>OX451217.1:105368220-105822937 GCA_949628195.1 Phasia obesa
TATATATATATAGTATATACTTATTTATATATATAGTATAGTCCCAACGACTTCCCTGCATTTTTTTTTTTTTAACTAGCTACCTCCGTCACGTTTTTACTGCCCCTATCCTTAAAAATAAAATGAAAATTTTCAAGTAAAGTGGCCATACCTTTACTTAAGGTAGCTTAAAAAAATTATACTAACTAATGGGATATTACACATCTTAACGTTCAAAAAAATGCGTCAAAACAAGATAGAATATTATCCTTAGTATTATAATATAAAAAATTATCATGCGATTCCTAAGGGACCCCCTCCAGTATATAACTAAAGAAAAGGTTGTGAACATATACAAAGTGTGCAGCAGTTTGAAGATAATAAAAAATAAATAATATATTTTACAATAAATAGATTGCGCCTGTTTTGTTGTTTAAATTTTAACAAACAACTATTTTTATTTTTATAATATTAACTTTATTAAACGTTTTCAATGAATTTAAATTATAAACTACAAAACTGAGATAGATTTATCTTACTAGGTAGTGGAGCCTCTACAACAAATACAACAATACAAGCACAACATGGCATTTTGTTGTTGCTTTGTAGTTCGAAATGTCCAAAAACATATAAGAAAATTGAGAAGGCATGTATGTATTCTATTACTTTCTCGCTTCTGTACTATAAAATTTCTAAACACATACAACTTTTGATAAGTCCAACTCTTAATTCAGCTAAGCCAACTTTCTCAATGTCAAAAAAGTTGTTATAAACGTCTTCACACTTTCGGGTACGATGTGAATCAACACACATGAGCGAGTAAAATTTTTACGCACATTTATACTCTATTGCTCTTTTCAAATTCGTAAATAATTTTAAATTTTTTAACTCAAAATTTATTCGCAATTTATTGTTTTTCTAAGTTTTTAAGAAAAAATTAATTTCATTTTGTTGTCATTTGTTAGGTGAAATTTATTTATGCACAGTATTATATTTTTTTGTCTTTTAGGGGATTAACTTGTTCAATACAGAATAATAAATAATTAAAATTGTATTCAATCCAACGTTTTTGCACATGAATATATTAGCAAAAATACAAAATTCATATTTTTATATAAAAGCAAAAGAAATAATTAATTTAAACATCGAAAATTGATTGTAGGAAAGAAAATACAGATATTTTTTTTACAAAACATTTTATACAACTATGATCACTTTAGTTTAAAAGCAACACGTATACAAATTTGTCTACCAATACATTCCTAGACTTACTTTTTTGTCAGTTCTTATCGTTAAGTATTAATGAAATTATTGTTTGTTCTTGTGGGAATAAATCTAGTTAAATAAATAAATGCATTATGTATTAATAATATGTCAGAATGTATGTACAAATATACATACATACACATAACTCTTAAACTCAAAAACGACAATGTCAAATTTAGAGAGTATCGTTATTGCTGTTATCTAGATTTAAAAAATTTATTTTGTATAGGGGATACCCGGCCCGGCCCGTCTCCATCGCCAAGCTTTAACTTGAAATTTAACGTTATTTTAGAGTACAAAATTTCAACACTAGTAGTATAGATTGTGGGCATACTAACCCAAGGTATTTTGTATGGGATACTGTCCCAAGGTATTTTGTATGGGATACTAATGCAATGTATTTTTTTGTCATATAATTTTTAAAAATTGTAGAATAAGCGGCATTAAAGAGCAATAAATTAGTGTGAGTGTAATAAAAGTCAAGAATAAGGGTCATTAAAAAACGATAAAATTTGTAAATCGTTTAACAGAAGAAAGTGTAAAAAAGGGATGACAGATTGAGTAAGAATTTATGAGAGTAAGAATTTATGAATGATCTTATGTGTGTGGAAAGAATGTAGGTCATTGGTGTAAAAAGCATAACCACTATTTCTAATAATGCACTGTGTAGATAGAGACTAAGAAGTGGACGGATATATTTGTGTGAGATAAGGAAATTTTTTTTTAAGGGTAATAAATTCTTGAAATGCGGAGATTGGTTGTGTTTTTAAGCATGTGGTAATGTTCTTATTATGAAAATTAAAAAAAAATCTTAAATTTAGTGGAAAACAAACTAAAAAAGTATTTGTGTGTGATAAGTAATTTTTTAAGGGTAATAAATTCTTGCAACTAATTGCTTAAATGTGTTAGTTGATATGGGTTGACATATTGATGAGCGTGATATTCTGATTAAGGTTAAGCTCATATACATATATGAAAGAAATAGACAAGCTGAACACAGCAGACACACATATTGATAAGTGTTAAAACATGCTAACAAGTGGAGTTACAGATAGAAATATAAATATTTTACACATTAGGAAAAATAAACAATCTAGGAGAAGATCATTAAATTTAGATTTTTGGTTTTTGTTAAACAGAAGCGATATGTGATAAGAATGCTAAAGAAGAATTTTGGTTTTTATTTTTATTTAATACTTTTGTATATTTATAGAACACTGAAATGTTTTATATTAGAGCGGTTCTCATGCTATAAATACTTTATTGGTATTTTTATTTATTATAATTATTCAATAATTTAGAGTTATCATAAATTTTAAATCATGAATTTATATTTGTAAAATGTTTTTAAGATTTTTAAGAAGAATAAAGTGCAGTTGCAGTCAAATACTTAAATTTCAAACTTGGTTTGTATATATTTGGGAGCGTTAAGATAATTTTTATGTGGGGCAAATAAATATGTTGATAAGGAGTCTTTAGCGTTTGGGTGTAATGCAATGGGTTTAATGCAATATCATTTCCAATGATATGATTGATTTTATAATCAAATTGTTTATTAAAACTTTATTTTGAAAAATTCTAGTGTTCGGAAATTTTCTTTTTTTATAAAAAATTTATTTGTGTTTAGTCGTTCTTTTATTCTTAAAGGAAGAAGTTATATAGAACATTAAATATACAAAAGTATTAAATAAAAATAATGCAAAACTCCAGGATGATAAGAAAATTAATTTCGGATCCCATTTTAGTTTTCTCGGACGATGTGGATGAACAACGATCATCAATAAGCCCCTTTTCTTTCCAAGTAGAGGAAGGAGACATCTGTGTCTCGTTGAGCCTTAATAGTGCAGTGATACGAATTTTGATATCCCCAACAACCAGCTGCGATATCATAAAAACTACTTCGATGACGAAGTTTTCGAATTCCTCTATGATAATGAAGGGGACAATATTATATTATCTGTAATGGACTACTTTGATGAAGAAGGCGATAAAATAATGGGGGAAATTAATTTTTAAATTAGATTTAAGATTATATGTACTTAAAAATAAAAAATAATTTATTTATTGATAAGAAAAATATATATGTATAAAATAAAAAAAATCGTCTTTCCTTACTTTAGTTAAATAAAATTAGGGTATTATATAAATTCTAAATAAATTCAACAAAGTTCTATAGTCTACTATAAATTGTACAACGATGAACACCAACGCGGAACTAATTGCTTCTTTTAACAAATTAAACGTAAGGCAGAGGCTTAGCATCAAGGATATGATGGAATTAGAAGACTATCATTTAACAGGAGCAGAGCGTATAACACCAAAATATGGAGAATCTGTTGTGCTAGAGTTGGGGACGAATATACTATACCTTCCTAAGAGATTTAATTCGCTGAGTGATAAGGATGTTGAAATCTTATCGACGGGTGCATATATGATAGCGAAATTTCCCTTGAACGATGACAAGGATAGCTCATTCTGCAGGTTGGAGTTAAAGCCAGTTCCTCCAATGAGAGACTATTATCCTTACAATACATTTAAATAAAAAAAAAATTAAATAAAGGAAATTAAAATGAAATCAAAAAGTATTATTTTTTTATTTACAATTTTAATTAAATTCTGACTATAAGAGTTGACTATGATTAATCTATTTATTCAGTATTAAATGAAATTTTAAACTAGAAGGATGAATACTATTGAAGAGTTTCTACAAAAATTTGGAAATGAAATTTTCGAAGAACATTTACAAGAAATAGAAGAGTTTAAAAATAAATATGTAGATTTTAGTAATTACATTATACCTTGTGGCCATGATAATTTAAATGGAGATGTAGTTGGAATGTGTGGATGTTATTTCTTTCATAAGAGCAAACTAAAAGTGATGAAAATTATTGAGCAGTTTAAAAAATTATTTAACCTATTGTCATCAACATCCGAAAATCATAAAGAATAATAATAAAGATTTTTTTTCGCAATTTTTATTTATTGTATCTTCAATATAATTGAACTATCAATAATTACTCATATCTTAAGTCAAAAATATACTTGTTAAGTCCAACCAGTGCTGGACAAAAAAAAAAGTATGTTTCACGGTTACTGTAATTTGCGGGTTATCCCTCTGATGTACGGATGAGAGAAGCAGTGTCCCTCCTTCTTAGTCGAATGTAACCAGGTTCATTAAGTATGTTACGGGCCAGTGGATTCGGATGAGTTTCAAGCTTCCTTAAATACCTTATGGCAAGTTTCGAGTTCTGTTTTTGGCGTTGATAAGTGCGGACGCGATTTTTTTTAGCTCGCATTAACAAAAAACAAAACATACATTGTATGAATAATTTCAAACAAAAACAAAAAAACAAACCTGTTTTAATACAACAACAAAGTTGTCTGTAATTTTTTTTCTTTCTTTCTCTTTCTTTCTCTTTATTTTTTAGAACGGCATATTGAATTGCTACTTTAAAAATAAAACTAAAACAATAAGGGCTAATGAGCCTCTTTAATTTAAGCAAAAAAAATGTAGACAATATTGTATTAAATAAAGACAAAAAAACTGAGAATAATTTGTGTGTAAATAATACGCCAGTTATACGTGCCCAATCTTGTTCGTCGCTTTTGCTAAGCGATGACAATAATATAACTACAAACAAGTCGCCTTCTGAACACAGTGTTACCAACAGTAATATGGATAGTGCAGAAAAACCTAAGACTCAAGTGGGAATGGACAGATATATAACTGTGTTGAAAAGAGGTCGAAGCTCGAGTACTTCTTGAAGAACCAACAAATTGATGTCATGATGGTTTCAGAGACTCATTTAACAACAAATAGCTTTTTTAAAATCAATGGCTATATATTATATGACACTAAAGACCCCCGTGGCAGAGCATGATAGATTTCAAATATCAGAGAGGCAATATATCGACTTTTACAAATCACTAGGTCCCTGTTTCATAGCATCAGGCGACTACAACGCTAAACATACGTTTTGGGGATCACGCCTAATAACTCCAAAAGGTCGTGTTTGTTTGATACAATTTCAAAAATGCGTCTGAACGTGATATCAAGTGGACAACCCACCTATTGGCCTACTGATCGACAAAAAATACCTGATGTTATTGATTTTGGCGTGACTAAAGGTATTTCGAGAGAAATGATTAAGGTTGAAGCGTCACTCGAACTATCCTCAGATCATTCACCCACTATTGTCTATATATGGAATGAGCAAAATATCGTGTCGCCAACAACTTGCACAAGCATTAATTGGTTGAAATATAGAAAGTATCTCAGTACTCATTGTTCGGAAAACATACCGCTAAGAACACCAGAAGATGTAGACTAGAATCTAATTTATTTTAATCAAAACCTTAAATCAGCTGCCCAACATGCGACAGAAACCAGACAACCAGCTATATACATTCAAATTTTTTTATTTTGTAGATGTCGAGCGGCTCTTGGCTGAAAAAAGAAAAATTAGAAGAGAGTGGCAAGCACACAGATCTCCTCAACTCAAATCTAGACTTAAAGATTGCACGAAACGACTAAGACAGCTGCTAGAATCTCGAAGAGTAGCATCTCTGAAAAATTACTTGGAAGACCTCGACGCAACTGCTCAATCAGATTATTCATTATGGCGTGCATGTAGGAACCTTAAAAGACCGGTCTTACGTAAGCCTCCCTTGCGAACTTCTTGTGGAGACTGGGCAAGGAATGATACCGAAAAAGGCAATTTGTTTGTTGGACATTTGAAGAAGGTTTTCACCCCAAATGTATGTACTGATATAGATGAGTTGCCAGTTGTCGAGGCTAGTGCTGCAGTCCCGATAAGATTTGAATTTGGTGATCTTGAAAAGGCAATAACGGATTTAAACACCAAAAAAGCCCCTGGCGTTGATGTAAGGTTTCTACAAGCATGCCATAACGAATAATCTGATTGAGGAGTTCCGTCTAGGTCTCCCGAATAGGTTTTCAGGGATGCTACTCTTCGAGATTCCAGCATGTCTCTTAGCCGGTTCGTGCATTCTTTAAGTCTGCTTTTGAGTTGAGGAGATCTCTGTGATTGCCATTCTCTACGAATTTTTCTTTTTTCAGCCAAGAGCCATTCGATATCTGCAGAATAAATTTGATTGTATCTAACTAATTGTCGGGTTATTGTTGAATGTTGGGCAGCTGATTTGAGGTTTTGGCCAAAATCAATAAGACTGCGCTCTACGTCTTAAAGTGTTCTTAGCGGGATGTTTTCCGAACAATGAGTACTAAGATACTTTCTATATTTCAACCAATTAATGCTTGTGATTGGTGATATGATGTTTTGTTTGTCCCATATATAGACGATAGTGGGTGAATGATCTGAGGATAATTTAAGTGACGCTTCATCTTTAATCGTTTCTCACGCCAAAATCGATAACATTAGGTATTTTTTGTCGATCAGTAGGCCAATAGGTGGGTTGTCTACTCGATATCACATTCAGATGCATTTTTGAAATTGTGTCAAACAAAACACGACCTTTTGGAGTTATTAGGCGTGATCCCCAAAATGTATGTTTAGCGTTGTAGTCGCCTGATGCTATGAAACAGGGACCTAGTGATTTGAAGAAATCGCTGTATTGACTCTCTGATATTTGAAACCTAGGAGGTGAATAAATCGAAGAAATAACTAAGTTTTGATGAAATTCTTCAATGCAGACGTTTGTTGGTTGTAGGTAATCTTCACAAAATTCACACTGTAAATAATGTTTGATTCGAGCCTTTATTAGTATTGCTGAATCACCACATGCTCTGCCTCGGGGGTCTTTGGTGTCATGTAAGATATAGCCATTTATTTTAAAAAAGCTATTTGTTGTTAAGTGAGTCTCTGAAACCAGCATGACATCAATTTGTTCCTTCTTAAGGAAGTACTCGAGTTCATTTTTGTGTTGGCGCAAGCCGTTTGCTTTCCAGAAAGATATTTTTAAACAGTTCATGGTTTGTTAAGTAACGCCCGCAACATAGTAGATTGCATGCGTACCATTTCTTGTATCATGCTGCTCATAGAGCTCATAAAACTGTTTAACGAATGCAATAATGTCTCGATGCTTGCTTCGAGACGATTAGAATTACCAGATGGTGTTTGTTCTTTAGGATGCGATTGCAAATTAGGAGTAGAATTAGTTGTCGGTGCCGCTTTATGTACTGAAGTATGATTGGTTTTTACCATATCTGCGTATGAAACATGTTGTGTTGTTGGTTGGACTAACTGAGGGTAATAAGCATTTGAGTGGTTTTCCTTACCATGGAAAAAACTGGACAGCCTCTGTAGTTAGCAATGTGGTTTTCACCGCAATTGCTAAATTTTTTAACTTTCGAGTCATCCCTTGCTTTGTCGCATTGGGCGGATAGTGGTTGGGGGACACGTTCCCGATTACTGAGATTATCTACACTTTTTATTTTAAAACCCGCTTTTTGGAGTCCGGCTCTTATTTCAGCTGGATCAACGTATGAATCTACACCTTTAATGACTACCTGTAGACCTTTACTATTCTTCAGCTGATAGGTATAAAAGTTCTTTTTGCGGTTTTCGAACTCGTTTACTGCTTTACGATAACTGCTTTCATCAATAAATTGTATTTTTGTCTCATCAATGCCACCACGCTTGATGGGAATTACATAAAATGAGTTCTCGTCAATAATTCTAATTAACTTTTTTATTAAGTCGTTCGAATTTTTCTCCCTTAAATAAACTGGAGGTGGTTTGAACGACTTAATTGCCGTTTTATGTTCTCTTGTTTCACTATCTAAGATAGCAAAACGATTATGGGAATTTATTCCATTAGAGCCCTTGTCTTTATGTACTTTAGACATTGGTGCAAGCTGCGAAGATTTAGGGCTTCGACCTCTTTTTAATACCGTAATGTATCTGTCCATTCCTACTTGCGTCTTGGGTTTTACACTATCCATATTAGTTTTGGTAACACTTTGTACAAAAGGCAACTTGTTTGTAGTTATTTTATTGTCATGGCTTATCAAAAGCGACGAACAAGATTGGGCACGTAAAACTGGCGTAGTGTTTAAACACAAGTTATTTTCAGTTTTTTTGTTTTTATTTAATACAATATTGTCTACATTTTTGTTACTTAAATTAAAGAGGCTCATTGGCCCCTATTGTTTTTGTTTTACTTTTAAAGTAGCAAAGTGATAATGCCGTTGTAAAAAAAGAAAAAAGAGAGAGAAAAAAAATGTTTACAGAACACTTTGTTGTTGTATTAAAAACAAGTTTGATTTTTTGCTTTTGTTTGAATTTATTCACACTTTTTGTTTTTGTTTTTGTCAATTGCGAGCTTAAAAAAAATCGCGTCCGCACTTATCAACGCACAAACTAAAACTGATATATAAAGATAATAAACTGAATAATAAAGATAATAAAGAATTTTATAGTTAATAAAACAACATTGTTACAAATTTAAAAAAATTATTTATTGCACTATTCTTACTTATTAATACGGGTACATAAATACATACTACGATTATTGTATTTTGATTAGTTTAGGTCTTATATACTTATTAACAAGGGTTCTAAATCTTCTTAAAAAAGGCGACTTTCGAACTGAAAAATCAATAGTCAACAATTGAGCTTCGTAGAGAATGAATAAAATAATAAAAAATACTCTGCAATTTACTCAAGAACGTCAGCCTAAAATATATGACGTGGTTTTTGAGATGGAATATTTTATAAATTTAAAATTAAAAGTTGTTTGCGGATTTTCAACTATTCATGAATTTAAGCCGATGATATGGCTTCACTATAATGATAAACATTTTATCGGATTCAGCCGAGAAGATTGGATCCACCTAATGAGCTATAAGGAATACATCACCAACACGCTTTCTCAGCGTGTATACCTTCAATTAAAAAAGGGTAGTCCGGCAAGGACAATTCAGAATAAATATTGATCCTGAAACGTGGAAATCAATAATGCGGATAGGAGTATTTTTAACATCAATACTATGTTGGAATGGAAATCTAAGGAAACAATTATTACATTTTTATTACAATTACCTCATACCAACGTGCTCCACAATGAGAAAGACTGAAATCCTATTGGATGACATTAAAGGAATCCATGAAAGCGATATAGCAATAGACTTAACCCGCCTCTGTTATGAGATCGGAAAAAAAATGCAGAGAAAAATAATTACTGATATAAAAATTCATAGATTATATTTAAGAATGGAAAATAAATGAGAAAAAATTATTAAAAAAAATTGAATTTTTTATTTTTATCATTTCTTTATTTGAAAATTAATTAGAAACTGCAAACATAAGTGTCCACCAATAAAAGAATTACTTTTCTGATATCTTTTACAGTTGTATTTTATATTATATCCTAAATATCTTAAAACTTCTAGAGGTGGTTGAAGATTTCCAAAACTGTCAAAATATTCCACATAATCATTATTTTTGTAGTAGGCTACCCAATGTGTACCATCTCCTCTATGAGAGTCTAAATTGGTTATTCCACATTCAGTTTTGAATGGAGTTTTAGGGAGTGTATCTCTCATATAAACTCCTCTAAAACAAGGAATATGCTTCTTTCCAAACGTTTTGAAATCCACATCGGTGAGAGGTCTATTGGGTAGCTGCTGTATTAGTTTTTTGATGCTTTCGTTTTATTATAAAATATTCCATATCCCTTCTTATAAGGTTTGAGATAGAGACCTTTACCCATAGCTATTGCCTCTAATGTTCTATTATGACGCTTATTCTCATCGAGCTGCTGCTTAGCAATTGACGAGCCACCTGAAGCTAAAGCACCTAATGCTCCAAGTGCTGTAAGTATAGGCACAAGGGGTAGAATACCTCCAATCTTAGGAACGGTAATAACTCTTGGAATTTTAACTTCTAATTTTTTCCCAAGAAATGATTCATCAATAACTTTTTTTGCAGTTTTTATTGCCTTTTTAACATTTAATGGTTTTTCCTTTTTTAAGATCATAGTTGCTGATTTAATTGCATTGCGGAAAAGGTTTCGCTTACAAGTTTTTTTAAGATTATTCATTTTAACACCTAAACCAAATTTTACTTTAGACTTCATTGCGTTAGTAACAAAATAAGCATTTACTTTTTCTCCAAGTGTGCTATCTTTAGCTTTTACTCTTTTCCAAGCCCTCTCGGCTAGTTCTCTATCCGCTTGATGTCGCTTACTAATATCAGTGTTTTGTTAATAGGTAATATCATGAATTTTACAAGCAGCATCTAAGGGATTGATTCCTTTATCTCCCCGTTGGATACGTTTATCCAGTTTTGTTCCAGGTCCACAAAATTGATAACCAGGTAGGTGAAGCTCAATTGGCAGCGAATTAATAAGCTTATTTACTAGTCCTTCTCCACTAACTACCTGTTTACCAATAACATTTTTCTTTGTATACACCTTCATTTATAACAATTTATATCTGAAAATAGGTAAGTTGGGGATTACTAGTTAATATAAAGATGTTTATTTTATTTTACTCCTCATTTGCAAAGATGCGTTTGATAAAACAACATTCAAACATTTTAGTGAGAAATTTGGATTTTAATGAAAAAAATAATGTAACTAAACATAGCTGTCTTTTACCAAACTGTATAAGAGCATTAATAGTGGGGCCATCTAGTTGCGGAAAAACTAACGTTATGCTTAGTTTGATTGAAAGCCCTAATGGATTAAAATTCAGAAACATTTACATTTATTCTAAATCACTAAATCAACCTAAATATCAATATCTAAGAAAACTAATTTCATCGGTAAAGGGTATGGGCTTATATACATTTTCGGAAAATGAAGATGTTTTATCACCTGATGATGCTAAAGTAAATTCAGTAATGATATTTGATGATGTTGCATGTGAAAAGCAAAATAATATTATATCATATTTTTGTATGGGGAGACACAAAGATATCGATTTATTTTATTTATGTCAAACATATACACACATTCCAAAACATTTAATACGTGATAATGCAAACTTAATTATAATGTTTAAGCAAGATGAACTAAATCTTAAGCATATATATAAAGATCACGTTGGAAGTGATATGAGCCTCAAAATGTTTCAAAACATATGTAAAGAATGTTGGCAGAATAAATATGGATTTTTGGTAATAAACAAAGATGATGAAGTATGTAATGGACGTTATAGAAAAGGCTTCGATGTCTTCATTGAAGCTTAGTCATAATTAATCGTTAAACTTCTTCAGACCTATAAAATTAATATTGATGCTATTTGTTTAACACAAATCAATAGCTATTTTATTGTTCGTAATAATCTGTTTAAGTGTTTAGCTATACAAAGCGACTATTTAATTGTTTAAATAAGCTGTTTAGCTGTTTGAAGAAGCTGTTAAAAGATCTTATACAATTTTTGAATATTTATTCATATTAATTAAGTCTTTTATACATAAACATGGAAGAAAATGTATTAAAAGAATTGGTACAATCTAGAAAAATTTTAAAAAATAAATTTGAAGCTATTACAATCAACAAGTTAGAAAATACATTTAAACCCCTAACAGAACCTTTACAAAAACTAGTTAAATTATCTAGTAAAAGGGTATTGAAACCAATAGAAATTCGAGATGTAAAAACTAATTTTAAACATGATACTATAACTAAAAACAAAGATAGTATTGTGGCTAGCACCCCGATGAAAAAAGACTATTTTGATTCGTTATCAAAAATAAGTGATGTTAAAGAAGAAGAAGAAGATGTTGATTTAGATAATGAATCCTTTTATTCACAATCCGATGATTGGCAATTTGATTAACCAGACTTATATGAAAACAAGAACCTTGATTCTATATTTGGACCTCATAAAAATCAAAATGGTGACTGGAAATTTGGAAATTCAGATTTGAAGCTAAGTAATGAAAAAATAATGATAGGAAATAAATCTTGGGCGCTAACTCCTGGTCTTTACTCATTGCTCTTTCATAAAAGACTAGAACAGTATGACTCATCAGAATTAGATATATATAAACGAATTTTGCTTGATACAAATGCACACAGAATAAACTTCGATCCTAATAATCAACTAAAAAGAAATAGAGGTTATAAATATAAGGAATTAAAAAGATATTTGCTACTACTCACATTGGTAAAGGTTTAATGAAAGTAAATCTTAATGAATCAAACTATATATACTGGGATGATCCTAATGAAATAGTAGATCGATTAAAGCTCTTGATGGCATCACAACAAGCTGGTAACGAAAACCATACTAATGAAATAATATCAATTATTGAGGAACTAAAGGAATCAAACATAATAGAATAGTAGTAATAATAATGACTGTTGATAAATTTGGTCCTTACTTTAAAAAACATAGTAATGAGTTAAAAACGAAAACACTTTTAGGCCCATTATTATTACTTGCCTTTAGCTAAAGTTAGGATTTTGTTGGAGCGATAAATAGTTTTTCGTTATTAAAAGTAAGGTAAAAACCATTTTTAACTATCACGTACTATAAGGACAAGTTATAGCAATGAGCATTATCCTCATTATTATAACGAAAAAGTACTTATCGCTCCAACAAAATCCTCACTTTAGCCAAAGGCAAGTTATAATAATGGGCCTTAAAAAAATTTGGTTTCATTCTGGATGGAAACAATATAAACGTAGAGAATAGAAGAGTTATAAATATAGCTTCACCGTTGGACGAATTTGATGCTGTTAATAAAACTTATATGAATTTAGAAATCAAATATATACAAGAAGATTTAAAAATTTATATAAGCGAAGAGTTAAGCTTGTCAAATAGGAACTTCATAAAAAGTTTGAAGAAAGAATTAATAAAATTGAACAATATATTTCCAAAAATATTGAAGAAGAAAAACTTAAAATAGAATATGATTATCAATTGAATATAATTAAAAGTAACATAAAACTGTTACAAGATTCGTTTACAAAGCATGTTGATAAAGATATTAAAATTATTGAAAAAGCTGTGAAGGATTAGATGTATAGTACGAATAAAGTTTTTATAAGCAGTATCGAAGAGAGATTTAATAGGATTGAGAATTATATTTTCCAGTAGATGGATAAAAACTCTAAAGCGGATGATATAAAAAAACAAAAGCTGGAATCACCACCTACAATTAAGTTATCATAATATAAGTAATAGAATTAATATTTAAGGGTAACACAACGCTTATATAATCTATATAGAAATGAATACGGATAAGAGAGAAATAGTAAATGAACTTCATTCACGAGCGCGGAAAAAGTTTTTACGGCGTCGAGTTATAATGAAGGGCATTGACGATCTCTGGCAAGCTGATTTGGTAGAAATGGGCAATTACTCAACTAGCAATATTGGATTCAAATATATGCTAACAGTCGTTGATACATTTTCAAAATATGCGTGGGCCGAATCACTTAAGTTAAAAACTGCGTCAGAAGTTCGTAAAGCAATTCACAAAATAGTTCGTATGGGGCGTATACCTAAGAATTTACAGACAGATGATGGCAAAGAATTTTTTAATACGGAGTTTAGAGCATTAATGAGAAAACATTCAATTAATCATTACTCTACATATAGCGTTATGAAAGCTTCAATTGTAGAACGCTTCAATAGGACTTTGAAAGAAATGATATGGAGAGAGTTTAGTAACAATGGATCTTAGAGATCTATAAAGGCTTGATTAATCAATATAATAAAAAAAAAATACATGGAACTATCAAAATGCCTCCTATCCATGTAACTCATGAACACGAAAAACAATTACTGAATACTGTATACAATCATTTAAAACTATTTAAAGCTTCACGGTTTAAAGTTGGAGACTATGTACGTATTAGTAAATATAAACACGTATTTGAAAAGGGGTATACATCAAATTGGACAGCAGAAATATTTAAAATAGGGTCGATACAAAATACTTACCCAATCACATTTGTACTAGAAGACTATGAAGGAAATGAAATAAAAGGTGGATTTTACAAGGAGGAGTTACTACGCACTCCTTTTTGTTAATATATTCTTAGTTGAAAAATATTAAAAACCAAGAATGATAAAGCATATGTAAAATGGTTAGGATTTCCAAGTCAGCATAATTCTTGGATAAGTAAAACTGAAATATTGTAAAAACTAGCAATAAGTAAGCAAATAAAATAAATATTCAAAATAAAAAAACTATACATTGCGTTTTTTACTTTATTTACATTCAATCATTCGTTATGTCAATAACATTAGCACTGAGCGGAAAATCTTCAATTTTAACGACAAATTTCTTTCCACCAATAGAATTAGATGTTGGTTACGAATGTTCTCTAATTGATTTTCATTCATATAATTCCATTCCTAACGTAGATGATGACAACAATCTTTTCCATATTGGAGATAAAATAATTGAAATTCCTATAGGTTCTTATGAGTTGCAAGACATAGCTGATTATATAATCGCACAATATATAGCTAAAAATGTTAATAAATCAGTTTTGATTGAATCCAACAATAACACTCTACAAATTGAAATAACATCCTCGCATGATACAATTTTCTTTGATTGAAAAAGGTCTATTGGTAGATTACTTGGTTTTAATGGTGGTTCTTTAGATCCTAGTATAAAACATTTATCGAATCAACCAGTAAATATTTTAAAAGTTAATTTACAAGTTAAAAGTAATATAATAAGGGGAGCATATATGAATCATTTTCCCGCACATATACTTCATGAGTTTGAGGTGGACGTTCCTCCAGGTTATAAATTAGACGTTATCCCTAATAATCTAATCAATTTGCCAGTGAATGTGAAAGAAATAACATATCGCAAAGTTTGGATTTTTGAACAAGAGGATCGTTTAACACACTTCAGAAGTGAAGAAATAATACTTAGATTACATTTGTGACCAGTTAACGAAAACATTCCTTTAGAAACTGTTAAAGCTAAAAGACCTAATTTAGCAGAAGAAAATAAAGCATTTTTAAGATTACTTTAATTAAAAGTAAAATAAAATGTCTGACATCCCAGCAAAAAATACTGCTTCGTCGTATGCAGGTTTGTAAAGGAAAGACGAGTTGTTATCGCTTACGAACCTGCTTACGAAAAACATGATATTTGTTCGTGATGTCCCACTTAGTAGCATTTCCTTTTAAGCGCTCAATGCAGCGCAGTATAGATGTTCTAAAATCATACGGTATTAGGTTCGTAACTGGTCGTAACTCCTCGTAAATTCGAAATTTATTTATCTCTGCCTTACAGTTGTACTTTTTAGTATGCACTACTGTAAATCATTTGATACTATATGGTATCAAATGATTTTACTGCTTCCAAAAACCCAATTTTTTTTTGCTGGAATACTAAATGTTATGGATGAGAATATAATAAAAAAGGATTACCATAGTTATGTACCATATATTTAATCATTTAAAAATAATGATGAGATATGAATTACTCTACAAAATCAAGACTTATGTGTTCTTCCTAGTGAAAGCTACTTGTATATAGAGGGAAATATAAAAAACACTATAGGCGAGAACTCTCCAAACACCAGACTAAGGAATAATTGCGTTGCCTACCTATTTGATGAAATACGTTATGAAATTAATGGTGTTGAAATTGTTTGTATGTTTTTTGTATGTTTCACTTAATGAATTTGAAAGTAAAATCATGAGAAATGCTGGGTGGAGTGTTTCTGGAGATTTAACTATGCAAAAATTTAATTTTTATTTACCCTTAAAATTATTCTTAGGATTTGCCGAAGACTTCAATAAAATAATTTTAAATAGTAAACATGAACTCATTCTTTTACGAAGTTCAAATGATAAGAACGTGTATTACTCAACAGATGAAAATGAAAATCTTAGTTTATCGATTACAAATATAACATGGAGAAATCCACACGTACAGCTTGTGAATGGAAAACAATAAGAAATATATTCATTCTGACTTAAAAAACATAAAAGTACATTTAAATTCAGATTCTTATCCGTACGATGATTTTATATGCTATTTTATATGATATGTATGCAAATTTTCAACAAAATTACTATATGAAGTCCGCACAACCACTTCTTTCCTGTGAAAAGTTTAAGGACAACCCAATTGTCGTTATTGATCTAAGCTATCAAAATGAAATGATTAAGAGCGGACCTATTGATGTGAAAATTGAATTTGAGACTGCGATTCCGGTTTCTGCAAACACAAATGCTTATTGTTTAATTCTCTATGATCGTTTGATGAAGTATACTCCATTAACTGGAATTGTTCAGAAAGTTATTTAATAACTTGTTTCACGATTGTATTTGTACATTTATTTTTTTTTTCTAATTTAATGTAAAATTAAAGACATAATAAAGTTTTGTTTTAACTTAAAATTTTTATACAATTTTTTATTTAAAAAAATAAATTATGAATATATTAAAACAAAATTAGCATTCTATTTTCATTAAAAATACATCATCATCATCTTTCATAAATTGATCTTTATAATTAAGTTCTAGGTTATCAATATCATCAAGATCCATTAAACAATCATCATTATCATTGATATTCAAACATTTTTCTTTACAATGACCCCAAGCTAGGGTACTCACGTTGTCCTTACATATAAATCTCTTTTCATCTTGATAACTTTTTCATTAATAAAGGAGTACATCTTAGACCTCAAACCAATAAATTCCCTCATTATTACGCCATTATTCTCATCTTTCATCATTCCCAACATTTTTTTATTTTTTTGTGGAATATTAAATTTGTTATTAATCTTAAATTCAGATGTATCAAACCTATCATCAATGTCGTTAAATATATCTTTATAAAAATCATCAGTGTAAATTGTATAAATGTAAAAATCAGTATCCATATAATTAAGTTCTAAATTGGATTTATATTTTGGAAGCATGTAATCATAATGGAAATCATACATTTTCCACTTTGATAGTTCTAAAATACATAGTCCAAGATATATAGGTAAGTGTTTTTCGCGTTGGTCCTATGAGAATTTTTTAAAGAAATATATTTTTTTAACCAATCCGATTGCTTAAATTTCAATATTCTATGAATTTTTGTTAGCTTTAAACCATGTTTTATGCACTGCTGTAGATTTTTATAATAAATAATATATTTGCTTTTGTTAGTTAAATCAACAATAAGTTTTTTATCTTTATCATTCGGAGGGACTTTGTTTTCACAACAAAATGGCAAATCGTTGTGATGATCATGAATCTCTTCTGGATATATCAAATCAACCTCAAGAATATAACCAATACTTGAGTTATCACAAATAGAGTTTAGGGAAAAATTATTAATATCTTTCATCCATTTAAACCCACTCTCCGGAAGATATTGTGACATTGCCCAACCATATAAATTGTTTGCATCTAGATACATTAAATATTTAGATGATATTTGATTATCATAGTTCGGCATATATTTGTTATTTGCTATTAAATGTCTTTTAGAACACTGGACAATTCCTCCCCTTATACCTTTTTGAATAAACGTGATCATATCAATGTCCGTCAGGAGTTCTAATTCAATGTTTGTTAACTTTAACATAGCATCCCATGAAAGCCCTGGGGCAGTGTAATAATGACATGGATCTAACTTATATATATTTTTACATAGTAATCTGAAGTTTTCAAAAACGTCAGTAAAAAGAAGAACATCCGATTTAAGATAAACGATTAAGTAATCTTCTAATGTTTTACAACCGAATACATTCCACACTTCTTTGGCATGATTATAATCATCATCAGAGCAATCAGTCTCAGTCAGTATATTAAAAAAATCCTCTCTCTTGGGTAAATGGCATTCCTTAAGCTTTTCAAATGAATCTAAATAATTGTATGGAAAGACCCCTTTTCTCATCAGCAGTGAAAATTGTTTTTCATTTTTAAAAATTGATTTTACTGTTCTGAAATCGTTTTTAGACAAATTATTTACCAGTGAGTCTAAACTTGATGACATAAATCTAAAGGAGTCTAAGAATCTAATTTCTACATTTTCATCCTTCACTTTAATAATATTTGATAAGGATATATAGAGCTCTTTATTTAGTGGGATAATATTTATGGGACCATTACCAATATGATTTAGTTCTTTAATAAACAAATGGCAATCATACGAGGAAAAGCTGCGAAATATTATTGGAAAAAAGTGAGGAATTTTAAAATTTAAATTACATTTATTGTGCGCAGGTCCTCTATATTTCCCACTTAAATGACAGTGATCTTTTACCTTAACTTCACCAATGATAGGTTTTTCACAAATATGGCACACACTAGTTCTATTAAAGTGAATATATTCCTCATCATTTAAAGGAATCATTGGTTTGACGTCTTTTATATAATGTTTATAAAAATATGATCTACCAATCTACCAATTCGCTAAGAAACAATTTGGGAGAATCTAACCCCTTAAACATCTTAAATTTATCTAAACTACTATTAAAACTACACTTAATATAATGCGAAAAAGCATAAGGTATATGTTTGTTTATCAACGTCGTTGATGATTTATTAGGATCTGGAATGCATGTTTCGATGTTTTGAAATATGCATTCTGTATCCGCATAAATCACAAACGGTACATCTAATGCTCTTTCATTTTTTATAAATTTTAAAATATTATTTTCCTTACTTGGTATGTATGTCACACTCTTACTACATACTGGTATATGATGTTTGAGTTTGTCCTCACGAGTAAAATGTAGCAAACAATAGTTACAAACATAGTTCTTCCCATTATGTTTGCTGCTTTGTCTCCTTATTAGTCTAATAAAAAAAAAATATGTACATATTAAATATTTTTTAATATATATTTTCAAATATTTTTTTTAAATTTCAATTGTCTTACCTTGATATATTTTTTATCCATATGTAATGAGCAGTGGTCGTGGTATGAATTTGTTTTTGAAGAAACAGCAAGTTAAGGTGGCAATCCTTCACATCTTTGGTCTTGTAATATGGACCTTCGTTGGTTTCCTTCGTTGAGTTTCTCAAATACTGCAACGTCTTTTATTTGAAGTGGAAAACATAAGCCTTAAAAGTTTAAAATTCTATCATTAATCATTATTTCTGTTGAGCTTATTTCTATTGGATATGACGATGTTCGATCACAATGTTTTTTCGAATTAGAAATAGCAGAAACCACTGCCCATTTGAAGCAAAACTCATCACTATTTCTTACGTTGATGCACGCTTTTCTTGCCGCCAACTTTTTTGGTGTAGGAATATATGTTGAACCCTTTAGCGGCTGATATTTGTTTAAATTTACATTAAGCCTTAATAAATTTATAAGGGTCCAACCAGTGTCTCTTTCCTGAAACTCCTCCATTTTTTTAGTTATGGATTTTTCTTTAAGAGGGAAGGCATTAGCGAAGTCGTTATCATTAAAAATTGTTTCTATTTTTGTTTGAAACATCTTCACCTCTAAAGGAGTATTTTCCAATTCTTCAGTATTGAGCTTGGCATACAATGCAAAAAGCTCAATATTAAACTTTGTTGCATTATATTTAGCAATCCATATGGCGACTTCATTTCGTAATGCTAACCAAGCTCGATTTAGAAACTCTTCAGGAAATAAACAAGCTTCATCCTTATTTTCTACTGAAATAGTTTGGATGCGTGTTTTGAATGCGGAGTTAATTTTTTTAATCTCAATGTTTGCATTGATTATAGGATTAACTATAACATTTGATGTGCTTGCATGAAAGGTTTCATGTTCACGTTAATCTTTTTGATTTTTGAATTTTTTTCCACATTCTACACAAATATTGTATAAGCATTCCATTTTTTTATATATATTTATTTTTTTTTAGTTTATTTAAAGCAATGGAGCAAACACGATGTACTAATTTAAATTACTTAACAGCACATACTTTATATAATGTTTAGGACTGTCCGTAGGTATGTATGTATGTGTGTGCTTCACCGTATAATTAGAAAAATAAAGACTATCTATGTATTACCCAATATGATTTTTCGCCCTTTTTTAAATCAAACCTAAAATCTTGAAGAGAAAACCAACTAACCCAAATGCTAAAGACTCCTTGTCAACATATTTATTTGCCCCACATAAAAATTATCTTAACGCTCCCAAATATATACAAACCAAGTTTGAAATTTAAGTATTTGACTGCAACTGCACTTTATTCTTCTTAAAAATCTTAAAAACATTTTACAAATATAAATTCATGATTTAAAATTTATGATAACTCTAAATTATTGAATAATTATAATGAATAAAAATATAAATATAAATAAAGTATTTATAGCATGAGAACCACTCTAATCTAAAACATTTAAGTGTTCTATAAATATACAAAAGTATTAAATAAAAATAAAAACCAAAATTCTTCTTTAGCATTCTTATCACATATCGCTTCTGTTTAACAAAAACCAAAAATCTAAATTTAATGATCTTCTCCTAGATTGTTTATTTTTCCTAATGTGTAAAATATATATATTTCTATCTGTAACTCCACTTGTTAGCATGTTTTAACACTTATCAATATGTGTGTCTGCTGTGTTCAGCTTGTCTGTTTCTTTCATATATGTATATGAGCTTGTACATTGCACTAAACCTTAATCAGAATATCACGCTCATCAATATGTCAACCCATATCAACTAACACTTCACATTTAAGCAATTAGTTGCAAGAATTTATTACCCTTAAAAAAATTACTTATCACACACAAATACTTTTTTAGTTTGTTTTCCACTAAATTTAAGAATTTTTTTTTTAATTTTCATAATTAAGAACATTACCACATGCTTAAAAACACAACCAATCTCCACACTCCAAGAATTTATTACCCTTAAAAAAAATTTCCTTATCTCACACACATATATCCGTCCACTTCTTAGTCTCTATCTACACAGTGAATTATTAGAAATAGTGGTTATGCTTTTTACACCAAATGACCTACATTCTTTCCACAATCATAAGATCATTACACTCATAAATTCTTACTCAACTTGTCAATCCCTTTTTTACACTTTCTTCTTTTAAACGATTTACAAATTTTATCGTTTTTTAATGACCCTTATTCTTGACTTTTATTACACTCACACTAATTTATTGCTCTTTAATGCCGCTTATACTACAATTTTTAAAAATTATATGACAAAAAAATACATTACATTAGTATCCCATACAAAATACCTTGGGACAGTATCCCATACAAAATACCTTGGGTTAGTACGCCCACATCTATACTACTAACACTCTATTTATTATGCAATGTATAGACGTTACAAAATGTTGTACAACCAATTCTAGGAATCGGTTGTATGCTTGGCTACAAGCGATACAATTTTGTGTGCGATTTTGTGTACAACTTCATTTCACAACCCAGCTCTCTCAAAGTAAGGTGTCGTTCAATATGCTCCTAGATATCATTGGTTGCGCTTCGCTGCCCCTTTTTAAGAAAATAAACACTTGGAAGAAAAAGTATTGCCATTTTTAAACACGTGCGTTCTTTTAAAATTTACTTGTGTTTTCGACTTGCAGCTAAGAGAACAACAGGTACATACATATGTATTTGTTTATTGGTGTAAGTAAAATAAAATACTGAACCGATTTAAAATTAAGATTGTGCACATCTGTGTAGAAAAAGCTTTAAAACCATATAAGTCTTTCCAAAATCGGTGCAGTATTACGGACGTAAATGGGATTACAAAAAACGTGTTTGCCTATTAATTATATAGATAATTGACATCGTCCACAAATAATACTTTTTTTTGTTTTTTTTTTTCATAATTTATTTATTGTATCTTCAATATTTCTGAACTAACAATAATTACTCGTATCTTAAGTCTAAAATAAAATATTCTTTTTAAGTCCAGCCAGTGCTAGACAAAAATAATGTTTGTTTCACGGATTTTGCAATCATTTGCGGGTCATCCCTCTAATGTACGGCCAAGAAAAGCAGTATCTCTTCTTTTTAGTCGAATGTAACCAGGTTCATTCAGCATGTTACGCGCCAAAGGGTTTGGATGAGATTCAAGCCTCTTGAGATATGTGACTGCATGCTTCGCTTTTCTGCTTTAACTGATGGCATGTTTAGGTCTTTGTGGATGTTCAAATTTTTTATATACCAGGGAGCAGATGTAATCATACGTAGTATCTTATTTTGGCGCCTTTGAATTTTTCTACATTGATAGCTGTGGCAGTGCCCCATAACTGAATCCGACAACACCAAATTGGTTTGAGGACCGACTTGTAAAGTAGAAGTTTACAATCTAAGATCAGGGTGGAGTTTCTGCCAATAAGCCAATTTAGTTGTATTGCTTTTAGTTTCATTTGTGTTAACTTGAAGTCAATGTGGCTTTTCCATGTAAGGCGACGGTTAAGATGTATACCCAGGTATTTAACGTCTGAAAGCTGTGGTATCATTTGGTTATTTATGCGAATAGGAGGGCATGAGTCCCTACGCAGTGTGAAAGTTATGTGAGTGCATTTTTGTTCATTCACTTTTATTCTCCATTTTTCTAGCCATTTTTCCAAATTGAGTATGTGGTCTTGTAAAAGTTGTGATGCTTCTTGGGCACTTTCATGAATACTTAAAAAAGCTGTGTCGTAAAATACTACGTTGGGGAACTCCGGCTTCAATGAGCTGTGGCGAGCTTAAAAAGTCACCTTCTTTTAGTAAAAACTTGCGATTCGTTAAATAAACATTTTAAGAGCTTATACAAGTTTTCGGGCAAGTTCAGCTTTAGCTTAAATATTAGGCCTTCGTGCCAAACCTTATCGAATGCTTGAGAAACGTCGATAAAGAGCGCAGAACAGTATTTTTTTTCTTCAAAGGTCGTTTTAATTACATTTGCTAATCTGTGTGTTTGTTGGATCGTACTATTTTGTTTTCTGAAGCCGAATTGATGGTTTGGAATACATCCTTTCGCGCTAAGAATTGGATTCAGCTTAGTTATTAATATTCTCTCAAATAACTTTGACACGTTTGATAAAAGGCTTATAGGTCTGTATGATTCTACTTTTGTGTGGTCTTTTCCTGGTTTAGGAATCATAGTTATCAAAGAGACCTTCCACTCTGTGGAAAAGTACTCAAGACGTAAGATGGCATTAAAAACAAACAGAATAATTCTGCGACCTATACGGGGCAACTCAACTAACATCTTGTTACTTGTTTTATCAACGCCAGGGGCTTTTTTGGTGTTTAAATCTGCTATTGCCCTTTCAATATCGCTAAATTCAAATCTTAGGGGTACTACGGCACTAGTCTCTACTGATGACAACTCAGCTATATCAGTACATACATTTGGGGTGAAAACCTTCTTCAAATGTCTAACAAACAAATTGCCTTTTTCGGTATCATTCCTTGCCCAGTCTCCACAAGAAGTTCGCAAGGGAGGCTTACGTACGACCGGTCTTTTAAGGTTCCTACATGCACGCCATAATGAATAATCTGATTGTGCAGTTGCGTCGAGGTCTTCCAAGAAATTTTTCAGAGATGCTACTCTTCGAGATTCTAGCAGCTGTCTTAGCCGTTTCGTGCAATCTTTAAGTCTAGATTTGATCTGAGGAGATCTGTGTGCTTGCCACTCTCTTCTAATTTTTCTTTTTTCAGCCAAGAGCCGCTCGACATCTACAAAATAAATTTGATTGTATCTAGCTGGTTGGCTGGTTTCTGTCGCATGTTGGGCAGCTGATTTAAGGTTTTGGTCAAAGTAAATTAGACTCTGGTCCACATCTTCTGGTGTTCTTAGCGGTATGTTTTCCGAACAATGAGTACTGAGATACTTTCTATATTTCAACCAATTAATGCTTGTGCAAGTTATTGGCGACACGATATTTTGCTGATTCCATATATAGACAATAGTGGGTGAATGATCTGAGGATAATTCGAGTGACGCTTCAACCTTAATCATTTCTCTCGAAATACCTTTAGTCACGCCAAAATCAATAACATCAGGTATTTTTTGTCGATCAGTAGGCCAATAGGTGGGTTGTCCACTTGATATCACATTCAAACGCATTTTTGAAATTGTATCAAACAAAACAGGACCTTTTGGAGTTATTAGGCGTGATCCCCAAAACGTATGTTTAGCGTTGTAGTCGCCTGATGCTATGAAAAAGAGACCTAGTGATTTGTAAAAGTCGATATATTGACTCTCTGATATTTGAAATCTAGGAGGTGAATCAATCGAAGAAATAACAACGTTTTGATGATATTCTTCAATACAGATGTTTGTTGCTTCAAGGTAGTCCTCACAAAAATCACACAGTAAATGATGTTTAATTCGAGCCCTTATTAGTATTGCTGAATCACCACATGCTCTGCCACGGCGGTCTTTAGTGTCATATAATATATAGCCATTGATTTAAAAAAAGCTATTTGTTGTTAAATGAGTCTCTGAAACCATCATGACATCAATTTGTTGGTTCTTCAAGAAGTACTCGAGTTCATTTTTGTGTTGGCGTAAGCCGTTTGCGTTCCAGAAACATATTTTTAAACAGTTCATGGTTTGTTAAGTACCGCCTGCAACATCATAGATTGCATGCGAACCATTTCTTGCATCATGCTGCTCATAGAGCTCATAAAACTGTTTAACGAATGCACTAATGTCTCGATACTTGCTTGGAGACGATTGTAGTTACCAGATGGTGTTTGTTCTTTAGCTTCTGGATGCATATTTGGGGTAGAATTGGTTGTAGGTGTCGCTTTGTGTGCTAAAACATGATTGGCTTTTAACATATCCGCGTATGAAACATGTTTGGTTGTGGGTTGAGCTAACTGAGAGTAATGAGCATTTGCTTGATATTGTGGCTGCCTAGCAGGAGTATTTAATTTCTGAGTTGACTTCCTTACCACAGAAAAAACTGGACAGCCTCTGTAGTTAGCAGTGTGATTTCCACCGCAATTGCTACATTTTTTAACCTTCTAGTCATCCTTTGGTTTGTCGCATTGGGCGGAACAATGAAGCTCTCCACACACAACGCAAACCGGAGGCAACTTGCAGTAAGCCCTTGCATGGCCGTATTCTTGGAAATTTAAACACTGAACGGGTCCTGACCGCTTATGTGGTTCCTCTACACTTATCCTGCGGTGGAACAGATATTTTAGATTATAAATGGGATGCGTTTCGTTCTTCTTTAATCTAATATCCCCCGGTTCCAGTTCAACGCGAAATAGAGGTTGAGGGACACGCTCTCGATTTCTGAGATTGTCAACGCTTTTAACCTTAATTCCTGCTTTTTGGAGGCCAGCGTTTATTTCCACTGGATTAACATATGAGTCTACACCTTTGATGACTACCTGTAGGCTTTTGCTACTCTTCAGCTGATAGGTATAAAAGTTCTTATTGCAGCTTTCAAACTCCTTTACTGCTTTACCATAACTACTTTCGTCTATAAAATGAATTTTAGTTTCATCAATGTTACCACGCTTGATTGGATTTAGATAGAATGAATTTTCCCCGATAACTGAAATTAACTTATTTATTAATTCATTCGAATTTTTTTCCCTTAAAAAAATTGGTTGTGGTTTAAACGACTTGGGTGCCGTTTTTTGTTCACTTGTTTCGCTATCTAAAATAGCAAAACGATTTTGGGAACTTATTCCGTTAGCCTCCTTATCTTTAAGTACTTTGGACATTGGTGCAAACTGCGAAGATTTAGGGCTTCGACCTCTTTTCAATACAGTTATATATCTGTCCATTCCCACTTGCGTCTTATTTTTTTCTGCACTATCTATATTACTGTTGGTAACACTGTGAAGGCGACTTGTTTGTAGCTATATTATTGACATCGCTAAGCAAAAGCGACGAACAAGATTGGGCACGTATAACTGGCGTAGAATTTACACACAAATTATTTTCAGTTTTTTTGTTTTTATTTAATACAATATTGTCCACATTTTATTGCTTAAATTAAAGAGGCTCATTAGCCCTTATTGTTTTTGTATTAAAACAGGTTTATTTTTTTGTTTTTGTTTGAAATTATTCACACAATGTATGTTTTTTTTTTGTTAATGCGAGCTTAAAAAAAATCGCGTCCGCACTTATCAACGCCAAAAACAGAACGACAAATAATACTTAAGATTCAATGTTAACTGCAAGGTGGTCAAAACATTACTAAACACAGTATTTGTGTTTAGTAATATTTTGACCACCTAAAACTGTGCGCGAGAGGGAGACAACTATGTTATGTGTTGGTACAATTTGACAAAAAATCAAAATTTTTTGGTCTTTCGTACAACCGACACACAACTTCAATACAATCAGCATACATACGATACAATTTGAGTACAATTCGCTTACAACCTCTCTTTCCTAGAATTGGTTGTAAAACAGATTGTAACGTCTATACGTTGCTTTGTAATTTGGTTGGTTTACGAAAATAATTTTTTACATTGCATGCGAAGTACGACGCACATAGCGGTATTTTGCCAATCTAGCCGGACATTACTTTTTTTTTAGCTTATATTGGCTCTGAAAATTTACTGAGTGGCCCTAGAATGAAACTTGGCAGAAAAATCTCTTTTGGTCATGGGATGTTAAAGCTAAAAAAGTTCCCCTTAGAAGAACTAATCCTACCTCTAAAAAATTAATTTTTTTAGGTTTTCCCATGCTGTTTAGTAAAAGCAAGTTTTAGCGTCAGCAAATGTTCCAAAACCTAAACTTGGACCTTAAAGATACCCCTTATGTGGGCGGTGACATAAAAAATGATTTGCAAAAACAATGTAATTATTAAAAGAAATGGATTACATATACCTTAACACCTGTTTTTATGGTCAGGGGAAGGTATCCCTCCAATCATACCCCCGAATCGTCCATGTGAATTTAAAAAATTTTTTGTTTGCTAATTTCCAATAAATATTCATTTTTAAGCATTCGAAGAATATTAATAAAAGAATTTTTTTATTTATTAAACTATTGTATTTAATTTATCTGAGAATAATTAGTTTATTCATAACAAGCTGTCACTTCCTCAGCGACCTTATTTTGCTTTGAAAGTAATCCACTTTAAGACTCATGATTTTGTAGTGCTTCAGATATAGTTTATTAATTACTTTATATCAAGGCCCCTCCCTGAGTAACTACTCAGAAATATAGGCTTTATATAAATATCTAAAATTTGTATAAAATTCCAAAGTTATTACAGAGTACTGTAAATAGCGTCTTAAATTATCCGCTGACAAAAATAAAAGTTGCTGCCAAGTTTGCAGTACCATTGGTAATGAGATATTTTTACGGGATAAAAATATCCTATATTTGAAAGACGATACTAAGGTCCTTTCCATAAAATAAATTCATCCGGTAGTTTTTACGTGATGCGAACACAAACAGACAGACAGGCAGAAAATCACAGTTTTATTATATGTATAAATTATTTATATTAGTAACAATAAAATTTATTTAAAATAATAACAATTAATTTATTTAAAACAACTTAGAAACCAAAAACATTTTATGACCGACAAAAAGGTTTCCTACTCGTATCTAACTATTTATGCAAGATGAGCAAAAACAGACAAGAGGTGAAATTGGGATAAATCGCAAATCGCAAAATGGAGCAAACACGCGCAACGTTTTTTTCGACAGTATAAATAATAAATAAGAATGAAAGAAATATTTTAGTTATGCTGATATTTATTATTAAGTTAAAAATTGTATAGCGAGTAGATATAGTTGATATAAAATAAATCGGGGAGAAGGGTTAAAATACACACTGAATATCAGCATGAAGTTTATTAATAGAAAAAAAAAAAACGTAAATCAATCATTTAGATTGTATGTACTTTTATTAGATATTTAGTTAGGCAGGCACATGCGTTCATGCGTTTATTTAGCAATCTAATGTGTGTTTTTTTTCATAAATCTTAATTTTTTGTAGTATTTGTACATTTACATACATATACATACATACATATGCATGTATTTATGTCATTCATGTGCGTGTTCTTCTATAATCATACGACAAACTGAATGGCAGGAACACCGATGAACAGAACAGTCAGACAGACCATCTGCTAGTCAGACAAACCATCAGATAGCCAGTGAAACCATCAGACAGCCAGTGGGACCATCAGACCGTCAGATCGTCACACAGTCCGTCAGACAGTCAGGCAAACAGAACGTTAGATAGTCAGACCGTCAAATATTCAGACGGTCAGATAGTGCGTCAGACCGTCAGATAGTGAGTCAGACCGTCAAACAGTCTGACCGACAGACAGTCAGATCGTATGCGACGATGGTGACGATGATGCGAGTTCAATAATTTTTCTTCAAACAAAAAGTGCTCAACGTGGCTAAAGAAGTTTTCACACCAAAAATTTCGTGTGAAACGGCTGTAAATTTTGTCATAAATCGGTCGAAAAACATTGAAAGAAATAGAAAAATCCTGGCTATATTTTTAGACTTTAAAAGAGCATTTGAAACGATTGACAGAAAAATATTAATCCGAAAATTATATATGTATGGCATCAATGGCAAAGATCTCAACTGGTTTAAATCATGTATCCGGAAAACAAAAGTTAACGGAATACAATACGACACAATAATTATTGATTTCGGAGTTCCGCAAGGTTCAATATTAGGTGCACTACTGTTTATCATATATATTAATGATATGCCAAGCATTCTGGATAAATGTTTTGTATTGTATGCAGATAATACACTCATATACACAGAATGATCCTCATATGAATAGTGTCAGGACAATATAACAAGTGATATAAACAAAGTTAACACATGTTTAAAAATGAACAAATTGAAATTAAATGAAAAAAGACTAAAATGCTAGAAATAAATATGAATAGCGAAATAACATTTAAAATTATTTACGAAGTTATTAAAAAACGTTAAAAATATAAAGTATCTAGGATTTATAATAGATCGTGAAATGAAGCTCAAAGATCACATAGAATACATATCGCACTTAATCAACAAAAGGGTATTAACTCAAAATTTTTAAAATTTTCAGTAAAGGTAAAAACTGTTTGTGATTATATTTTGAGATAATTAAAAAATCCGAACATATTATAGTAAGCAAATTCCATTTAAAAATATATCTACCCTGTTTTTCATTTAAATTTTTGCAATTATTGCCAAATAAAAATAATACATTTTTCTTGATATAAAGGTACTCAAGACGCTATAACGAAAATGGTCTCATATGCGGGTTTCGAGATGAAAGAGTAATCAGAGTACGTTGAAATTTTTACAGTAGTTGGATATTGATGTTGTTGGTTGATTTCTCGCAAAAAGTGAAAATTTAAAAATTTTGAGTTAATACCCTCTTGTTGATAAAGTGGGATATGTAAAAAAAATTGGCTTTTTAATGAGAATTAGATATAAAGTGTCTACAATGACGGCAATAAATATTTGCAATACGACAATAAAACCTTACTTTGAATTCGGATCAACAATAATATATACAATTATACAAAATATAAACAATTGGAAAGACTACAAAAGTTATTACAGAGTAGATATACAACCATATAAACTGCGAAATGCGGAAAACTTCAGGTTAAGGAAAGCAAATATGACAACAATGCATAAATATTTAGTTAATACACTTACAAATGATATTAAAACAGGGGGGTTATTACGTATTTCGATTCGAAAGAAATCTTTTTCGAAACACAATGTTAAAGTCATACAAATTCGAATGATTTCCTTTTCGAATCGAAATACGTAATAACCCCCCAGAACGAAATTATATTGTATTTAAAAGAAAATGTGTAAAATTTAAAATTTTATTATGAAACTCATAAAATATTAAAGATATACTGTGAGCGTCATTTCGATTTTGCTTTGAAAGCATTCCACAGTTATTTACTTTATATAAAAGTACCCATCCCTGGATAAAAGTGTAAAATTTATAAAAAATTCTATAAATTATTGTAAAGCTCTTTAAAAGGTGTTTAAAATATTTTAATTCTACAAATTTTATTCAATTGGTGCCTAATGTTTCGCAATAGTTTTTAAAATATACCACTTTCAAAAATAAAAAGGTGTGTTAAAATATAACTGTTACAAATATCACAGTTTTAAACCGAAAATTTCAGTACCTTTAACCGGAAATTGCCTTTTTCACAGCTTTTTCTCTACTTTCTCTTGGAAATGAGATATTTTTTCGAGAAAAAAATTATCCTAAATTGGAATCAGGATACCAAGGTATATGCTCACAAAGTTTTGTTAAAATCCATCCAGTAGCTTTTACGTGATGCGAACACAAATGAAAAGCAGACATACAGACGGAAATGAGTTACTATTTTATTATACGTAAGATGACAATTTACAAAAATTCAAATGTTTAATTCCAGTTGAAGAGGCTTATATAATAATAGTTTAATTCAGTAAAAACAATAAACAGAAACAGCAATAAAAAAAATAATTCAATAAATCTTAAAAAAACTGATGATTTTGCGCTTAAAAAAAAGTAAATAAGTGTATATTTTTAATATTTGGTTTGTTTTCCATTTGCTTTCAGCACCTCACTCAACCTTCTAGGCATGGATTCCACAAGGTTTCTCGTTATATCAGGAGAGATTTTGTTCCATTTTTCAATTAAAGCCCTTCTCAAGTCATCCTAGAAATTGTCCTCTGCTTGATTTTTTATATCAAGATGTTCCCACAAATGTTCGATAGGATTAAGGTCTGGGGACTGCGGTGGATGCTCTCGAGTCTTAGGCGTTCGATATAACAACTATTCCTTAACAATCAACGACGTATGATTCGGGTCGTTGTCATATTGAAAGACCCAGTTTTGGAATTCCGAATTTTTCGATGCTGGGAACATCATTAGCCTTAATAATATTTGAATAGTCAATTTTATTCATTTTAGAATAAATGAACAAACATTTCCAACTCCAGGTGCCGCCACGCTTACAATACACCTTTCAAGAAAAGCTGCATTCGTTGATCGCCATAGTTTTGGAGACTTTTTCACTTCAAATATTTCGAATTTGCTCTCAACGATATAATATAAAATGTTTTCCCAAAAGTCTACAGACTCATTTTTATACCTTTTTTACACCTATTGGCTAGTGGCTATTTCCGTCAGAGAACTCATATACTAGAAATTTTCACTAAGTCACATTTTCAAAATGTTATAAAAATGTTGACAAATACTTTTGGAAAAAAGTGTGAACAGTTTCTTAGTATGATCTATTATCTTCCTATTTCACCAGGTTTGATTCCCTGAGATGGAAGGGTTTGCAAACAGTAACCACATTTCTTACTTTTTTATCGCATGCTATATTTTTTCAATAAAATAAAAAACATGGTTTTTGTCTCTGCTAGTTAAATACGTATTTATCTTCACACACATTCCCTTGCGTTCTTTTGTGTTCTTAAATTATGATGATTTTAATATTATGTGGCAGGAAATATCTTACTGACTATCAAAGATGCAGGAAATAATAATAAACAGGAAAAAAATGTATTGCATATTTTTACAAATTCGCTTTATATCTAACTGATATATTATCAGTTTATAGTTAACTACAAATTGACTAACTTTCAGCTAACTTCTGAGTAGTCAGTAAGACAACTCACTACACCCTAGGACATCACAATGTTAATAAAGTCAGTTATTTTTAATAAAAATAATCCAAGTATCAAAATAGTTAGCTTAAAGTTAAAATTAAAAGTTAGTTGAGTTGCTTACAGGGTAATTTCCAAATTCACATACCATGTACATGTATGAAAAGTTTCAAAAAATTAAAGATTCTATTATAAATGTTTGATACAATTTATAAATGTCTATAATGCTGTGCGACATTTTCTGTATCTGCTTTAAAATTTATTCTTTTTTCAATTGGAACTTTAATTACACTGGTCTGCAAAAAATGGCTCCCTTAACAGAAATAAGTGGAATATAGTGAACTCAACTCGTTAAACTTAAATACGCTTTCACGTACAATTTTTTTTATGGGCATGGCTAATATTTTCCCCTAAACAAGGCGACCACGCTAACTTATTTCTAAATAACTCTTTAACGGATTGTTTGATTTTAATAATTGAAACACCAAAAAATGCGGGATAAAATTACCAGAGTTATTCAGAAATTGGTGGCGACAAATAAAAAAAAAAAAAATTATTTTAATGAAAAAAAAAAAAAAAAATGAAAAAAATATATTTTTTGTTTTCAAAAACTCTTAAAAAAAACTTAAATCGGCAAATATTTTACATTTTTGTCCTTATTTGGAAAGCTAGGTATACTAGGAATAAAATAAGCCATAAATGATGAAAATCGATGCACCAATGATGATTTTATTCACAATTACTTTGACAATCGTTATGTAACACATTAAATATTTCAATTTCAGTATTTTAGTTAAATAAGAATATCTCAAAAACTAGACGTGATAGAATCAATCTATAAACAGATTTGGATTCAGCACACGAGGTTCAAGCTCCCGCCAATCTTAGCTATATTCTGTCTGCTGTGTTTATAATTGTTCGTTTATTTTGTTTAGGATAATAATTATTAAGGTATCTAAATAAGGAAGATTTGAATCGCATTCCTTCTCTATTGTAAATTTAATGCCATTATCAAATTCATTAAATGTTTGCAACATACTATTAACAGCTGATTCAGAAATTACACAAAACAAATCATGTACATATTTGGTTATTATACTTGGTTTTATATTTAATTTTTCAACACAAGATTCTAGCAATTTCTCCATAACTGTATCCGCTATAATTGGAGAAGCAGGAGATCCCATTGGCAGTCCTTTCTGTTGTATATGCTTTTTCTCATTATATTGAAAATATCTATAATCCTCTATACAAAACTTGAGAATACGTAAAAATAAGAATTTCTCTATTTTTGTAAATTTTTCTATAATATCCCATTTTTCCTCTCTTGTATTAATTGCTAAGTCAACAGATATACTTGGAAATAATGATACTGCATCTAATGAAATTAATTTTTCATCATCTTTTATATTTAGATTTCTGATTTTGTTTAATATTGTATTTTGATTGCTCAGTAATCTTTTTTAGTATGCTCGTAATATATTTACATAACTCATAAGATGGGGAATTAACCAAGGAACAAATTGGTCGTAAAGGAAATTCAACTTTGTGAATTTTTGGCACTCCATATAACCTAAGAGCAGTAGCGATATTTGTTTTGAATTTATTTTTCCTCATAGCTGTAATAATTTTACGTTTAAAAAGTTCTTCTACTACATCATTATTGGTCTTCTGCAGTTTATTAGTAAAATCTTTATTTACCAGATTCGTGTTTCAAAATCCTTTTTATTAAAGGCTACAGTAGTGTTACCTTTATCTGCTTTTAGAATAAGAATGTCTTTATTGGATTTTAAAAACTTTTCTGTATCCTTTACCTAAAACAAACCTATCTCTATTTGTCCATCTCATTTTGTTTAAATGATTATCTATAATTGTAATTAATTCAGTTCTTGCTATTTTCTGCTCTTCTTTTCTTTGAAGTGTCTGTATAAAATCTTCTCCATCTGTAATCATTTTTAATATTGGAACATCTTCCTTTTTAGTAGGTAAAGTATGTTTATGAACTAATGAAAGAATCCATTTTACGTCCGTTGGAATGTCTAAGTCAGTCTTAATGACTAACCATTTTTTATTAAATTTATCTCCAAGTCCCTTTTTTTGTAGTTCATATCGACAAATAAATTTCTTATTGAGTATCCTCGTTACGTTTTCTCTCAACGAATCTGCCCATTTGTCTTCAGACAAGCATAAGAAGAACACAACACAGTAATGACAGACAGATTTTATTTTCAAGAGCTTTAACAGTACAAAAGTTGCTTTAACCGTACAAATTAATGTTCCAAACTTGAATTATTTACGATCGTCATATTAGCTTGATTTTAGGGGTTTTTTATTTGGAGAGAGAAAAAAAATCTGGCAACCGTGCTATGTATTGATACACTCAACATGTTTTTATTGCTCACACTATTCTCTCTGATACATATTTTTACAAAAGTGTGAGGGTATGTGTGATAAATTAATGGGAGTTAAGAATCGAACCCTACAAGAAAAGGATGATTGAAACTAACTCATAAACAATAGAAACTCACACATAAACACAAATAAAATAATTGTTGTAAAAAAACCGAGTTCAAAACAGACAGATGCGCATCAAATCTAAACAAAAAATTTAGGCCCCTATTACGGTTTACAACTCAACTCTACTTCAGTTGAAATTTTACAATTTGGTATTATCAATTACAACTCAACTTGTCAAAAATTTTTAAGTTGAATTTAAATTGTGTTACAATTCTGTTGTAGTTTCACCGTTTACAACCCTGTGTTAGTTCGGTTAACAGAAGTTTAAAAAATTACAACTCATCAGTAGCAGTTGTTTTAAATTACAACTCATCAGTAGCAGTTGTCTTGCAAGTTGTCTTTTAGACAACTCAACTCAGTTGAGTTGTAAACCGTATAGGGGCATTAAAATCAAGTAATCTGTACTATTACTTTATTCAAACCAAATAAAATATAATCAATATATGCTAAAATTAAGTATTTATTGTATGTTTTGTTTATCTTTATTTCAACGAATTACAAGTTTTTGTCTATTACTGTTTAAAATTAAGGGTGATCCATTTCGAGGTACTTTTTTCAATAGCCTTTTTTTAACAGATTACGTGTGAGTCGTGTCATGCTGTCATGCTATTTTTGTTTAGTTTTTTTGGTATTTCATAATGGAAAGACTTACGCCTGAAGAGATTCAAGACCTGCCACTTCATCGGTTTGGTGTCGTTTGTGAGCCGGTGGAATCATCGGTCCATATTTCTTTAAAATTGATGCCGGTGCGAACGTAACCGTCGTCGTGCGACCGTTATCGTGCCGTGATAACCGACTATTTGATGCCTGAAATTGAAGCTCGTGATCTCGGCAACATTTGGTTTCAGCAAGACGGCGCTACTTCCCACACATCGCATCAATCAATGGATTTATTGAGAGAACATTTCGGTGATATAATATCACGTTTTGGTCTAAAGTTTATGCGGACCAACCCGCTTCGATTCAGGCCTTGGAGGAAAACATCACGCGTGTCATTCACCAGTTGCCAGTCGAAATGCTCAAACGAGTCATCGAAATTTGGACTCAACGGATGGACCATCTGCGACGTAGCAACGGCCAACATTTGATACACATAATCTTAAAAAAATAAATGCCAAAGAATGTTCTTTCAAATGATAATAAACATTCTCCATTAAATTTGAATTTTCTGTTTTTTTTTCTTTAAAAAAGTAGGGAACCTCTAAATGGATCACCCCTTATAAGCTTTTTGCACTAAAATACGTCTTTTATGGGGATTTAATTGGCATACATATACTATGTAATTTTCATGTGCCCATTTGAACATATGTATGTATGTGTATCAAATGAAGACAACCTTTAAATTTATATGACTCACCTATATAGCGGCAGTGCACAAACTGTGTAAATTATGTAATAAATATGAAATGGCTTAAAAGATTAGGTAATATACGTCAAATTGAGGGTGCTGTAGCTTAAGTGGTTAGCACGTTGACTACTAAGTAATGGTCACGAGTTCAAATCTCAGCCGTGGCGACATCAATTTTTCTGATATGTATTAATTGTTCTTTATAATAATGCATATCACAGCGCCCTCCTTCGCCGGTATTACCACATAGCACTAAATCGCCGGCGAAGTAAAATAATTATAAATTGGTTATGCTAGCTTCGAACTAATTCGCCTAAATAACATCAGAGGCGGTGCAATTCTGTTCTAAAAATAATCATAACGTGCAATTACAGTGTTGCCAGAATCGAAGCTTTACTATCACTAACCATCTGTCTTATCTACTACTATCACTTTGTTTGGCCATATTTATTTTATTTTTATTTTTAGGATTTTAAGAATAAAATTCTTTTATAGTCTAAAAAAGATAACAAAAAGATTAACTAATAATTATAATAATAACAATAATAATTATAACAACAACAATAATAAATATTTAAATTTACAATTAACAAAAACAATTTTATGACGATTAAATTAAAAATATTATAAAATACAGGTCATTCAGTCAATGAAATTAAAAGTAGAAAAAATAAAGAAATATAAAGTATAAGGCTAGTTATTTTGCGTAACATATTTTGTAAATTCTTTTTTAAAGTTCTGTCTTTTAACAATTATTTTAATATTTGAAGGTAATGAATTCCATAGTTTTATGGCATTGACGAAGAAAAATCTGCTAGTGTTTAAGTAGTTGTATCTAGGTATTACTAACGTAAACCTCTGGATGACCTTCCGAATGAAATATGCCTTCAAGTATGCCAGCGACTGGGTATGTATTAATTAGTGCAAAAATAGAAGATTGCGCATGCTGAGGTAGTCCACTATGTCGCAACCAAGAATCATGGTTCTCCAGGATGAAATACTACTGTATCTCTGTATGCCATACACATATCGTGTAGCATTGTTAAATGAGACTTGCAACTTATGCAGTGAGGACGAGTCCAATTTGCTGTACACCCCCGCAAAACTAGTTATAAGAGGTAGAAGTAGCTGTATAACAAGACGTTTCTTGACTTCAGAAGGCGTATAAATTGTGGTTAATCGTAAATCACGCAATGTTGGGTACATACTGCGTACTATATTATTAATGTGGTCACTACATGATAAGGACGAGTTTTTTTTTTCTAATTTTTTTTTCTAATTGCTTTTAAAAAGAAATTAATATAACAATGAATGTTTTTTATAATTAAAATTTAGATTGATTATAAAATAGCTGTAATTTCATAGAAGTAAAATGTAATAATACAAATATTAATGAAAAGAACAAGGTAGGTATATTTATCTGTCGTCCGCGCAGCTGATTTATTAGTTCGACATTTTATAGTCTAGAAGTGATAAAGCATAAAACTACAAACAAGCTGAGTTGATTTGAGAATGACAATAGGGGTATAAATTATTAGTCGAACTATTTATTAACAAATTAATTTTCGAAGCCAGGCTTAAGTTCGTTTCCTTCTAAGTAGTAGTAAGAATATTTTTAAAAATAAGGTGATTAATTTTAAAGAAAAAATGGTTAATTTTTTGTTAGAATCGTCTTCAGCATTCTTCGCATCTACATCCTTTAGGTGGTGTTAACTTGTAACCATTATCAAGTTAACCAAAAAAACTCAGAAAAAAGATTACAAGAAAAACTGTATTCATTTATCTACCGACAGTTGGTGAAAACGAAGTTTAACACCTGAATTCCTAATACGGTAATGACGAGTTCAAAAAACATGGGTTTTTTTTACAAAAGTGGTTTTTGTTAACCACGGTGCTGCGAAATCCGCTACAATTTATGACCCAATTTTTTGTATTCTCTTTTGTTCTCTTGTTAGGTTGTCTTTAAAATATTTCAAACAAATTTACTAATAACGAAGTAAGTTTAACTTACGAAAGCAAAAGCTCATACCAATCCTTAAGTACCACAATTTTCACTATTGTCAACATCGTTACAGGCTTCTCGTAAAGGAATTGTTGAATTATAATGTTCACCTAAACTATACATATAACGGTGATATGTTATGATCAAAGGAGCTCTACGAAATTCAACGCCCTGAACAGTAGGAGAACCATCTGCTTGCAGAATTTCGATCGGCACTTTAAGTATAGAAGATAGAGCCTTTAGCTCAATTTGACCACCCCAAGATGAGCTGTGACGAATATCATGGCAATACCTTTCAAATTCTGCATTTGAAATCAAATCACCAGATTCTTGGTGTGTCATGTAGGGTATTAACGAGTCTTTGTTGGCTTGTATATAGTTGGCCGTCTCAGAACGGAGTTCTTTAATAGTTAAAGTAGCTAAACCGTGTTGCAAGAGTTGATGGCGTATGGCATTGTAAAGACAATCGCCATCAGAGGGAATAATAAATAAAGCTAATTGACGTTCTCTTAATTTCAATTGCAATTTGTGAGCTTCTACTGCTTTAGGGGATAAGTCGTCATTTTCTGCAGAGGCTTTAATTTCTTCTTCTCTTTGACGTGCCACTCGAGCCTTTTTATCTCTTCGTTTTTGTGCTTTTGTCACACGTTGCTGGGCGTCATTATTTTCATTATTTAGATTGTTATGATTACTTTTCGTCAGTTCTTCTTGTGGAGGATTTTGATCAATTTTAATTTCCTTTATGGTTAGTTTGATTTCCTGTTCTTGTTTCTGGCCCAAGTGGTATTCTAATTTAGCTATTTCATCTAAAACTTCCTTTCGCTTCTTTTTATCCGATTTAGGTGCACTTTTTTTGAGAGCTTGAATTTGTGCTTGTAACTCTTTGCGTTCTTTACGGTGTCTCGACTGCATATCTTCAATCGAAATTTGATATAATTTATTAACGGTTTCATCCACATCGTTCTGCAATGCCGACTCCATTTTCACACTCTCCATATGAAAACCTAAATATTTAACCTTTTCAACATAAACAAGCCTGGTGTCACCCAACCTAACAGTTGGAAGCTGGTTAAAATGGAGTTTGTTCCTGCTAATGGGTAATAATACCGATTTGGCTGGATTGAGCATAAGCCCGTTTGCCTTAGCCCATGTGCAGACAGCCTTTAGGTCCTCATCAAGTTTGTAACACATATCGTCAACAAGACCAATACGGCTAGATATGTGCAATTGTACATTATCAGCATATGCATGAACATTAACAAAATTGACTACACTAAATATGTCATTTATATAAATTCTGAAAAGCAAAGGTCCTAAAACTGAGCCTTGTGGAACTCCAGAGATTACATCTTTAAAGCATGACTCCCTTGAACCAACAACTATCTTTTGAACTCGCTGAGATAAAAAGTTGCTTATTAGGAACACTGCGCTGCGATCAAAGCCAAAAAAGCATTCTAGTTTTCTGCAAAGAAGTGAATGATCAACTCTGTCCAAGGCTTTTGAAACATTCAACAAGCACATCAACGATAAATCACAAATATCATACGCTGGTCTTATATCATCGAGTACTTTTAGTACTGCGGTTGTACAACTATGACTAGAACGAAACCCTAAAGTCAAAATTTCGATGAAAATAGGTCATATTGTGGAACCTCTATCTTCTACAAGGATGATCAATTTTATACGATTTTATTTAAACTTACACACATATAGTTAGCTTATACAAAATTATAAAATATTTATATATTCCTTAAGAACACTTTTTCTAAAAAAAAAAGTTAATGGCCTTTTTTGGGCTAAATTACACAAAAATTCAATAATTTTGGATTTTTTAAATTGAAAATCGTCTAGTTTTTAACTCAGTAAAGATACAATCTTCAAATTTATCAAAAATATTTAGAATTTGGCTCGCTAACTACGATAAAAGATTCAAAAAAAATTTGGTAAAAATTGTACCCAATATTTTGAAAAAAACTGGACCAGGGTAGCGAAAAATCAAAAAATTTATTTTTTAAAATGCTTATAACTCAATAATTTTAAATTATTATTTGCAAATTTAGATACCATTTTGTATTAACAAGACCTTTAAGACCATATAATATTTTCATTAATTTTCAGAATAAAACTGAAGAAATGGCAAGCTGTAAAAAAATTTTCGGGTGCGAGATTCCCAACTTTGAGACCACATAGCACAACCCCTGGAGGTTGTATGGTACCCATCTTTAAAACTCAACTTCATATACTCCTCTGTTTGGATCAATAGGCCCAGCCGTTTATAAATGACTAGTTTATTTAAAAAAAAATCTTTTTTCAAAACCTCGTAAGCGCTAGACAAATGAAATTTGCATGAAAAATGCACTGGTTTTTATACTTCAAGTTGAAAATTGTAAAGTCTTAACCACTAAAATGTTGGTAATTGAGAAGAAAAGAAATCTGGAAAGTTTCAGACCATTTAGAGTATTTTTAGTAAAGTTTAAAGTTTATTTTTGATAAACATAAGATTAAATGTTAATCTACGCTTAGAAATTCGCGTTTTCTGATTTTTTTTTGTTGTAAAAACAGTTATTTTACAGTAAAAAAGTTTAAGAAAAATGCGACAATTTGCTTTATTCCACAGCTTTGATAAAATGTTGCCGGGAACATTTCAACGCACATATTTCCACAGTAAAAACAGAGTACTACTTCTGCAACATTTTTTCATGACATTCATAAAAATGTTTTATGTATGTAGTTTGACAGCATTCCGGATGAAAAACAGACATTTCAAAATCGGTTCAGAAAGGACTGAGTTCTGAGGGCAAAAAAATATACAAAAAAAGCAACATTCAGACGAATTGATAACCACCTTCTTTTTTTGAAGTCAGTTGAAAATGAATACTGGTACTGTGTTTCTTTTTTTCACATATGCGAGAGTAAAACCACTACTGTGAGGGGCAAAGTTGAATTTTTTGTAAAACCACCGCGAGTCATAAATTATCGAATATATCCGCGTGTTTTTAAAATATGTATTATAAAACCAGGGTTTGAATTGCTTGCTTATGTATAGCAACAGCACTAAAATCTTTGCTTTGTTTACATCTTTTTCAGCAAATAAAAAACTGAATTTCTCAGCATTTATATAACATTTTGTTATAAGCGAAGCAAAAGCAAAAAGCAGATGCAAAAAAAGAGAAAAAAAAAGGCATTTGCTTAAGCTTACTATGTGTCTCTTTCTGCAGCAAAGCAACCAGCAGATAAATTTTTTGAAAACGTTTGCTGTTGCTTAAGCAATAAGTTAATGTTTGTTTCTTCTTAATGTAAAACAATATTGGAAATATTTTTTTTTGCAGATCTTCAAAATTTAGTTTTTTTTCGATTTACATACACGTGGCGCAGTAATTTTAATCTCTCACTGTCAAAGATATTTCTTACTTAAGACTGAAGCAGCGAGTAACAGCAAATAACAGCAAAAAACAGCAATCGTAGTCAGCACCTACTTCACAGTAAAGAGTTAAGCATAAGCAAAAATAAAAATGAAGAAAAACTTATTGCTTAAGCAACAGCAATTTTTTTTAAATAATTGCTTTGCTGCAGAAAGAGACACATAGCAAGCTTAAGCAAATGAGTTTCTCTTCTTTTTTTTGGCTTTTGCTGCACACTTTTTCTAAGCAACAGTTAAGCAGTTACACTTGCATTGAAAATAGTCAAGCATTTTTAATCACTGTATAAAACATTAAAATAATTATCAAATATGAAAAGAAAGTAAAAATAAAATATAAAAAAGTAGTTTGGTGTATAAAAAGTAATTGAAAAAAATAGGTGGTAACATGGAGTTGCAAACAGTCTTTGCTTGAAGACCAAAGGTCTTCAGCAGCGGAAGAGGTAGAGCTGAAATAAGGGACATAAAATTTCACTCAATCAATAGTAAATAACTCAAATTTATACTTTAATATTTTATTCGAGCAACTGTGATCATCCGTAGATCTTATTTTGGCGCCTTTGAATTTTTTCTACATTACTAGCTGAGGCAGTTCCCCATAATTGAATACCATAACACCAAATTGGTTTGAGGATCGACTTGTACAGTAGAAGTTGACAATTCAGTTGACAGTGTTAGGGTAGAGCTTCTGCCAATAAGGTGCGAATAGGGGAGCATGAGTCCCTAGGCAGTGTGAAAATTATATCAACACATTTTTTCTGATCACCTTTATTCTCCATTTCTTCAACCATTTTTCCTAATTGAGTATGTGGTCTTGTATGTGTTGTGATACTACTGGGGAGCTTTCATGAATACTTAAAAAAGGTGTGTTATCAGCAAATATTGATGTGTGGACTCAGGTGCTAATTGACATATCTGATGTGTACAGTAAATATAAAATGGGTCCCAAAATACTACCTTGGGGAAGTCCGGCTTCGTCGATCCGCTTTAGGAATCATAACAATCAAAGAGACCTTCCATTCTGTGGGAAAGTACATACATACAGCATGACATTTTATTTTGCCTTCAATTATCCTCTATTTTTCCAGGGGGTAGAAGGTCAGGGGAGCTTCTTCTGATGGATTGTCTGTCTAGAGGGGGTTGAAGCCACTTCCTTATTAAGAAAATTGAAAAGATGATTTACACATGATTATATAGGTATCGTAATTAAATTAATAAAATATTAATTAATAATAGAATCAAAAAGTTTTTCTCTATGGATTTTTTTTGCTGTCAAAAATGATTAAAAAAATTGTGAATAACAAGTTTTCTTATTGATTTAATGGCATTCCCTTCTTAATAAAATTAAAAAGATTTAAGACGTGAAAATAATAAGGAATTTCTTCGGAAAAAACATCCCTTCCTTCTGCTTGGGGTATTCAAAACCTAAAAACATTTCATAGAGAAAATCTTTTTGATTTTATTAAGCATTTTTGGCTCTTTGTGATTTGAATCATCATCGCAAACTAATTACGTAGACGCATTAGATTCAGCGCAGAGATAAATTTTTCAACAGACTCGTACTTACAGAACGGCAAAATCGACAATTTTATTGTTAAATGTTTTTAACGATTGGTTTATTCATGAAACGTAATAGTGAATCCCAACACTAAAGTACTTAATTATAACATTTTTTTTAACATTTTTTAGGTTTAACTTGTTTGGTTTTACTTCTTTTAATTTTTCATCAAATCTAAAACGAAATGTACGAAGAGTTTTTTATATTTATTCATGGAAATTTTGCAATTTGTTTTGTCTTTTTTTTAGATCCAGGCAACGGATAACGATATTGGAGATAACGGTAAAATAACCTATTTAATAAAATCTGGCAAAGGAAAAAATAAATTTCGAATAAATCCTGAAACTGGCTCAATTTATGTTAACAAGCAATTGGATCCTGAGGGTGAATATGAATTGATCATTAAAGCAGAAGATAGTGGGTCACAAAGAAAAAGTCAGACAGCGAGATTAAATGTCGTTGTTATACCGATATTCGAAAAGTCGGTGTTCCCACCGAAGATTAAGACTGTTGACAATATTGTTGAAGTTACAGAGAGTGATAAGCCGGGATTCCTTGTAACACTTATACAAGCTACAGATGAAGACAGCGATCATTTGTGGTATAACATCAGTGGTAATATACATTTGTCATTCCTTCATAAATATTTTTACATTTTATTTTTTACCGTAAGATTATGAGTACTGAAATACACGACATGTTTTTTCCATATGACTTTTTAACTGTGTGTTATTTTACAGAAGGCTTTTAACATTTGGTCACAAATACTTAAAGTGCTTTTACACGGCATGTATTTGTCATATGACTTGTCATTTTTCCATGTGTAATTTCTATACACGTCGTGTAAACCCTTTCAAACATAACATGTGTATTTGCCATGTGTACAATACATATGACATTTTTCATTTAGAACGTGTTCTATTTTGATGTGACAATGCATCTGACATCCTGTAATGCCAACTTGATATTTTGCTATTTTAGGGTACCAAAAGCACTAAGAGCGTGGCAAAAGTACTACTTTTGCACATTTGCATCAGCTGTGGTTGGCAATACAAAACTGTGTGGCGGAAAAATTATATAATATAGGTTATGTCAGATGTAATTACACATGTACGTTTAAAAGCAAAAATTATAAACCGTATGTAAAATGTATATTTTGACAAACACATGAAATTACATATGGGTTATCAAACTGACAAGTCATATGACAAACACACGCCGTGTAAAACCATTTTTATTTGTTTAAAACAGCTGATTTATGCGCCTTTTTCACCATGCATATATTCAAGCCTTTCAATTGCAAAATGCCTTGTTGCCGCCCTTAAATATTTTTGTGTGCCTTACAGAATTCCTGACGCCTTATCCATTTTTAGGTTTTGTTTTGTTAAAAGCATATTCAGATATTGCTCTTGTAAAATATTACCTTCATCCGGCTAATGCTACCGCTAATACTAAATCGCCGTTTATTGTTTTCACACGGAATAGGATTTTGGCAACACTGCTGATGTCATATGGTTTGTCAGATTAAAATAGAACACGTTCTAAATGAATTTTTTCAGATGACTGCACGTGTATTTTACGGAAGTAATGTTTTAACCTTTCCACACGACAAGTATGTGATTTGCAGTGGGAAATTTGAAATGTCAGATGTAAAAAACATGTTGTGTATATGTGGCATTAGCACTTAATAAAAATACTTTTTCATACAGATGAAGAGAATAAAACGAACTTAAACTTGACTTCAAATTTCATCTGTATGTAAAATAAATAGTTCGACTAATAAAATTTCAATTATTCAACATTAAAAATACTTTTTGTTATGTCTGTTCCAAGCAACTTGAACGACAAAAACACTGTGAATCACAAATAGAGAAATCAAATATACAGGGGTCAAAAAAAGTATTCGACAGTAAATCTTATTTTTAAAAATCATTTATTGTGTTAGATGCAGAAAACAATTTAAAGCATTTAGCTGTATTTTTTTATTGCAGTGAATGTATTCTCTTATTAAGAATTACAAAAATAAATAATATTTGAAGATGTGAGATAATTGTGCGTGTTTTATAAAAATCGCTAAAATTGAAAAGCAAAAAATTATTCGACATCAGTCATTATTTGTCGCCTTTGCATTAATATGTTGAATATGCGTATTGTTGTTGTTGTAAATACCGTTAGGAGTTTAGATCGAAGCTGTTTTCAAGAATTATTTTCATTTAGTTTCACGCAGGTTAAAAATTGGACACAAAGGAGGAGAAACTTCTATTGAAATAAGAAATTTAATAATCCACCATTTTTAATTAGGTAAATCGGAAAATTCTATTTCAGAAATCATTGGAAGGCCACGGACTACTGTCCATTATATAATCAAAAACACAAAGAAGCAAAAACAGATGAAAATAAGCCCAGGAGTGGTCGTCCACGGAAACTTACAGACGTACATGAGCGTACATACCCAGGAATATGCAGGCATATCAGTTACTCCCCAAACAATAAAATAAATGTTTTAAAGAAGCACCAATTTTATGCACGATCGGCTAGGAAGAAACCTCACATCTCAAAGAAAAATCGAAATATCCGATTAGAGTTTGCCAAAAAGTACGCAAATAAGCCAATAGAGTTCTGGATGAATATAATTTTTGCTGATGAAAGTAAATATAATCTTTTTGGGTTTGATGGTAAGGTTCTAGTATATCGAAAACCAAATACAGAGTTGGAGGAAAGAAATATGGTGCCAACGGTTCAACACGGTGGAGGTGGTGTTATGGTCTGGGGATGTATGGCGGCATTAGGAGTGGGTAATTTATCATTCATTGATGAAAATATGGATCATTTGCAATACATTGACCTTTTTAAAGAAAATTTGTGTCCAAGCGCAGAAATATTACGACTTGCAGGCAAATTTAAGTTTTATCAAGATAATGATCCAAAACACTCTGCCATGAATACAAAACTATGGCTTCTGTACAAATGCTTGGAAGTGATAAAAAATTGAACACCTTTGGGGTCATCTGGAAAAAAATTGAGATCTCGCGAGTTTACAAATAAAAACCGGATGAAGGAAATTCTGCACGACGAATGGTATACAATTAATCCAGGATACACAATGTCTTTGGTAAAGTCTATGCCTGAACGTGTAAAAGAGGTTATCGACGCAAAGGAAGAGCAACTCGTTACTAGAATATCAATAATTGTTTAATTTTAAAACAATTTTTGAAATGTCGAATACTTTTTTTGTTTCTGTTTTTAGCTTAAGTTGTAAATATTATGTCTTTTTGTATTAGTAGTTGTAAAGATCTCATGTTTTTTATTGAATTATATTCTTTGTTTCTTAGTAAATAAAATTGTTTGTCAATTTTGACACTAAACAAAACCTAATTTGTTTTTATTGAAAAACAAATAAAATTTTATCTATGTCGAATACTTTTTTTTACCGCTGTACATATTTATGAGGGGAAGCCTATGAAACGGCATGCGATTTAAATTTGCTGATGCAATATGTTTGAATCGGCTGTTTTTATCAAATCGCCAGTACACAAAAAAATGGTCAAACGAAAGATACGAGTATATGTTTGTAGATTAGAGTGGGGTCAATTATTTTCTCGACCAAGCGGTTGTCAAAATCGTAATCTACGACAAATTCTACGAAATAATGCCCAAGAAACCATACGTCTAAAATCAAAATCGAGCTTCCCAGTTTTAAGAGAAACTTTTTTAGATTAAAAAATTGTATCAGCAAAAATTAAAATAGTGGCCTAAAACTATTTAAAAAACGCCTAATAAAAACGCAACACAACTTTTGTTCCCCATGCAATCGATTGTGTGTTCGATTTAAGTTTTATTGTTAGGGTCACGGAAAAATCAAAGTGTAAAAACATAACCCTATTTCCGTCCGTCTTAAGGTGTTACGAAAGTGTTATTCGCATATATGTTTTATTCGTATATACATACATGTCTTTATTTTTTGAACCGTAAAAAGCAAACAATTGAAATTTACACACACCAAATAAAACTATGTTCGCTATATAAACAAGTATAAAAAACCTACAAATTAAAGGGTGTTCCGACAGTGATGTGATTTGCATGTGTATGGCCTACTATAACAAATGTTAAAAATAAAGGATGTGCCGACAGTGGCATGATTTGTACCTTATTTTTTGATCCGTAATAGGTAGAACTTTGATATTTTCATAGAAAGTGTATTAGCATGCCCCTAAATGTTTTTTCCATATTATTTATTTATTGTATCTTCAAATTACATGAACTAACAATAAGTGCTCAGTTCTAAAGTTAAAGTAAAAAAATTAAAAAAAAATATATTTAAAATATATATATTAATGAAACGAGTTGTGGGTTTTTTTTATTGATTATTTTTCTTCTTTTTATTTTAATTAACATTTTTTTTTTAAATTATAGTCTTATTATTATTAACATTTTTTTTAAAGTTAATTATTTTTTATAAAATTTAAATTTTTCCACTATGTGGAATTTTATTGATTTAAAAAAAAAATTTTTATTAGTTTTTAATTCCTTAATTAATCTATATTTTTTTTCACTATGTGAAATTTAAATTTTTGTTTTCACGTTTTAAATTTAAATTAAATTTTCTCTAAAGAATTTTTAAATTTTATTAAACGATAAACGAGTTTACTTTTTCACTTCTAGATTAATAATGATTTATTTTTGATTAAGCAAAACTCAAATAACCTACGCAAAACATTTCTTATTCTAAAATTAGCAATTGCCAACAACAATGATTATACGCCACCGTAACCGATCATCACACGAATTTTGTAATGGGAGTTCTTGGGAGAGTTTTTAAAAAATAAAAAAATAACTTAACTCAACTGTGGATATTCAACAACTGACTTTATTTAATTTCTTTAATATTTATTAAACTTATTGTTAACATGAATTTTTGTTAATTCGGCTTAAAATGCATTTTACAATTTTTGCTTGCTTATTCTAAATATTGACATTATTGCTTAATTATTTTATATTAATATTGAACGGTTGCAATTCTTGGAATTGCGACCGAAAAATAATTTTGTATTCTGTACTTAACCGGAAATGAGTTTGCTGTTACATTTTTATTTTAATTTTATTTTGTGCTTATTATATTTTCAATAAATTCATCAATAGTGTCATTTTTTATGTAAGTGTGTGTATTTGAATTTGTATATGTAACTTCTCCCCCCTTTAGATTCGAATTCTCCTGAATTCTTTTGTTCAAATTTATTTTAATATATTGTTACGTTTTTACTTTACGTTGGGTTCTTTTAATTGCAAAATAAATACACACTGTTATTACTTTTACTGTAAGTCACTTTATTTACTTAACACCACTGTTCAAAAATACAGCAAACTGTTAAACACTCTTAATATTCGACAACTTAACTCTTTGACTTTTAAATTAATACTGCAATACTACTCGCCAGCACGATTCATTTATATAGGTGCTTTAAGAGCACCAGAATGTTCTCTTCCAGACATATCTGGCAGGTTCGACTGTTATTGCTCTTGCTTTTGTTTGTGTGATTGGTTATTTCTTTATACCTGTGTTTGTGGCTATTTATTTCTTTATACCTGTGTGTGTGGCTGTTTATTTGTTTATGCTTGTATTTATGTATGTGGCTGTGTATTTAACAGAAGAGTGTTTATTTAATCTGTGTGTGTGTGTGTATGCGTAAATGCGAATTTTTGTATGAGGCGTTTCTTTCTTCCATCATTGTAAGAAAATAAGCCATTAATGTTGTTGTTGTAGTTCGAGAGTATTGTTGTTCAGAGCTTATAATGAATAAATTCTTCTTTCGTAACACTACCCCCTTCTCAAACCTGTTCGTCCCGAACAGACACAGATGTACCTTTTCCATAGTTGGCTAGCCGCTCCAAGTGCACAACTTTCATTTTTGATCTTGGGCTCTGGAATTTCTGTATTCTGTAAACTACATCGTTTAGCCGCTTTATTACTTTATAAGGTCCATCCCAATGAGTTTGTAGTTTGGGTGATAATCCTTTCTTCCGTTGTGGGTTAAAAAGTAGAACCAGTTGTCCCTCGTTAAATCCCTCAGAGTTGGCAGCTCGATCATATCTGGCTTTCATTTTATCACTGGTTAATTTTATCCGACTCCGCACGAATTCGTGAATCTCCTGAAGGTCCCTTTGCGCCTGACTAGAGTTTTCGCCGTCTCCTTCTGCCGATGTTGGCTTAACACCAAACTCTAAATCTGCAGGCAAATTTAGCTCAGATCCAAAGACTATTTTCGCTGGTGTTCGTGAGGTGGAATCGTGAACAGCTGATCTATATGCCAATAAAAACTTGGGTATATGCTCATCCCAGTCCCTCTGATGTGCGCTGACCACTTTTCGCAGGTATTCCTCCAGCGTTCGATTGAATCTTTCGACCATACCATCAGATTGCGGATGTAACGGTGTCGTTCTGGTCTTTCTTATTCCGTATATTTCGCACATCTCTTTGAATATAGCGGATTCAAAATTTCGGCCTTGGTCGGAGTGTAGTTCTAAGGGAACACCATAGCGACACACCCAGTTGCTTATAAAAGCGTCTACAATCGTTCTGGCTTCTTGATTGGGAATGGCATATACTTCCGGCCATTTGCTAAAATAGTCCATGACCACTAAAACGTATCGGTTTCCAGCATTGCTAGCAGGGAAGGGACCTGCTACGTCCATCGCTATACGTTCAAAGGGAGCGCCTGAATTGTACTGCTGAAGCTGCCCCCGACTCCTTCGTACTGGACCCTTTGCTGCAATGCACTCTTGGCAATTGGCTATCCACTCTGCTACGGCTTGTTGACAGCCGACCCAATAGAACCGTTGTTTTATCTTTTCCAACGTCTTCGTTACACCAAGGTGACCTCCGCTAGGACCATTGTGGAATTGTTTCACGACCTCTTTGATCTTGGAGGATGGCACGACGATTAAGTCTATCACAGTTTTGCCGTCTGTGCTTTCCCAAGTGCGACATAAGCAGCCATCCTTCAACCTTAGACTGTTCCACTGGGCCCAATATGCCTTCGCCAGTGGACTTTCTGGTGAGATCTCACTTCGCGTCGGTCTTCTGTCTTCCTCTTTGGCCGCTATAACTTTTGCCAATATGGGATCGTTTCTTTGTGCTGTCGGCCAGTCTTCACTAGATTCTATATGTGTAAGCCGAACATCAATAACGAATTCTTTTCTCTCTGCCTTTGAGCAATGCTTACACCCCAGATCACATGGCCGCCTAGAAAGGGCGTCGGCGTTGTTATGCTTGCCTCCTTTTCTGTGCTCAATACTAAAGTCATAGCTCTCAAGTCGCTCAATCCAGCGTGCAAGCTGTCCTTCAGGGCTCTTGAATTGCAGCAACCACCTGAGTGCGGCATGATCTGTCCTCAGCGTAAAATGTTGGCCATACAAATACTTGTGGTAGTGTTTTATGCACTCCAATGCTGCTAGAAGCTCTCGTCGCGTTACGCAATAGTTTCTTTCAGGCTTCGAAAGTACTCTGCTGTAGTAGCCTATAACCTTTTCTGTCCCATCTACCACTTGCGACAGCACGCCTCCTATTCCATATCCGCTCGCATCAGTGTCTAGCATGAATTTTTGCCCAGCTACTGGATATGCCAGGATAGGCGCCACACACAACAATTCCTTGAGCTTCTGGAATGCTTCCTCGGCTGCTTCACTCCACTGGTAAGGTCGCGACTTTTTGGTTAGCTCATGTAGGCTCGCAGCAACACTAGCAAAATTTGGCACAAATCGTCTGTAGTATGTGCAGAGTCCCAAGAAACTTCGTAACTCGTGAAGATTTTGAGGACGAGGCCAGTCCTTTACTGCCCGTATTTTATCTTCATCGGTTGATATGCCCTCTGCTGTTACACGATGCCCCAAGTATTTGACTTCCTTCTGAAACAATGCACATTTCTTAACACTGAGCTTCAGTCCAGCCGCTGATATACGCCTGAAGACTTCTTCCATATTCCTTAGGTGTTCATCGAAGGTCTTTCCCATGACAATTATGTCATCCAGATACACCAGACATGACTTCCAATTGAGTCCTTTTAACACTCGTTCCATTAAACGCTCGAAGGTGGCTGGAGCGTTGCAGAGACCAAATGGCATAACATTAAACTGCCATAAACCATCGAGAGCACTAAAAGCAGTTTTTTCTTTATCCTTGTCCGCTATCTCGACTTGCCAGTAACCGCTCTGTAGATCTAACGTAGAAAACCACTTAGTACCTGCCAGCGTGTCTAAGGTGTCATCGATTCTTGGTAGCGGATAACTGTCCTTTTTGGAAACATCGTTGAGCTTTCTGTAGTCAACGCAGAATCTAGTGCTGCCATCTTTCTTCTTTACTAAAACTACCGGCGAGCTCCAAGGACTCGAAGATGGTTCGATAATTCCGTCTCGCTCCATTTCGTTGACTAGCTGCTTTACTTCGCTCCGCTTGGCTAGGGGAATGCTCCTGGGGGCTTGTTTTATGGGCCTCGCTTCACCAGTATTTATTTCATGCTTCACTATTGCCGTTCTACCTTGGCTTTTATCTTTTAGGGCGAAGACAGAGGCGTACTTTCGTAGCAGCTGCTTGGCTTTGTTTCTGTCAGGTGGCTCCAACTCTGCTACCCATTTCCCCACGTGTTCTGCTAGTATTTCGCGCTCTTTAGTTGACAGTTTTTCAGGCTCTGAGTCTCTCTCGCAATTAATTATGGCCTCTGCTGGTGTACATTGAGCTATCTGAGAGTTTTTACCAATTACTTTTTCACTGTTGGATAGATTTAACACTCTCACAGGAATTTTTCCATTCTTAGAGGTTTTCACGAGGGCTTTTGCTGTTATTGTCTCACTCTTAATTCCTGATGGTTCTACCACCCACAACCGGTTGTCCTCACAATCTTCCTCCATACGTGCCCATATCACAGTTTCTGCCTGAGGTGGTAATTTCTGGGATGCTACAGCAACCAACTTCCTTACTGCAGATTTACTCACATATCCAATATCAAAGGGTATTTCGACGTTTCGCCAGATCATTATTTGTTGCCCCATGCGCAGATCGACTTCATGCATAATCATAAAATCTGCGCCAACAATAACTTCGTCCACGATATCGGCAACAATAAACACATGGTCCACACTCATGTTGGCTATAGTTAATCTGACTTTGGCCTTACCATAGACAGTAGCAAATTCTCCGGTAGCGGTGCGCAGACTGACATTATTCAATTGATGCACTTTTCCCTTTACTAAATCGGGCCTTATTATAGACTGCGACGCTCCTGTGTCTATTGTCAGAATACGCTTTCCTCCGTTGATATACCCGCTTGCAGTAAGATTGCTGTTTTGCTGCTGCATCACAGATATGGAGATTGTGGGGCCCTCGGTTGTGGGAGCTAGCTCATGCCCCGTAGTGCTAGCTCTCTTTAGTTTAACGACTCTCGAGATGTTCCATGAGTCGCACGTTTATTGTTTCTTGGCGGCGAAACAGATCTGGCTCGTTTTCTTGCTGCCTTACAGTTTCGTTGAAAATGGCCGACTTTGCCGCAATTAAAGCACTTAGCGTTTGTCTTACCTTGTCTTTCATCTAAGACTTTCTTTACCGACTCAAGTACTTGCTTTATGTCGTCCATTGTTGTTTTTTCATCTTCAGCAGCAACTTCAACTTTTCGCACTTTGTATGACTGCGGCCTCGAAATGACTTTTGCTGTTTCTTGAGCCAGAGCGTAAGCAATGGTTTCAGCAAAGGATGTGTTTTGCTTAGCGCAAACTGCGTGCTTAATATCTGGGTCACGAATACCATTAACAAATGCCTCCACCTTGAACTGTTCTAGAAGTGGATGGTTTTCCCCAGGGTATATTAGCTGCACCAAGCGCTCTATCTCCATGGCGAAATCCTGTAGCGTCTCATTTGCTCTTTGCAGCCTGCCACGTAGCTCCATTCTATACAGCTCCTTTTTATGATCGCCGCCATATTTGCGCTGTAACGCCACCATTATGTCCTCATAATTATTCCTGCAGCTAGTTGGTAGGCTTTCGAGGACTTCTGCTGCAGATCCTTTAAGTGCCAGAATCAGCTCAATCGCTTTTTCTTCATTGCTCCATAGATTTTTACTGGCCACTGTCTCGAATTGAAATTTGAAGACGTTGAAGGGTATGGTGCCGTCGAAACTGGGAGCTTTTATCCTATTTGTGTTTTCAGTCACTACTCGTGCTGGACCTTCTCTTATTTCCAGGCTCATAATTTTGTTTTCAAGCTCCTGCAGCTTTACATCGACATCTTTTACTTGTACTTCGACGCCACTATTTTCTAGAAGATTAACTTTTCTGTTTAAACAAGACAGTTGCACTTCTACGGCAGAGATTTTTTCGTCGAACTTGACTTCTACGTCGTCTACTCGCTTATTAATGCTTTCAGAAATTTGTAGAAGGTTCTCGTTGACTTTTCCCAAAAGTTTCTCATTGTTTGCTCTAGAAACTTCTTGAATCTCAGCTACAAGTTGTTGATTTTCACCTCTTACTTCAGCTAACAGTTTTTCGCTGTTTGCACTAGAAGCTTCGTGAACTTCAGCTAATAGTTTTTCGCTGTTTGCTCTAGAAGCTTCTTCACTTCTTTTAGAAGCTTCTTTAACTTCTGAAATTTTCTCCATCATAGCAGCAAACATCGCATTAAAGTCAATGCTGCTTGTTGTTGCACGGGTACATACCTCAATCTCCTCTTTTTCTTCGAACTCATATGTACCAATGTCGATGCCACGTCGCTTGAATTCATCTATGAGCCTCTTCTGTAGGTCTGTTTTATTACCTGCTGTTGGCAAATCCAGCTTACTTAACTCCTTTTTCAGCTGCTCCACTTTAAGTTCTTCAAATTTCATTTTTATTATTTTTTTAAGTTATTTTACAATTTCACTTCTGTCACCAATTGTTACGTTTTTACTTTACGTTGGGTTCTTTTAATTGCAAAATAAATACACACTGTTATTACTTTTACTGTAAGTCACTTTATTTACTTAACACCACTGTTCAAAAATACAGCAAACTGTTAAACACTCTTAATATTCGACAACTTAACTCTTTGACTTTTAAATTAATACTGCAATACTACTCGCCAGCACGATTCATTTATATAGGTGCTTTAAGAGCACCAGAATGTTCTCTTCCAGACATATCTGGCAGGTTCGACTGTTATTGCTCTTGCTTTTGTTTGTGTGATTGGTTATTTCTTTATACCTGTGTTTGTGGCTATTTATTTCTTTATACCTGTGTGTGTGGCTGTTTATTTGTTTATGCTTGTATTTATGTATGTGGCTGTGTATTTAACAGAAGAGTGTTTATTTAATCTGTGTGTGTGTGTGTATGCGTAAATGCGAATTTTTGTATGAGGCGTTTCTTTCTTCCATCATTGTAAGAAAATAAGCCATTAATGTTGTTGTTGTAGTTCGAGAGTATTGTTGTTCAGAGCTTATAATGAATAAATTCTTCTTTCGTAACAATATTTTAACTTTGTTCTCCAAAGTATAATTATTAATATTATTGTAAGTATTAGAAAGAAGTTACATCCGTATATTACTTTATTATGGGTTTTCAAATTAGAAATGTTATTAAAATTTATTTCATTTTTTTCATCTAATTGTTCGAACGTAAGTTTTTTCTGTAAAATTCTTTATATCGTTGTATCGCAAACTCATAATATTTCCTTCAAATTTTTCAACTAAATTAGAATAATAGTAATCATTAATTTTTATAGAACAATTGTTAAATTGAATTACATAATTTCCATTTAGAATAGTATTATTATTTTTATTACATGTAGTGTTTACAAACAATTTTATTGCGTTTTTAACCAAGATTGTTTTTTCATCCAGTGCTATAAGTTCTAATGCTCTGTTTGTTATTAGTTTACAGTTTTTTGTTAGTATACAATGGTTACTGGGTTTTAATTGTCTGAAATGTTTACTTTCTTCAAATTGCATAGTTTTATTTTTATATGTGAAGACTTCTTCTATTCTGGATTCTATTTCTTTTTGATTTTTATCTGGTAATGGTATTATTTTCCTTATTTTTACTTGTATGAACAATTTTGGTATTCTAAGGCTTAATATTAGATAAGTATTATTACAAGTGGCTGTTCCTAGTTGTAAATATTTTAATTTATTAAAGTCAATATTATATTTTTCAATTTCGTGATTTGTCAAAATATTTGGGTGAACTAACCCGTATTTGGCTGAAACTACATTGTCTTGAATTTGTTCTATTTTGCTTTTTATTAATTGAATTTTTGTCATTTGTTGTAAGTACATGTGTTGTTGATATTCTTCATCTACAATTTTATTTATAGTATTAATACCTTTTTCAATTTCTTTCCTATAATCTTTTACAATATTTCTTATTTGATTTATCGCGTAATTAAAGTGATTGTTTACATGCACCTGTTCGTCTAGTGTCTTGTCAGCCTGTGATAAATGTTTTTGTATCGTTTGTCTGTCTTCATCGTCCATTGTTCCGATTGTCCATTTGGCTACAGTACCTATTGCATTTATAAGTCCTCGTTTTTGTCTTTTTTCTGTTGGTATTAAAGTTAGTAATTTATTCCTTGCTTCTAATAATTCGGCTTGTAATATGTCCTTGTTACTTGTTTTCGCTAATATAATGTTGTCCGTCATTTCGTTAATAATATTTTCTATTTGTTTAACGTCAATTATGTGTAGTACTAGGTCGCTGTCCTTTACTATTTCCTGGTCTCTTATTTGTAAGTCAACAAATCCTGTTTGGTCTACTAGTTCGGTTATAGTCATTGTGCCATTACCCGGTTGCGTCCAAGTTGCCAGAACCAGTATCATAATTATTATCTGAAAATTTTAATTTAAGTAATATTTAATTCCTGGGTTGATTGAGTTTCTACAGTGTTTTTGTTTCTGTGTTTTGTTTTTATTCCTTTTAAACGTTGGGACAAGTGTTCGAAATCAATGTCATCGTCTTCATTGTTAGTGTCCGAGAATTTATACGGTCTTTTAATATTGTTTGGATGTACTTTTTCTAGTTTTGATTTCTTATATTTTGGTTGTTCTTTATGTCTGACTGCCTTATAATTCTTAATGTATCCTTCTTCTCTAATTTCTTTGTATTCTTCTCTGGTTTTATTTAGTCTTTGTATGACCTTTCTTTTGTTACTTTCTAGATTCTTCCTAACTTTTTCTTTTTCTATTTTTCCATATTGAACTTCATTCGGGGTATATTGGGTGCTTGAGTGATAACGATCGTTATAATTTCTTATTGCTCTTTGGATTAATTGTTTTATCGGAAGTTCCTTGTCTGTTTGATATAAAATTCTAAATTTTTCTGCTAGTGAACTATGCATCCTTTCTATATCTGCATTACCCGTATGGCTATTGGGTTTTGTTAAATGCAGTTGAATACCTTCTTGGCTCAAGAATTCCTGAATTCGTGCTGCTTTAAATTCGTTATCAGCTATAATTTTATCTGGTTTACCAATTTTTGCAAAGTGTTCTTCCAATTGTTCAACTATTGTAATAGGATTTCTATCGCTCAGTGAGTAAGCTGCCCCAAATTTTGAGAATTTATCTATTGTTGTTAAAAAACGATTACCTTTAATTACATACGTATCAATCTGTATAATTTGGTTTTTATCTGAGGGTGTTTCCGTAAATTGAAATTTATTTTTAATCGGTCGTCTATCGTATTTTACTTGTTGGCAGAGATCGCATTGGTTTATTACGATTTGAATTAGTTCCATAAGTTTTGGGTAATATATTTTATTTTTAATGTTGTTATAAGTTTCTATTATTCCTGAATGTATACTTTCTCTAACATGATATAATGAAATTTGTTTTATGGCTTCAACTTCTGTCTCAATGTCCATTGCTCTCATGGTAGATTTTATGAATTTAATTTGATTATCGTCTGAATACATACTTATTAATTTTTGCTGCACCAAATTATAGCTATGCTCTGATAACTCTGAATAAATGCCTATTTTACCTTTGGAAATATATCTTCTAAAGATATCTCCCATTTGTTCAAAATCGCATTCTGCAATAAAAATAATTCTCTTCCCATGTATTTCTTTACATTCTGCTGTTTTATTATTTGTTAAAATTATTTGAGTTTTGTATTTATTCACGATTTCTTCTTTTATAAAAAAATGATCACCTAAGTCTTCTTGTGCTGAGTGTATTGTTGCCATAGTTATGTTGTCTTCCATATTATTAATTGAAAAAGTATCAGAGTCTTTACCTCCCTCCTTTTCTGAAATAGTGTCCTCACTATTTTCTAATCTGCTTAAAAAATCTGCTACCTTGTTCTCTTTCCCTTTTAGATATTCAATATCGAACTGGTATTCACCTAATTTTAATAGCCATCGCTGGTGCCTGGGCGACATGTCTTTTCCTTTGTATTTGGCATGGAGATATTTGATTGGCTGGTGATCCGTAAGAATTTTAAATTTTTTACCATAAATGTAAGGCCTAAAATAATTTACACACCACATTATTGCTAGGAATTCTTTATCCGTCGCAGAGTAGTTTTTCTCATGATTATTTAATGTTCTTGAAGCGTAGCACACTGGGTGACCTTCTTGCGACAATACTGCACCAATCGCATAATTGGATGCATCCGTCGTCAACGTGAATTGTTTATGGAAATCGGGATAACGTTAAACAGGATGTGTACTTATTAAAGTTTTTAACTTTTCGAAAGCTTCAATGTATGTTGGATCTTTCATATTAATTTTTGTGCCTTTCTTTAAATATTTTGTTATAGGTTGAGCTACTTTCGCATAATCCTTAATGAATTTGCGATAATAACCCGTTATTCCCAAAAAACTTTTTATCTGTTTTTCGGTTTGTGGTAATTCTAAATTTTGAATAATTGCAATTTTATTTGGGTTTGGTTTCATGCCATCCTTTGTTAAAATGTGTCCTAAATATTCAGTTTCCTTTTTCAGAAAGTTGCATTTATCAATTTGTATCTTCAATTTTTTGCTTTCGAGAATTTTGAAAATGTCTCCTATTGCTTTAATATGTTCAGTTAAAGAAGTGCTAAAGATCAAAATATCATCTAAGTATACTACACAGGTTTTATTAATGTAATCTCTTAAAATTTCATTCATCAGCCGTTGGAATGTGGCTGGCGCGTTCTTAAGGCCAAATGGCATCCTTAAAAATTCATACAAACCATGTGGGGTTACGAAGGCAGTTTTTTCTCTATCCTCCTCTTTTACTAAAATTTGATGATAACCTTTTGCCAAGTCTAATGTGGTAAAATACTGCGCCCTACCTAATTTATCTGGAATTGAATCTATGTTGGGTAACGGATATTTGTCGTCTATAGTTATTTCATTTAACTTTCTATAGTCTATCACTATTCGATACTTTTTTTCGCCTGAATTATCCGTTTTCTTAGGTACGACTATAAGTGGGCTGGCATATCTTGAATGGCTTTTTCTAATTATACCCTGCTCTTCCATTTCTCTGATCTGTTTTCTTACCTCCGCTTCGTGTTGAGGTGGATATCTATATAGTTTTGAATAAATTTGCTGCTGTGTAGTGGTTTTTATCTCATGTTGAATTTCTGTTGTATTAGTTAATAAATCTCCTTCTCTAAACAATAATTCGCTATATCTGTTTAATAATTTTATAATTTCTCTACGTTCTTCATGATTTAAATGATTTAACTGAAGTCTTTCAACTTTAGGATCACCAGCTTCAAGCGTGTAAATTTGATTAAATTTGTATGGGTTATTAAGAAAATATGATACCTTTCCATTTAGTGTTATTTGTCCTTTTTCTATATTTATTTGTACATTTAAAAAGTTTAATATATCGATACCTATGATGAAATCATAAGTTCTTCCTCTTAATGGAGTGATCTTCCAACGAATCCTTGCATTGTTAGGTAAGTTAAATTGCTCTGGGCTTTTTGTGTGTATTTCATAATTTATTTTATCTTTATTCGTGATTGTACTAAATGTTATGGGGTATTTCAATTTATATATTTTAAAATCATTTATTTCTTTATTAACTAAACTAAGACTGGCACCTGTATCTATTAGTGCTACATATTCTCTATTTTCAATATTTAATTTTATCTTTGGCAGGCATTCTGTGGCTGCCTCGTAAAAAAAACGGTATTATTAATTTCAGGTCCTTCTGGGCTTTGCCTATCCAGGTTTAAGCGATTTTGGCCAAACCTGTGATTAGGGTGTCCTGCCTGAGGATTATTGTAATTTCTTTCTACATTGTCAATTTCCATGGGTTCTGGTTGATTATTTTTATAACGATTCCAACGAACTTGATTGGAATTTGGTCTTGAGTTCCCTAATTGTTGAAATTGCCCTGAAAATTTGTCATCTCTTACATTATTTTGAACTCTGTATCTTCCAGAATTATTATTAATATTATTATTATTTTTATTAAAACCGTTCTGTTCTTCATGTCTATAAAAATTTGGGTTCCATTTATTTCTATCCTGATATTGTCGCTTATTAATTGCTTCCCTACCATGATATGCCCTGTCAATATTTTGTTTATTTTGGTACTGGTTTCTATGTCTTTCTTCTTTCCAATATGTCTTGTATTCTGGTCTTATGCACGTATCTTCAAATCGTCTTTGGTTCATAATGTATAAAATATTTTTTAATTCTCTCTGTTCATAAATCTTGTCTAATAATGTCCCTTGTGTTATTTCCTTGATAGTATTTACTAACAAACTATCTATATTTGTTAAGTCTATTCCACATTCACCATTATAATATACTATTAATTCATCTGTCTTATATTTAATTTTTTGAATCTTATCAATTAATTCACTTACTGTATTAACTCGTAAATTGGAAATTCTTCTATAAATTTGGTGGGGCTCTGTGTCCGGCTTGTACCTCAACTTTAATGTGTCCTTAATAAGTTTCCAGTTATCCGGCTCGGGGATGTTGATAATTGAATTTTTTGCTTCACCTTGGATAGTTTTATAGTATATGGCTCTAACTACCTCTTTCTTCTGTTCTTCGTTTTGTAGCGTTGATATCAGGTATTCCACGCCGCTAAAAAATGAATTGACCGTTACGTCTCCAACTCCTGTGAATACTGGAAGATGATTAACATTTTTCAGTGTCCTGTCCAGAATTTCATGATTCAGCTGTTGTCTTTGCTGTAATTCAACGTAAGCGAGTCTGAGTTGCTCCAGCTGCTGCTCCCTTCTTGCAAGCTGCTCCACGATATCCACATTGGCTATTTCTTGTTGTATTTGCTCCATTCTTCTTTCTTCGAATCTCCTCTGCCTTGTTCGTCGAATTTTGACTTTTTGATTTTTACTTTGCCTTTGTGGCTTTTACTGATGTTTGTTACACTTTCACAAGATTTTGATAGTTATTTTATTTACTTATATTTTTTTTTCTATAGTGGTTCGTACACCGATTTGCCGTGTGTCGTTACTACACTATTATGGAAAACAGCTGTTTTTTATTTAATTAATTAATTAGTGGTTCGTACACCGATTTGCCGTGTGTCGTTACTGCACTAATATGGGAAATAGCTGTGTTTTTTTTTTTTTTTATTTAATTAATTAGTGGTTCGTACACCGATTTAAAGTATGTCGTCACTGCACTAATATTTATTTATTTCGTTTCACGCTCCTTTCTATAAAAGAGAAAAGGAGTACCGACTGCGCCAATTTTGTAATGGGAGTTCTTGGGAGAGTTTTTAAAAAATAAAAAAATAACTTAACTCAACTGTGGATATTCAACAACTGACTTTATTTAATTTCTTTAATATTTATTAAACTTATTGTTAACATGAATTTTTGTTAATTCGGCTTAAAAGGCATTTTACAATTTTTGCTTGCTTATTCTAAATATTGACATTATTGCTTAATTATTTTATATTAATATTGAACGGTTGCAATTCTTGGAATTGCGACCGAAAAATAATTTTGTATTCTGTACTTAACCGGAAATGAGTTTGCTGTTACATTTTTATTTTAATTTTATTTTGTGCTTATTATATTTTCAATAAATTCATCAATAGTGTCATTTTTTATGTAAGTGTGTGTATTTGAATTTGTATATGTAACTCTCGATACTACGGTTACATCGTTGTTGTTAACATTTACAAAACAAAAGCCAACAAACACTATCACCAGGAATCATCGCATGATATTACAGTCATATTGTTGTTGTTAACATTCTACTTACTATAAAAATCTTATATTTAAAAACAAAACAGATGCCAACAACAACCATCGCCAGGAATCATCACATGATTTTACGGTCATATCGTTGTTGTTAGCATTTTTACAAACAAAATTGATAATAAAAATAAAAAAAATTAAATAAAGTTTGAAACAAAATTTTTCGTACAATACCTTAACTTATATACTGAAGTCCACCCAATGCTAGACAAAAAACTGTTGTTGCTATAAATAAATTGGTCACCTCTGTGATGTTCGAACATAACCATAATCATTCAGGATGTTGCTGGCCAGCGGGTTTGGATGCGTCTCAAGCTTCTTCAGATACGTTGTTTCATGTTTCGCTATTACTGCCTTAACTAGTGGCACATTTAGATCCTTGTGGATGTTCGAGCCTTTGAATTTTTTCTAATTTGAAGCTGAGGCAGTACCCCATAGTACATACCTTATAATAAGTACAAAAAATAAAAGGATGTACCCATAGTTACTTAAAATTCACACAGATGATATTTTAAAATATCTACTGCAAGATTACTGCAAAGGGTACCATTTAATTTATATTTTAACGGTCATAATTTTTAAGTGTTTGCCTATAACGATTCAAAAGATAGGGTCATATAGGTCAAATTACGTCAGCTATGGGGACACCCTTTAATTTTGAAATTGATTTTACTTTTTTATATCTGAAGCTATAGTAATACGCACTATTCTAAAATTTTAAATTGGTAACCTTTACGTTTCAAAATACAAGTACAAATCATGTATGTTGGTTGTATGGGGGCAAGTGTTACTTTTTAAAATTAAGAACTTTTTTTAAAATGGAACCAATCTGTAAGCATTGCCATTCTAATAAAGAAAACATTTTCAAAATCGGATTGGAAATTACTGAGTTTTGAGGGCACAAATATATAAAAAAGTAAAATACAGACGAATTAATAACCTCCTTCTTTTTCTGAAGTCGGTTAATAAGTAATTCTCAAATAAAAAGTGTATTAACATTTTCCCTTTTCGCATTCAAGTTTTTGTTTTGCACTTAGATATAAAATAATTGTGTTTGCTGCAGTATGATTTGGCAGAAGATGAAAGTAATTAAAGTATTCGGATATATAACCAAACGATGCCTCAGCTTTCAGACGTACAATATCTGGGCATACATCTTGTCCGCGGCCTTACTTGGAAACGCCACATAAAATCAAAGTTAACACAAGTGAAGTTAAAAGCAGTCCAACTAAACTGGCTTATTGGCATTAATTCTACTCTCAGTTTAGTCAATTCTAAAATGAATTTGGTGTTATGGCATTCAATTATGGGGAACTGCCGCAGCTAGCATTGTAGAAAAAATCCAAAGGCGATAAAATAAGATTCTACGAATAATTACAGTTGCTCCCGGGTATATCAAAAACTCAAACATCTATTAAGATCTAAACGTGCTATCAGTTAAAGCAGAAATATCGAAAAATGCAGGAACGTATTTAAAGAAGCTTGAAACACATCCAAATCCGCTGGCCCGCAACATACTAAATGAACGTGGTACATTCGTTCAGAGGGATGATCCGCAAATGATTGCAGCAAACCGTGAAACATACAATTTTTTGTCTAGCATTGGCTGGGCTTATCAAGTATATTTATTTTTATTTAAGACTTAAGATATGAAAAATTATTGTTCAGATTTATTGAAGAAACAATAAATAAATATGAAACAAAAAAAAAAAAACAGTTTCCCAATTAAACTGATGAAAAATCACAACATAAATGTTAACCAGGATATCACTGATGATAAACGTTATTACAGCGTACGTTGTTACATTCCTGCTGTGCAATTCACTAACTTTTAACAATACACAATCGCTATATTAGTCTCCACAAGATTTACTTTCAATTATAGTAGACAACACTATTTTTCTACCTACACAAATTAGCAACATGTGGTGTCTCTATCGAAAAAAGCGAAAAGCACACATTGTGGTATAGAAATAATTAATTTGAGGAGAAAAATTTTAGTAAATTAAAACGTAGCTTTAATTCGTATTAATTTATAGTCAATATGTGAATATTTATATTATTTTAGCATTTTATGTAAAAAAAAAGAAAAATGTAAAAGTGCATTTTCTAACAGTCGTATTTGGTTAAGCGCAAATGAAAAATTACACGATTTGTTTGTCACTTATTCGGAATTTTCTTTTAAACGAAGTGAGCACTTGACATTAAAAAAACTATCGTATATTAAATTGCAATTCAGATTAATTTTATTAACTATAATACAATAATAACAACTGATTTTCACTGAATAAAATATGTATGTAATTTGCACTGATAAGATTTTGTTGCAAAAATGCAATGCATGTTCTAGAACTAAAATGAGACGGTGCTGCACATATTGTTTTTCATCGCCGTTACATACAAAACGATTTTTTCTTTTAAGCGGTGCTCCTTCATTTAAAGGAGTGTTTTTGCAAACAAATTTTGTGTCACTTAACCGATTTTTCAGTTAAGCGAATTTCTCTTTAAGCGAACTAGAAGGCTTAAAAATTCAAAGAAGCTACGAAGAATAATTTTGTTAAATTTAATAAAAAACAAATTCATAAGTTATTTTTTTAAGTTATCAATAAGAAGAAAGTAAAGAAATTATGTTAACTGCAGGTATTTATTGCTTTCTGTTTTTAGGTGGAAACGAAAACAACGAGTTTTATATAGGACATGACAACGGGAACGTGTTATTATCGAAATCTTTAGACTGGGAATTTAAGAAGTTGTACAATTTGACCATTAGTGTCTCCGATGGATTTAATGCTGTAGAAACTGGATTATTTGTCCATGTTGTAGACACTAATGACAATAGACCACAGTTCACAAAAGAATTATATGTGGTGAATATCTCGGAAAGTGTTAAAGAGGAATCAATAATAATTCAGTTACATGCAACTGATGAAGACGAAGAGAAGAAAATATTTTATACTCTACATGGTTCTAAGGATCCAACGTCCTTACATTTTTTTCGAATTGATTCGGTAACAGGAAATGTTATAGTAACCCAACGGCTAGACTATGAAAGAATAAAACGCCATGTGCTAACAGTGATTGCAAAGGATCAGGGAACACCTGCAAAAAGAAATTATGCAAAAATAATTGTTAATGTATATGACCACAATGACCATTATCCAGAATTCACAAGCAAACTTTTGCAGAGTAAAATTCCAGAAAGTTCAGCAGTTAAATCGACGGTTGCGCAACTAAATGCTATTGATCGTGACAGCGGAAAAAATGGCGAAATTAGATACCACATTGTGAGTGGCAATGTAGGAAATGTTTTCGAGATCGATAGTCTTCTTGGAACGATATATCTATCACAGAACCTTGGAATAATGCAAATGCAAGAATATATGTTACAAGTCAAGGCAGTAGATTGTGGAAATCCTCCTCTATCTTCACAAATACCTGTTCATATAATTGTCGTCATGGCAGATAATGATCCCCCTAAATTTAATTCACCGACATCATCAATTGAGTTATACGAAAATCTTCCGGTTGGCTATTTTATTACTAAATTAGAGACTAGATCATCGTCATCGGTTTTTTATACTGTTGTGGATGGAAATGATGAAGGATTCTTTTACATAAATCCCTCTACTGGGGTTATGCTAGTAAATTCCAAAATTGATTATGAAAAAAATAAGTAAATACTTTAAATGTTTTTTGTTTAAAGTACATTTATTTAATTGTTATATTGTTTTGTTTTTTTTTAGACAATTTAATCTAACAATTAAAGGAACAAATATGGCATCAGCCGCCGCAAACCACAATATTATCGTTCACATTTTGGATATTAACGATAACGCCCCAGTCTTTCTTGAAACGAATTATTATGGAGAAATATCTGAAGCATCTGAGCCAGGAACTTATGTTAATTGCAACGGAAGTGCAAGCAGGTAAGTGTTACAGTTTTAAAGAGACTTTAAACTTTCTTAAAAATTTTTAAATTTTTTGATTTCTTAATGTGAAAGACTTTTAGATTAAGAAATCCGCTAAAAACTTTATGTATTGTAACACTACACACACTTGGTTAAATTTGTATACCGTGGCATACAAAAGTATACGTATATTACAATAGTTTTATTTAAGTTTCGATCCTGCATATTTTATGGCATAAACTCGTGAATATAATAAAAAAAAAAATGAATTATTTTTTTATCTTCATACAGCACGCAGTGCATTGTCCGCATATAACAATTAGAGAAATTTGGTACACTAATACTAAGTTATCTAAATATTAAATATACATTTTTTGGCGAAATCGGGCTAAAATGAGAAAATGTTATTTAAGCTACTTGATGAATAACCGCAAAATCCCAAAAATCTTAAATTTCCCTACTCGTAACGTTAGCAATGTGCAAGTGGAGGTCCTGCCACGTATTGTTTAACCTAAAAATTCTTTAAAACCACCCATAACCATCCGGTTTTCATGAAACTCGACAAGTTGGCTGACATTGCTTAGAATTTGTTGTTGTTGTTTGTTATTTAGTTTTAAGATGGTTACTTACAGACACCTGCTCTGTTTGGGATTTTTTAAGGGCCGGAAGCAAGCCTTGTAAAATCTTTTTTCCTGATTGTACATCCGTAGACTTACTGTTTTATTCTTATCACATTTACTTAGTCATTAGAGTAAGACGATTATCACTCTAATCCCATGTAAGACAATCAATGTTATAGAAAAAAGACCTAATAAAGAATACTTACTTACTACTTACTTGTGCATTGCTTTTATTTGCGATGCGTTGTGTGATGAGCGGTTTCTCAAAATTAAATTTATGAATTATTTTTCGTAAATTTAAAACTTTTAGTTAATAAATGCCCTAATGTGTTAAAGATACATTTCACATTAGTTTTTAAACACAACAAACAAATTATGTGTTTATAAACGCTGGAAGAATTCATTGCATTATTTGGCAGAGCAGTGCTAACGTGCAATATTGCTATGCCTTCCAAGCGCATACATATATTTTCTATGTTGCTTTGCAAACTACGTTTAAATGTATAAAAGTTAAAAATTTTTGATTTTTCTTGTTTTTTTTTCAGCTGGTTGGTTTCAACATAATACGCATGTGCAAGGTTTCCTTTCCGATATGTAAAAATACTTTAATTTTTAGGAATTGTAAAAAACAAACCAGTCAACTATACATTCTTATGTACGTAAAACGTAAATCTTTGCAAACATATTTTTCTTTAAATATTAATAAAAAAAAGAACCGAAAAAAGCGTTGTTTTGCAAAAGTATAATACGGTAGTTTTGTTTTTTGATAAGTGAAATAAAGGTAAAAAATGCAATACTTACCACATTTTACAAACAATGCACTTGAGCGAAATATAGTACTTACGAGATTTCGAGCAACATCTAGTTGTCTTTACTAGATTTCCCATACGTATCAGAGTCTACTTCGTCACTAGATATTGACGAAATCTACTAGTTGTACTAAAAATACTACGTTGTACAACAAAAATTTACATATTAATAAAAAATAAAAACAAAATAATAAGAAAGATATAAAGTATAAAGTATAAATGAAATAAAAATAATAAGTAAATTATAAAATCTTGATAGCGACATCTGCTAGTGTCAAAATATACAGTGTAAACGATATAGATTTGGCAAAAGATGTCGTTGTAATGTAAATGCCCTATTAAAGAATAATTGATATAACAAGAAATTTGAGTAAAATATTGATATAATTGATAAAACGAAAAAAAAAAATAAAAACATTTAATCTAGCCGGACATTAGGCCAAAAATTAATTTTGAGAAATGTAAAAACTTAAGTACGCAGCTCGACAGACAACAAAATTCTGCATCGCATAGTGAATTTTCAAGGCTATTGCTTAGATTTGTCGTTTTGGGACACTGTTAAAATCAGGAAAGTTGAGTAAATCGCATACGTTTGTTTTACTTTAAACGATTTTGAGAGGTTTGCAATATATTTTTTGGTGGCTAAGCGAATAAAGATTTTGTATTGATTTTTTTTCTGTGAAAGGATTTATTAGTAGCTACTTATGTTAATTTTTATAAATTTTTTTTTAATTTTTAATGATAAAAAATTTTGTTCAAAATTAAAAAAAAGGTTTTTTTATTGTAAAATTTTTTGTCAAAAAAAAGCGAAAAGCTTTTTAAGAGTGATCTCCATCGCGATCCTAAAAATGTTATATATCACTACAAAATTTACGATCCCTACTTTTATACTGTAAAAAAAAACGTTGCGCGTATTTGCGCCATTTTTTGCGATTTTTTTAAAATTTTACATTTTTATGTTTTTTCTTATATTGGATAGGTAAATACGAGTAAGAAATCCTTGTATATTCATAAAATGTTTTGGTTTTTAATAACTGAAGGTAGATATTTTTTATTTAAATCATTACATCTAACACTGTTATTACCTGTAGAAAAAACAATTTAAATATCAAAAGAGATATAGACGTAGATGCCCTTTCTTTCGGACTTTCTACTTTACACGCCAGAATTCGCCTATTTGAGAGCATATTACACCTGTCATATAAACTGACAGTGAAAAAATGGCAAATAAAATTTGATGCGGACAAAGGCATTGTTAACGCGAGGAAAAAAAATTTCCAAGAAAAAATTAGAAGTGAATTAGGGCTAATAGTGGGTGTACCGAAAGCTGGATTTGGAAACACCAACAATGGTAACACTAGCAGAAGATTTTTTTCCAACCCTGAATTAGCTGCAGAAATAACTGGAATTGAGTTTGATTTCATATACCGAATCAAGGTTATTATTGAAGTAATATAAAGTGGTCACAAAATCTGAATGCACGAGCTTGCGGATTATTTCTTAGATACTGCAAAACTTTACTTTTCTCTATATGAGTGGCATCCTATGACACCTACAATGCACAAGATTTTAATACATGGTGCAACTGTTATGAATGAGGCATTGTTGCCTATTGGGCTGTTATCAGAAGAAGCGGCTGAGGCGCGAAACAAACAGGCAGAATTTTGCTAGAGAGTTTTCAAGGGTTCTGTGTAACATAGATATTATTCATAGGCTTTTGCTAAGTTCTGATCCACTCTTTACTAGACCTACTCCAAAGAAGGTCATTACCTTTTACGAAAGAAGCAATTTTTTCATGCTTCCACCTGTTCTTAACGCTGAAGAGGATTCAGATTCGGAAGAGGTCTTTGAAGAATCAGACTAAGAAGAACCATGGCACTCATCATTATCTTAGTGCAAAGGGGAAGTTGTTTTAAATAAATTAATTGTTATAATTTTAAATAAAATTTATCGTTACAATCATAAATAAGTTATTACTATGAACAAATTAATTATTTTCAGATAAATAAAATACTATAAAGTAACAAATTACAAAAATAACTTTTTAATACTATTCTTTGGAGGCGGGGATTGGTTAGGCATTGGAAAGCTTAAAAATTAATATTTTTAGGAAATTGGCAAAAAAAAAATTTTTTTTTTCACAGGGACATTTTTGGGGGGTGGGATTGGAGAAATACCTCCTTCTGCCCATAAAAATTAATTTGTATGGTTTTAAGAAGTATGTAATCTATTTCTTTTAATAATTGCATTATTTTTTCAAATAATTTTTTATTTCACCGCCCAAAAAAAAATTTCATTTTTCAAAGGTAGGATTAGTTCTTCCAAGGGGAACTTTTTTCTCCTTGGGCCGATTTTTTCTATTTTCTAGCTTTTACATCCTATGACCATAACAGATTTTTCTGCAAAGTTTCAAACAAATTGTATCGAATACCGGAAGTAACAGCTCAAAAATAAGCTTATTTTTCAAAAATATATAGGACGAATTACTCCTCCAGTATGAGAGATTTCTTGTCTTTTAGTTTGCGGGTTGCATTTGTATCACTTCATAGTTACTACTCGTGTAAAATTAAGTTACACTTTTGAATTTAAATGCAACTGTATTGTAACATCTGTATTGTAAAAACTTTGTGAGGATTTTCGACGTTCCAAGTTATGTTTGCTTAAATGACCATGTAGAATGGGCTTTATTAGTCAACGTTGAAAATATAACTGTATTAAAAATGAACTAAATTTTCTTAAAGTTTTACTTAATTTAGTTGTTGTCTGAGATAGGTTTAATTGTCAGAAACGAATAAATCGTTCCTATATCTGATAAAATGACTTTCAAGTTTGCCTACAATGCGACAAACTGTCGATTTCCTGAATAATTTTCTTTATTTTTTATTAAATTTTCGTCAGTCATTATACAATTGATTAATATCCATAATTAAATGGCATAACCTACTGAACATAAATGGCTTTGAAATTCAAATAAATTTAAATACATATACTAAATTCCAGTATATTGTATGTACATACATATATTGTATGTATATATCGTCCCCTTAATAAAACAATAGTGTATAATTTTTTCGAGATAATGGAGTTTAAAGTTTTTGTTTTATTAGACATCGGGGAAAACAGTAATATTTTAGAAAATAATCGAAGGTTTTAAGTTGTTGTCATTTAAATATATGGTGGAATAATCGGGCTACTAGTAGATGATATTTCATTAATTTGCAAGTACTTTAATTGCAAATAAATGAGATTCAAAGTACCATGATGTCACTTAGACTATTTTATTTGTTTTATAATATGTATTAAAATCGTAAGTAGAGTTGAGTTGTAAACCAGTAAAAAAATTCGAAAAAATTAAAAAAAAAAATTCAAAACAAATTTCGAAAAAAATGTTACAAATCAAATTTCTATATTTCTATGAAAATATTGACTTAAAAATAACATATTTTTAATAGATATTAAGAATATACATATAGAGTAACATGTGTTTAATTCTCTGAGATCTCTGTTTCAAAGCCTATTCACCTAGATGCATTAAACACATACACATACTCGTACAACATCGGGATACCGAGTTGGTGGTTTCAGTGTGCTACCATTAGTAGAGTGCACTATGGTTTTTGATTGGTAGCTTCATTTTCAAGTTGGGAGCATTACCAATGCTTTTTAGAATATTTTTTTTTTAATTTCGTTGGGCCCTGACAAGGTAGAGTGTGTATGGGGGAAATGTGTGCAGTTACCTGAGCCCCATCCCGAAGTTATGACAGAAAGATAACGGGGCGGTGGTTCCATTGTCGGACCAATAGTTGATAGTGCGCTATAAGTACGTCCATTTATATACATATATACCTAAATTTGTATGCATAAATAAAATCACTGTGGTATACTTATAAGATTCGGCACGGCCGAATATTGCACTCTAACTTGTTTTACCCTTTTTTTATCTAGGGAAATTCTTGAATTTTGTGGGAATTTTTACTAATTACATTAGCTTTTCACATCCAAATGACCTGAATTACCATACAATTTTACTGCTTTTTCAAATTTGAAATTACCTCTTGTCACTTTAAATGAAACATTTTCCCTTCAATGTTTAATTGAAAATGTTTTGCACATTATTTTATAGCAATACTATTTATGAGTACTGTTTCACCTGTTTTTTTTGACATTCCCGAAAATGCTTTTTATAAAACAGACTTCTTAAAACCACAATTATTATCCCACGTAATTCACACGTAATAAAATCTGGTTTAAAATAGGGAAGTAAGTAATAAAAATGTTTGTAAGAAAGTCAAAAGAAGATAAAATTACCGAAGAAATACAAATGTATCAAAATTATTAAAATTTAAATATTCCATTTAAAGATAATTTTGACGTAATTAATTGGTGCCCTTTACAACAAACGCATTTTCCTTTACTATATGTATATGTTAAGTTGCAAAATATATAAAATTAAAGTAACAGTATTATATTGCAATGCTAAATCCAATTTTATTCAACAAAACTACGAAACAATATGCAGAAAAAACAAAAACAAAAAGACGAAAATAGCAAAAATATAATATGCTCTTGTGTGTTTCTTTAACTATCGTTTAATAAACATGTGGTTTTAATGCTACAATTCACTCTAGAAATGTTTTAAGACGTCTTGAAATATCAAGACATCTTAAACATTTAAGACATTTAAAACATTTAAGACGTCTTGTTGTTATTAAGACATCAATACATTTTTCAAATACACACAAGAAAGTATTTGTTTTTTATTTCTACAGTATTTGTTTGTGGCGACTTTACTTCAGTATACCATTTAAAAAATATTTCATGTCTTGATTGTGTGTTCAAATGGATTTTTGCAGGCCTCTAATAGAAAGCTTGAGAATACAACAAAAAAGAGAATATGCAATGAATTTAAAAGAAGACACGGACAACATTAACGCAGAATGGCAATACATGTTTTGCATGTATTCGTACATAGTAAAAACTAAAAACACAAATATTTTGTATGTATGACATTTTTAGCATAATTTGGAAGTCTAACTTACTAATCTTTTATGAAAAAAAACTTAAATAATAATTTTTGTGAGCATAAAACATATAATTTTTTAATTTTGTTTGTTTATTTTCAAACATTTGATTGTTTTGTATTTTCACAATCTACCTAAATAAAAAGTTTGGGCTGTTTCGGGCAGGAAGAAGAAGACTGTCATTCTCTCAAAACTAATCTCTTTTACCCAATCTAGCAGTACGGGAACAGTTTTCTGTATAATTGGGATCCCGAGGGCTCCCAATGTTGAGTACGGGATCGCACCTAATATCACCTAATTTGTAATTTAAATTATTCTTTCTTAGAAGGAATAGAAGGAACTCAAGCTTGACTACAAATTTCATTGTATGTACATTGTTTTATTTACATTAAAGAAGTCAGGCCATATTAGCTTATTTGTTAAATAAAGAAACCATTAAGTTTTCTACATGCATGCCATAATGAATAATCTGTGCAGTTGCGTCGAGGTCTTCCAGGTAATTTTTCAGAGATGCTACTCTTCGAGATTCTGGGAGCTGTCTTAGCCGTTTTGTGCAATCTTTAAGTCTAGATTTGAGTTGAGGAGATCTTTGTGTTTGCCAGTCTCTTCGAATTTTTCTTTTTACAGTCAAGAGCCGCTCGACATCTACAGAATAAATTTTATTGCATCTAGCTAATTGTCGGCTTACTATTGCATGTTCTGGTGTTCTTAGCGGTATGTTTTCCGAACAATGAGTACTAAGATACTTTCTATATTTCAACCAATTAATGCTTGTGCAAGTTGATGGCGACATGATATTTTGCTGGTTCAATATATAGACAAGAGTGGGTGAATGATCTGAGGATAATTTGAGTGACGCTTCAACTTTAATCATTTCTCTCGGAATACCCTTAGTCACGCCAAAATCAATAACATCAGGCATTTTTTGCCGATCAATAAGCTAATAAGTGGGTTGTCTACTCGATATCACATTCAGACGCATTTTTTAAATTGTGTCAAATAAAACAAGATCTTTTGGAGTTATTAGGCGTGATCCCCAAAACGTATGTTTAGCGTTGTAGTCGCCTGATGCTATGAAACAGGGACCTAGTGATTTGTATACGTCGGTGAATAAATTGAAGAAATAAAAAAGTTTTGATGATATACTTCAATGCAGATATTTGTTGCTTGTAGGTAGTCCTCACAAAAATCTCAGTAAATGATGTTTGATTCGAGCCTTTATTAGTATTGCAGAGCCTCGATATGCTCTTCCACGGGGATCCTTAATACCATACAAAATATAGCCATTGATTTTAAAAAAGCTATTTGTTGTTAAGTAGGTTTCTGTAACCAGCATGACATCAATTTGTTGATTCTTAAGGAAGTACTCGAGTTAATTTCTGTGTTGGCGCAAGAGGTTTCCATTCCAGCAACATAATTTTAAACAGTTCATGGTTTGTTACGTACCGCCTACAATATCATGCATGCGTACTAAAGGGTGTTTTTTATAGAGGTATAGAACTTTAAGTTGAAATAAAACAACGATGGATTATTCGATTGACATGAATTTTATTTATCCGAAAGATAATCTTGTGGCATTACATTTTAAATATGATTTCTGGCATATGACCGCCACGGCTGGCGCGGATGTAGTCCAATATGGACGTCCAATTTTCGATGACTTTTTCCAACATTTGTGGCCGTATATCGGCAATAACACGGCGAATGTTGTCTTCCAAATGGTCAAGCGTTTGTGGCTTATCCGCATAGACCAATGACTTTACATAGCCCCACAGAAAGTAGTCTAGCGGTGTTAAATCACAAGATCTTGGAGGCTAATTCACAGGTCCAAAACTTGAAATTAGGCGTCATCAAACGTGTCTTTCAATAAATCTATCTAAAATTGCACTATTTGCAAGCGTTGTTCAGGCGTGAGTCTATTCATGATGAATTGCCAAACCAAACTGAGAACAAATCACTTGACAGCTGTTAAATCCGTCGCCATCTTGAAAAGTAATGCCAACTTAAAGTTCTATACCTCTATAAAACACCCTTTATTTCTTGCATCATGAATCGCATAGAGCTCATAAAAATGTTAACGAATGCACAAAATTCCTACTTCGTTTCTTTTAGTAGGGAAGTAGGAATTTGTACTCATTTTCTATGGCAAATACATAATTATCTAGTTTTAGATTTCTAATTTATAAAACACAAAAGTTTATTCGATAGACTGATTGGTAGTGCGCTAGTCTATCAGCCTTTTTAGGGTTCCGTACACAAAGTGTAAAAACGAAACCCTATTGTTTTCGCTACAATGTCTGTCCGTCTGTCAGCGCCTTTTATCTCTGGAACCGTAATAGGTAGACTCTTGAAATTTTCACAGATGATGTATAGTTGTTGCCGCTATAGCAACAAATACTAAAACTTATAGGGTGTTCCAAAAGTGACGTGTTATTTACGTTTATGTCTTTTTTTTTGAGCTGTAAGAGGAAACCACTTACAATTTGCAGAATATAATTAAAACTATGTTTGTTTTATAAACAAGTATACAAAATTGAACTTAAATATTAAAGAGTGTTCCAATAGTGACGTGATTTGCATGTATATATCCTAAATTTTGAATGAATAGGTAGAATCTTGAAATTTTTACAGCAGGTGTATAACTATGTCCACTATAACAAATAATAAAAACTAAAGGGTTTTCCGCCAGTGACGTGATTTGCATGTATAAAGCCTTATTTCTTGAACCGTAACAGGTAGACTCTTGAAATTTTGTACAGAAGATGTGTTGCCACGGCCGATATGACAATTACTAAAAATTAAAGGGTGTTCCGACAGTGACATGTTTTTCACTAATAGTGACTTATTTTTTAATCGCAATAAGTAGACTCTTAATATATTTATAGAAAGGAAGTTGCCATGGCCACTATAATGAATAATAAAATTAAAGGGTGTTCCGACAGTGATAAGATTTTATAAACCGTAATAGATACCCTCTTGAAATGTTTACAGTAGATGTGGTACTTCGGCCGCTATAACAAATATTTAAAATTGAAGTGTGCCCATTAGTAACGTGTTTTTCACGAATATTACATTATTTTTTTAACCGCAATAGGTAGGCTCCTGATATTTTAATAGAAAGTGTATTACCATGGCCGCTATATATCAATTACATATTAAAATTTAAAGAGTGTTCTAATTATGATGCAATTTTCGCGAATATTACTTTAATTTTAAAATTTAAGGGTGACCCATAAGACATAAAGAAATAAACAACTGGAATTTTTAAATTATACTGAACATAGTACGGAACCCTACGTGTGTGAGTGTAACTCACACTTGACTAATTTATTTTCGTATATTATGAACTGTAAAGGGAACCAAATTAAAATTTAAATAAGTGCGTATCAATATATCTCCCAATAACAAAATACAAAACTAAACGAAAAACCAAGGGTGTCCCTATAGGTCAAGTTATTTGACCTACATATGTATATAACCCTGTCTTTTGAACCGTTGTAGAGAAACGCTTGTAAATAGGACAGAATGTCCATTACTATGCTATTAAATCCGCAAGATTTAATTAAACAAATTGCTTTATGATTTAATTCAAATAACATTTATTCAATAGCATAACTTTATAAAAAGTATTTCACTTCTATATTTAATATTAATAATTTAAACGTGCGTCGCTGTCGGTAGGCATAAAAAGAATGATGATATTAACAAACTGTTATTATGTACATGATGATTGTACATATGTAACTAAGAAGAGTGGCATAAGGAAATTCCAATTGCACAGTGGCACGAGTACTTAACACCCCTTAACGCCCAGATGGTGAATAAAATTGTGGAACCTTCTTATGACGCTTTGAACGACGTGGTGTCGGCTGAACAGGCGGAGATTTTATATTCACAGTAGGCTGGAGACTAGATGGAGTAATCTGTGTTGAACTTGATGAAGTACTTGCTGATTCGTTTGGCGGTAGAGTTTGTGCTGGTGGTGACGCCGACAAATATTCAATATCATTTTCTGCGTTTTCATCGGATGCCATAAATTCGTCGGTAATTAATTCTGCAGTCGTATCTATACAGAAAATTCCAGCTCGCTATTGGTCGAAGAAGTTCGGCTGCGGATTTGGTCTATATGGCGTTTTACTATACGATTATCTTTAAGACGCACAGTGTAAGATAACGGTCCCGTTTCCGATTGAATGTGAGCCGGTATCCACTTTGGACCAGATGCATAATTGCGAACTCATACAAAGTCTCCATTATTAAATGATTCTTTAGCAGGTAAATTTTCCATTGTGTTAGACAATTCATGTGGATGAACTTTGTTAAAGTAACTCTTAAGTTGTCGATTAAACAGAAGTTCAGCAGGAGAACGCCCTGTCGCAGCATGGGGACTTATGTGTTGATTGAATACAAAACGAATAAGATTCAATTCAATATTTGAATTAGCTGGCATTTTCTTTAAATAAACTTTTGTCGTCTGGACCATGCGTTCAATCTGTCTATTTGACGATGGATGAAAAGGAGCACATCTGACATGGCGTTTTAAATTATTTGCCATAAAACGTGGGAAATCAGCTGATGTAAATGCTGTTCCGTTATCCGAGACGATGACATCAGGCAGGCCATGCATTGCGAAAAGCGATCGCAACGATCTAATTGTACATTGTGATGACGTAGATTTAACGAAGTGTACTTCCAGCCATTTTGAATACGAACCAACCACTAGGAAAACAATTTGCCGTGACCATGCGGTCTGAGTATTTTCCCACGTGCGCACTGGTGCTTGAGCCTTTTCGGGGCGAGTTTCTTGGCACTGTATACAATTTTTAACCACTTGTTCTATTTGTGCATCTATATTTGGCCACCATACATAGCTTCTTGCCAAACCCTTCATTTTAACAATGCCAGGATGTCCAGCGTGTAGAGCATGAAGAATGGCTTGCCGACTTGGTGGAGGGATAATAGTTCTATTACCCCACAAAAGGCACCTTTTAAGTGAAGTAATCTCGTAACGGCGCATAAAGTAGGGATAAGCTTGATCATCGCGAGAAATGAAACTTGGCCACCCCCTTAACGCCCAGCTAAAGACTTTAGCGAGGAGTGGATCTTTTGTTATTTGTTTTGCCACATCTTTGGCATTGACAATTTCAGTGCTGGAAAGATCAATCATACATCGGCGAAGCATAACAGTTGATAATATAGCTGGAGTTGGCTTTTCCGTGCAAAAAATTCCTAAAAGTGGGCGGTGATCAGTCACGAAGGTAAATTTTCTGCCATACAAATAATCATGAAATTTTTTCACGCCGGCTACCATAGCGGTTGCTTCTCGAATGATTTGCGAATAATTGCGTTCTTTCTTCGATAATGTAATAGGCCGTTCAGAGCCATTAGGGAATTTGTGACTCAACACAGCGCCGATGCCATAAGGTGAGGCATCACAAACGAGTAAAAGTGGTAATTTTTCATCATAATGTATGAGCACATTGTCAGATGTAATTAATTTTTTCAACTTACGAAGGGCTCTTCTTTCCAAGTCCACTGACGATTTTTATCTAAAAGACGATGTAGAGGTTCTGCTATTGTTGCCTTATTTGGCAAAAACGAATGATAAAAGTTCAAAAGCCCGAGAAATGCTTGAAGCTGTTTTTTGTCCTTGGGTGCGGGCGCATTTTGAATTGCTTTTATTTTCTCACGCGATGGCCTTATGCCAAGACTATCAATTTTAAATCCTAAAAAATTTATTGAAGTAACACCAAAATGCCATTTATCCCTTCTTAATAGAAGACCTGATTTGTCAAAACGGCTCAAAACTTTGTTCAATCGGTCAGCTAGCTCTGATTCAGTTTTACCCATTACTACTACATTATCAAAATATGGTAAAACACCGGGAATATTTCTTAAAAGCGTTTCAATAAAATTCTGAAAAATGCCCGGGGCTGAAGAAACACCGAATTGAAGTCGGTTTACTTTAAACGCACCTTTATGTGTTATGATAGTCTGCAATAAAGCAGATTTTTTATCGACTACAAGCTGTTGGTATGCCTGAGCAAGGTCCAATTTTGCAAATATTTTTCCACCTTCTATTGAATAAAGTAGGGAGCTTATAGGAGGAATTTGAAAATTGTGCGGTAGCAGCGCCTTATTAAGTGTTGACTTGTAGTCACCACAAATTCTTATAGTCCCATTACTTTTGGGAACTGGCACGATCGGTGTGACCCAGTCCGAATACTCATCGGATTCTAGAATGCCCTGATTGCACAATCGGTCAAGTTCGGCTTCTATTCGACCTCGTAGTGCCATCGGAATACGGCGAGCGGGAAGTCTTATTGGTAGAACATTTACCGTAAATTTACCAAGCTCTTTAGAAAAAACATGATCAAATTTCTTTAATACCGTTGTAATAGAATTAGATTCTCCAATAATGTGAACCCCTTGAATGCTTATACCTAGTGGAGCAAACCAGTTGCAGCCTAATATATTAGTTTGAGTACCGTTAACAACTATAAGAGGTAAAGCCTTGACTAATTTTTTGTTGTACCAAATATCGACATCGAAAACACCTTTAACAGGAACAAAATTATGTTGAAAATCTGTCAAATTTAAATTACACTCATATAGCACCAGCTTTACAGTTGGCCACAATCGACTAAAAACTCGCGACGATACTATGGTATAATCCGAGCCTGAATCGATTTCAAACTTACATGGCTGTCCATTAATGTATATAACTGTTGAACGTTTACGGGTCTCTGCTTCTAAAATATGAATGGTTTTTGTTGAATGCTTTCGATGGTTCTAGCGTAGCAACATTATGTTTTGATGAACGACAGACACGCTGTAAATGACCCTTGATGCCACAAGCTAAACATGTTGTTTCTATGTGCGGGGATGATTTCTACCACAGTCACTACAGGGTTTAGTATCACTCGACCTACGTTGGTTTTGTGTTTTTTTATGTTGCTTTTTATTTTGCTGGTCACGTTTGCTAATATGATGAACCTGGTCTGGCTGGCGAATTACCATTACATTCTTTAATGATGCTTCAGCAGTTGTAGCCCGATCTATGACCTTTTGTAATTGTAAATCTGTTTCAGCGAGAAGATTTCGTTGTAGAGCTTCATCACGCAGGCCACACACCAAACGATCACGAAGCATACGATCCGAAGCGTTGCCAAAATTGCAGTCGACGGCTATTTTTCTTAAAGCAGCAACATATTCTGAAAAACTCTCATTTGGCAGTTGGTCGCGTTTGTGAAATTTGAAGAATGACCCAATTTCCGACGGACGTGGAGAAAAATGTTTCGTTAGCAATGTTTTAATTTCAGTAATTTCCAGTTCACTCACCTTTTTTGGAGATGCCAATGACGACAGAAGATCATACAGCGGTGCACCTGCTAACGTCAAGAAAATTGCCTTTTGGCCTTCAGCGTGTGCGTCATTGGCTAGAAGAAAAAGCTCGAACCTTGCGTAATATGTTGAACAATTCTCAGGATGATTGATGTCAAACGGTTCCATTGTTCCCATTGAAGGCATTGTGCGATTTATTTTTTACGAGTTATATGAATGACCAGAAGTTGAAGCTGCGGAATTCGATGCAATATTCTCTTGCGATATTCCAAGAGCAGTATATTCTTTTTCGGTCTTCAGCGGCATTGATTCTTGCCGTCAAATTTTGATGACTCGACTTAACACGTTGTAACCAGGAAATTGTGAGGTTAGGTTCTTTACAATTGTGTTAAATTTAGCAACACTATTGTTATTCTTATAAAGAACATTTGCCACGAAATGAAACTTTGAATTATTAAAGAAACTTTAAATTTGCAGGAATAAATCCCATCCTCGTCGCCAATATTAAATCCGCAAGATTTAATTAAACAAATTGCTTTATGATTTAATTCAAATAACATTTATTCAATAGCATAACTTTATAAAAAGTATTTCACTTCTATATTTAATATTAAAAAAAGTGCGTCGCTGTCGGTAGGTATAAAAAGAATGATGATATTAACAAACTGTTATTATGTACATGATGATTGTACATATGTAACTAAGAAGAGTGGAATAAGGAAATTCCAATTGCACAGTGGCACGAGTACTTAACATATGTCCTTTATAATAACAAGTAATATTACTTTAAAATTATAAATAGTGGAAGTATATGGCCAAATTTTTAAACCGTTATAGACAGACAATTGAAATTTACAAATAACTTGAATTGCTTAGTTCGCTACATCTCGAAAATAAAGGGTGTCCCAACAGATGATGGATATGGCCAAACTTTTACAGTTATAGATAAACATATGAAATTTACAAAGAACCTATATTGCTAAGTCCACTATAACAACAGTTATAAAATTTGAATTTGGAAATTAAAGGATATCCCCATATTTGGTGTAATTTGACCTATACGGCAGTATCTTTGGAACCGTTATAGACAATTACCTAAAAGTTAGACATACATATTGTCTACTACTATGTTCGGTATAATAACAAGAATATATATTTAAAATATGATACACGGTGTTCCAATAGTTGATGTAATTTGACCTATCTTTAGAACCATTATAGACAGATTTTTGAAATTTACACAGAACTTATGTATATTACTATGTCCGCTATAGAAATAAGAATAAAGTTGTAAACTTAAGGGTTTCCCTATAGTTAATCTTATTTAATTTATATGACCTTATCTTTTGAACACTTTTATATGCTCAGTAACTGGCAAAAGATAATATACTAATACGAGTAGTACACTGACTACTGACATCTGCCTCTTTCTAGTTCTCTACTGTATAAATGTATGCTGTATGTATGTTATTTTTCCACAGTAATTATATAAATATGTATGTACATAGAGGTTCATAAAGTTCAAGTACCTGTTTTATAGAGACCGTTATATTCTTCTTTTCGCTTACAATATAAATTTTAACCATATTACAATATTGTTACCTGCTATAAGGCTTAATTAGTTGATTAAGCGATGTCACAAGCACAAGTACGAAAACGTGCGCTTTTATTCACATTTGTTTGCTATTCCTATAATTTTCTCTGAAAAGTAGTTTGGTGAAAACAAGACGAATCAAGTTTTTCTCTATAAAATACTCCTTCAACGGGTACTTAAAGTACAAACATGTAAACTATAGAATTTAATCTGGTGGAATTTTTACTTTATATATATATTTTTTAAACAGCACTCATCAGATCTTTGTGATTACAATTTGTCAAACCTGTTTCGGATAATATTTCGAATATATAAAAGCAATGTGAAAACCAGAACACGAAATTTTAGAATACGAGAAAGTTATTTTCGAAATTATTAAAATCGGTAAAAAAATGTTTTCTTTTGAATAGTATATATATAACATTTGTCATATATGAATATAACCCTCTAACGTCCCATTACATTGAAACAATGTGTTGCAACATAAACAAAAGCATTATTAAATACCTTAAAGGTAGCCTGGGGCCAAGTGTTTGCAAGGCACTACTTTTGTCGACTATTTTGGTGATTTTCAGGTGACATTGCCAACGAAGCGTTTACACTTTTTATATTGCATTTGATATAGACATGTTTATATAGGAAAATCTGTTATTTTGAAATTATTGTTTGATTTTGTTTTAAGAAAAAAAGTTTTTCTATGTTACATAAAAATAGTTTAACAAAATATACATATATTTACGTATTTGACTAAGTTTATTATTGGCTTATCACCCTCCAATTATTTCTGAAGGAGGAATCTAGTAGAAACTTGTATAAGTGTAGACTAGTTTAACTAAAAAGGTTCAATTAATCTCAGTAAAGTATTGTTATCGATATTTCCTTCAAGGATACCATACACACATAATTATATCACAAAGCTATGACAGGAAGCAATAAAAATACCACTCACTCTATAATACAAGTATTAATACTTTTGAATACAATGCTTCTAATTTACTCATTGTTTGACATTTTTTCAAAAAACAATAAAAACACCTGACATGATGTGTTTCATTTTCCTCAAAAGTATTATTACTTGTATGTATTATAGCATGAAACGGACTTAAATAAAAGTAGACGTTCAAGTAGTCGCCACCCTAGTGAACAAATTACCTGTAACTGATATTAACTCTATAGTACTATCTAAGACATGGTATGATAATAGCAAGCAATCGCCAACCGTATTAAACACCGAAAGGTATGACAATAGTATTTTTTTATATACGATCATATATACTCGCATATACTTATACATATAAAAAAAATAAATACCCTGACTATTGACTTTGTCGCCAGTACTACTAATTATTATATTAACTTTACCCCACACGATGCTATGTTCGAGGGACATATACCATGTGCTTGTTATTGAGACTATACTAGTGTCCTAAGAACTTTTGACGAGGTAGTTATTTTGGACCATATTGAGACATTGGAACAGAGATGCATTGGACATTTTAGTTAATCTAATCTATACTTTTGGAACTTTCTGCTAAATTTTCACACTACAAAAAAGGGAAGGGCGATAAGGCATTAACAACTTAGTTCAAACAATAATTCTAAAAACAATCATTTCAAAATGACAAATTTCTCTATATGTGACCCGGCCTATGAAAAGGTTTCTTATGACTCAGAAAATTTTTCTCCACTTTTTGTTGTTGTTGTTGCATTGGTTTTCTTTAACAGCTAATTTTTCATTTGAGTCATAAGCCACCTTTACCCTTTTCATAGACCGGGTCACATATATCATATGTCATCAAATGCAAAATAAAAAGTGTAAACGCTTATTTGACAATGTTACCTAAAAATCACCAAAATAGTCGACAAAAGTACTGAGTTACAGATACTTGGCCCAGGCTTCCTACAGAGTAATCATGTCAATTTAATATAATTATATATTACATGTATTTTATTTCAGCTTAATTTTTCTGAAAACTTTGGATGAAGATGCTGGGCAAAATAGTATTTTGGAATATACCATATTGGATGAAACTTCAAGGCATTTTTTTACCATAGATCCTTCAACTGGGGCCATTAAGCTTTTGCAAAAATTAGATTATGAAGCTAAAACATTTTTTGAATTCAAAGTTGTGGTAAGTACAGTATGTAAATTAACTTCAGCACGTAATTTTGTGTATTAATGCACAAAATAATAATCGCTTTTTATTCAAATAGTTAAAATTTTCTAAAACAATTTTCTCTAGACTACTGTAGTAAACTTTATGCGTGTAAGAGCTGATTACTCAAAATTCAAATTGTTGTATAGAAGCTGAATTTGGGTTTTTAGACTGCCTATACGAAGGTCAGCTTCAGGTCCTGAAGGAGGCGAAAACTGAAATAAGTTTTAAATTATAGGTCGTCTATTGGTGGAGCACCATACAAAACTCAAAATTTTATATATATATATTCTTCGTGTCGTTTACCTTGGAAATATAAGTATTTTATTTAGTCTTGTTCACGTCTTAAGATCTTTACTAGATATCATTGGTGCGCATCGCTGCCCCTTTTTAATAAAATAAACACTTGGAAGAAAAAGTATGGCCATGCTTACACACGAAAACGCACGTGTTTCTCTTAAAATTTACTTGTGTTTTCGACTTGCAGCTAAGAGAACAACATGTACATACATACGTATTTGTTTATTGGTGTCCTAAAGTACTGAACCGATTTAAATACTATTAAGATTGTGCACATCTGTGAAGAAAAAGCTTTAAAACCATGTAAGTCTTTCCAAAATCGGTGCAGTATACGGACGTAAGAGGGATTATAAAAAACGTGTTTGCCTATTAATTATATACATATGTAGATGATCTTTTAAATTAAATAAATAAATATTGATATATTTGTTGATTGTTTTATTCAACCTTTTAGTATATAAAATTATTTATTTTGATTTCTCAAACACGAATTCAAAAAATAGATAAATTGGAAAAATCAAACTTAATATATCAATACCTTGTAATGGAGACGGGTCCAAAGTATGTAACGAAATATATATTGGATCGACAAAATCGAAATTATGAACAAGATTGGCTGCACATAAATAGACTATGAAACATGTAAATGTACTACGAAACAAGAAACAGCATTGGCAGCGATCTCCCGATCTTGTTGATATAACAATATTACTACAAGAGAGTAATTACAAAACACGATACACAATGGAAATGTTATACGTAATAAATACCCCCACAAACATGAGGATGAATTTTAGAACAGACACTGAAAATTACGCGTATACTTATAGACATATTCGGCCCTATCCCCCTTGGCGTTGTAGTTTGAAAACGAAATAAAAACGACAATTTGACATTACTGTTGGCGTTAACGACACTCGTCGTAAATATATCAGTATTCTCTATTTTGAAACGAAGATAGAAACGACAATAAAACATTCGTTCTCCGTCGTCATCATTGTAGGCAACGTAATTCAGCCGACTACAAGAAAAGAAAAAAAAAATGAAAAAAAGTACATTAAGTAAGTTTAAAATTTTAGTTTCTTAAATGGATGGGATGGCAAAAATGTTAACGATCTGTCGTAGTATCTTCCGATGTATATTTATATCCATTATGTCATCACTTGAACTTGAAAAATGAAATTCAGTACTCGCCATATTTTGTTAAAAATTACAAAGAAATAACAAACTTTTCAGAAATTTACAAAAATGTCATAAATAACAAAAAAAAAAACTCACACTTTATTAATTTTTCTTTTTGTTTTCGATAACGTTTCTTCATCGTTTCAATATATTTCAAGAATACGATTATAGGAACGAAACGACGATAAAAACGACATAGAAACGACTATTAAAACTAAAACGCCAACGGAAATAGGGCCGATTGTTTCAAAATATGTATAAACAAAAGAGCTTTTAGTAAGCATTGTACTCCTTTAAAAGCGGACAGCTTTGCTCAATGTAAGGCAATTATAACTAAATTATTTATTTGTTATTTTTGTAGATACATATATATGTTTTGTGTATATTGTTTGTTTTTCACTTCACTTTTCTGCTGAAGACCATCAAAGGTGTTTGAAATATCAAAATAATTTAATTTTATAATTGAAAGGATTGACCTCGAGCTCAAATAAAAATAAATAATTTATTATTGATATATTTTGTAGGGATATGATTTAAAAACGAAATTGAACGTGTAATGTAACACATAACTCAATAAGCAAACGGATGTGTACAAATGTACCATTTTTCTTTAGCATCGTAATAGAGAGTAACACGCTGGGGTCTTTGTATAACAATCTTCTGAGTTTCGGCAACTCGTTGGTCGATTCGATTGCCTTGCAATAAGGCCCTTGTACCTTACCTTACACACTGTTTTCTCTCCAACAACTTTTACCATCGGAAGATTGTAATAAATAACATTTTTCAATGAAACCTTTTTCTAAAAAAATTTTAAATAAAATATCTTTTATTGTGATTACCTCCAGATTTCCATAAAAGATCCTACATGTTAGCGACTCGATTCCGGCAATGAATCCAACCGTCTTTCCTTTAAGATAGCACTAGAGTAAGTGCGGGTAATGTGATATACCTATTTGTTTTTGGATTGCGAAATTTTTAGTGTTTGTCCCATTAAAATATGATTTAACCATCTAAATGCTACATGTGTTAAGATTCCACGAAGCCATATATGGGACACCATACAAATTAGCTGATTTAACATCCAGACTGATAGACTAGCTCTCTACCAATTAGTCTATTAAGGCACTCAACTCTATTATGCTTACATCTTGTAATATCGTCTACATCAAGATTGCATCTTGTAATATCGACTACATAATAATGTAATTAGAATATCGAAGTATCTTTTCGATGATTTAAGGCAGCTGATTTGTATATTATGACTACCTTACTTCCGTTGAGTCTTTTGCTAACACTGTCGACTGGTTATTGTCGACGTTCTTCCTTAACACGAATCTTGTGTAATTGCTAATATTCAGAGATGCCAACTTAGTTCTTTTCGCGCTATTTTTAGCTCTTTTTGACTTCCTCTGACGTGAAATTTCTCCCTTAAGCAATTTTTGAAAAAAAATGGATAAAGTAGCTCTGTTTGGCACTTTATGCTTTGTTCAATAAATTTTCCCATTTTAGCCTTTAGTCTTTCATCTTTGTTATCAATCACATTTTAATTCATATAAAATATGTATTACAAAGATGTACGAGCTGTTGTTCAAGTTATTCACCGCCAAGCGAATTTGAAAAAAATAATTCAAATAAAAAATACATCAAGTGTTGACTTGATGTATATATAAAAAAATATATGACCAGAAGAAGAAAATAATAATTTGATTCTTTTTCGAAAATTTATGATATTTCAGAGCTTTTTTTTTATCACAAATCATAACAATATCTATAGTTTAGTTTATAATTTTCATATTTGGCTTAAAAAACTTTATAACACAATGAGCCGATATCGAGTAAATAAGAAAGTATAATGACCGGATTGAAAAAAAAATATGTTTTCGTTATCATCATCCCCTAATTAATCTAAAAAAAAAAAAATAAATGCTGTAAAGCAGTATATATAATGCTAAAGTCAGTAACATAAAAATATAGGTGTTTTAGAAGAAAAATATTAAATAAATAAATATTTAATGAAACAAATAAAACACAGAACACAGGGGTGATATTAATTTAAATATGAACATTAGAGTGGGTCAATTTTGATCAGGCGGTTGTCAAAATTGTATTTTTTGAGGAATTCTAAGAAGGTTTGCCCAAGAACCCATGGGTCTAAAATCGAGCATCTCGTTTTTAACGAGAAACTTCGATTTTTTATCATACAAAATTCTAATTTTATTTGTCTCGAAAATTTATATGGCGAAGCATGTTTATTCATACATCTTTGGGGTGTGAATCATGAATGAGAGAGCGATGCATAAATATTTGGCTCCGCGGAAACATGCTATTAGATTCCCTTTTAGTTTCCGTATCTTCATTTCAGTATATTCAATCCAGATATTTTCCTTGTCCAACGAATCGCCTAAAATTTTTAAACTTTGTATTGCACTTATCTGGATTAATTAAGGGATGCTGGTCACAAAAAATATATTTTGTTTCATTTCGGTCATTTAGAGATATTGATACATTGGTGTTGCGTTGCCACCAGTAGAGACTAGTGCCGAAGTACCCTTAAGATTTGAATTTAGCGATATTGAAAGGGCAATAGCAGATTTAAACACCAAAAAAGCCCCTGGCGTTGATAAAACAAGTAACAAGATGTTAGTTGAGTTGCCCCGTATAGGTCGCAGAATTATTCTGTTTGTTTTTAATGCCATCTTACGTCTTGAGTACTTTCCCACAGAGTGGAAGGTCTCTTTGATAACTATGATTCCTAAACCAGGAATCATAGTTATCATACAGACCTATAAGCCTTTTATCAAACATGTCAAAGTTGTTTGAGAGAATTTTAATAACTAAGCTGAATCCATCCAAAGGATGTATTCCGAACCATCAATTCGGCTTCAGAAAACAACATACTACGATCCAGCAAACACACGGAAGATAAGTAAATGTAATTAAAAAACCTTTGAAGAAAGAAAATAATGTTGTGCGATTTTAATCGTCGTTTCTCAAGCATTCGATAAGGTTTGGCACGAAGGCTTAATATTTAAGTTAAAGCTGAACTTGCCCGAAAACTTTTATAAGCTCTTAAAAGATTATTTATAACGAATCGCAAGTTTTTACTAAAAGAAGATGATTTTTTAACCTCGCCACAGCTCATTGATATGCCACTTAGCACCCGAGTCCACACCTAAACATTTGCAGATGACACAGGTTTTTTGAGTATTCATGAAAGTGCCCAGGTAGCATCACAACTTTTACAAGACCACATACTCAATTTGGAAAAATGGTAAGAAAAATGGAGAATAAAAGTGAATGACCAAAAATATACTCACATAACTTTCACACTGCGTAGGGACTCATGCCCTCCTATTCGCATAAATAACCAAATGATACCACAGCTTTCAGACGTTAAATACCTAGGTATACTTCTTGACCGTCGCCTTACTTGGAAAAGCCACATAGATTTCAAGTTTACACCAATGAAATGAAAAGCAGTACAACTAAATTGGCTTATTGGCAGAAACTCCACCCTGAGCTTAGATTGTAAACTTCTACTGTACAAGTCGATCCATAACACCAAACCAATTTGGTGTTATGGGATTCAATTACTGCCTCAGCAAGCAATGTAGGAAAGGCGCCAAAATAAGATACTACGTATGACTACATCTGCTCCCTGGTATATAAAAAATTCGAACATCTAATTATTGTTAGTTCAAAAATATTGAAGATACAATAACCAAAGCAAACGTAAAAAACGGAAAACAATCGGCTCTCCAGTCGACTTTTCCTCTCCTCATTACCAAAATCTCCTAATGCCAAATATGTTGTTGTCTCCGCAACCGACGAAAAAAAGTCTTTCAGAAAACATTTTTTGCTATACATAGAGTTCTTCACCTAATTAGTAAAGAAATAATATCAATCTCACAATTAAGGGATGGATATTTACTTCTACTCGTAAAAGGCGACTTGATTGCAAAAAAAATTTACATCAGCTAAGAAAATTTTGAAATTTGTCCTACAATATGCAAACTCCACGATCACCTTAATTTGACCAAAGGTACGATATATGCACCCTACCTATGTAAGGTTCCCGAAAAGGAAATAATTGAGGAACTAGTTGACATTTACAAATACGAAAGAACGGTAGATGATAAAAAACACCCTGGAGTAATTCTTTTTACTTTTGATTTATATCACTTACCTGAATCTATCGACATCTCTTGGTATAAAGTCAAGATACGTGAATTTGTACCAAACCCAATGAGGTGCCGTAACTGCCAATTTTTAGGACACACCAATAAACGTTGTAAAAACTGTCCTTCTTGTGTAACCTGAAATCTTCTCCCTCATGCACCACAGGAGTGTACTAGAGTTTACGGAGTTTTCAGCAGAACGAAATCTTAAAAATAAAAATCAAACAGAAATGTTCGTTGCGTAAAGCAACTAACACATCTTATGCATCCTACTCCTCAGTTATTATCAATAGCAGAATTTTTTTAACAGTCATAAAAAAATTCTTATTTTAATTATCCTAATATCTCTACATCCCAAAATCTGTCTGTAACTCCTATTGATTGGTCCTGACGAGTGGTATTCCAATGTGACAGCAGAAACACCAACGGATATTCATTGTCCAAAACAATCCATTACTGAACTCAAAGAAAATTTTAGTAATCAAAATAAAGATAAAAAACAGTTATCATCAGAAATCGTTCTAAATGAAACAGAAGAACTGTGTAACAGCAAGTTAACTCTTAAAGCTGAAAAAATAAAGTTTGTATTTCTAATAACGGCACAAAACAATTTATAGATGAAATTAAAACAAGTCAAAAAATCAAAATAATGAAGTAAAGCAAGCATCTGTAGAAAACAAGATCAACGTAAAAGATCAACTCCTCCCTCATTACACATGCATTTAAAAAATCAAACAATCACACTCTTAACTACGAAAATCAATCTCCAAAATCATCAAATTCCCTTAATCTACTACTACCCTATTCTGCCCATATTCAAGAGATGGATCTCTCAGAACCTAGTTCTGATAATGACACACAAGAAATTCAATTTATGGCTACAGATGACGAATCATTTAGCTAAAGTAATGTCATCTTACTCTTTTTTTTCTTATCTTATATATTTTTTCTTTTACTCATTTTTTCATTTGTCTTTTAACATTATTCAAATGGCAATTTTAATTATACCGTGGAATATACGTGGGTACATTAATAATTACAGCAGTCTTCAACTTTTAATAAAAGACAAAACCCGGACTTAATTTGTTTACAGGAAACAAAGGTAAACAATATTAACAATCCAATTACTCCAAAAGAGTATACTTCTTTAACACAAATAATACATCTCAACAAAGCGTAGTTATTTTAATAAAAAGAAATATATCACACAATAGCAACAAATCAAAACCTGAATGTGGTTGGCATAGAATTATGTACTAAAATCACACTAACTGTTTTTTCTCTCTATTTTCCTCCACTTAGTCCTATGGTCGTTTCAGATTTAAATAGTCTTATTAATAATGTTAAATCGCCGTTCATTATGGTTGGCGATTTTAATGCATAGACACTCTTCTTGAGCACTTTTTAAACGTTAACACCTTTTCTTATATTGATTTATCAATCGATTATATACCCTTGTTATCAATCTGTAAATGGAGTGTATTAAACGACCTATACAATATCAACTTTCCCCTTTCCAATTGATACATACGTTTACTTTGGTATAAAAAAAAAATTTGTTATCGATCTCCAAAAAAAAAAAAATTTGTTATCGATCTCCAAAATTTGATACTGGAGTCTTTATGAATTAAACATTTCGGAATACAATAGACTCGTCGAAGTATCTCACAATATAAATGAAGAAGATACACTATTAAGAAAAATTATTCATCTGGCAGCCAACGTAAGCATTCCAAAAACATTTAGTAATAACAAGTAAAAACGTAGAATAGTCCCTTGGTGGTCTGCTGAATTACAGCATCTTAGGAATGAAAAATAAAATTCTTGGAAAAAATTTAGAAAAAAATATGTCAACAAAAAATCGTAATTTATAAAAGAAATAATGCTTTCTTTAATAGAGCCACAAAAATAGCAAAACAAAAACCATTTCTAGAATTTACAGAACAATTTAATCCTTCCTCATCTTCTACTAACTTATGGCAAGACATTCGCAAATTGACAGGAAAATTCAGACCACATTCCATAACTTCAATATTGTTTAACGGAAACGCAGTTACAGATTCCTACGACTTGTCAAACTGTTTTGCAGCCTATTGGTCCAATTGTTCCGACGTCAGTAAATTTTCTCAAACATTTCAAAATAGGAAAAACAAACTCTTTCATCACTCCGAATGACTTCCTGTCTCTCGAGTTAGAAAAACCTTTTAGTATGCATGAATTTCCCACAGTCTTGAAACTTCTAAAGGGAAAACTCCTGGCCTAGACAAAATATCATATCCCACGCTTAAAAACGTCCCTCATTTCCAAAATTCGCATATTGAATTTGTTCAATAATATCTTTGATTCTGGTATAATTCCACAATTTCTTAAGACAAGTATAGTAATCAATATTTACAATAGTAGTGGCAAACCTATGGAAAACATTAACTCGTTTAGAGCCATCTCACTCTTACCATGTATGGCAAAAATCGTAGATTCAACACATCTGATGTGGTTTATTAAGAAGCATAAACTTCTAGCAACTAATCAAACTGGCTTTCAATTAGTGCTGGCAAAGTATTGAGTAGTGGGTATCGAGTACCGAGTATTTGATCATTTTGTTGAGTACTCAATAATCAAAACTAGTTACTCGATACTTTTAACACTATAGTTTTAGAAACACATTAAATAAAAAATTTAACGATCTCATTAAAACTCTGATTAAATGTTAATTTATATTATGTAAACAAAAGTATTGAGTACTATTGAGTACCCAATTGAAAAGTATTGAGTAGTGTCGAGTAATTAAAAGTAGCACAAATTGCCAGCACTACTTTCAATCTAGTCTTAGTACAATTGATGCATTATTATATTTAGACCACATTATATGTAAAAGAATTTTAACTAAAAGACACATATCTATACTTTCAATAGATTTTATGAAAGCTTTCGACAAAATTGTTGTACATATATTTCTTAAAAAAGTAGTAAGTTGGTCGATAGGACCCAAAATGTTTAATATTATAAAATCTTTTTTCACAAACCGTCAAAAAACAATGCAATTTCAAAATTATTTTCGTTAAACAACGGCATGCCTCAAGGATCGCCTCTTTCTGTAGTTCTTTTATCATCGCATTTTGCTATCAAACTATAATATAAATCAATGCTTATATGCAGATGATCTTTATATTATAGCCAATTTGCAATCTTTACTATTAATTACCACTTGGTCAGCACGTTCAGGTTCAGATATTTATTTCGTTTGAAAAAAAGAAACATCTGCACATTTGCAGAAATCATTACTGCAACAACAATAACATTACATGCAATAACACAAATATAGAAAATGTTAATTATTGTACAATATTTGGTTTAATCTTTGACAACAACTTCTTTGACATACAAGTTTAAACATTACTGTAATTATCTTAAAAAATAACTAACAAATCGATTAAACATTATAAAATTCCTATCAAAAAAAGTTTACTTTTAAGATTTGTTAAGGCTGTTATATTAAGCAAAATTGAGTATAGACTAGCAATATACTCTAAAACAGCTAAATCGAATTTGCAAAGGGTTGACAATATTTTAAATGCATCTCTAAGGACTAGCTTAAGGGCATTTCGAACTGCACCAATTAAAAATCTACGGGCAGAAGTTGGGATTGATGAGTTACGTATCCATGCAAATAAAATAAAATTTCGGTTATTACATAAAGTTATAATCCTTCAGAAACAGATTTTAATGTTAAAGAAGAGGAAGACAGCAAAAATTTAATTTTAGAAAATTTATATCGTCACATCAAAGCCTCGGTCCCTGGCTAATGGAATCCAAGTCTTTTCTAAATGATCTACTTTTTTACAACAAAAGTTCTACTGCGCCTGGTACAGCATTGCTTTGAACTACTTAAACTGTTCCCATATTGGAAAATGGAAAAAATATAACCACCTATACAACAAAATTAATCCAGATAAAACCGCTCTGCATCTCCCAACCTCAACAAGCTGTCTTAAAAACAAAAGCTTTACAAAACTTCGTCTAACTCATACCAACCTTACCCACCAACACCTACTTTCTGGTGAATCACAATCCATATGTGACTTCTGAGATAACTCGCCCATAATTACAACACAACTTTTGAAAAGCTGTGCATCCTTGCAATCCACTCGTTTATCTCTATGTGGTACCAATAAAATTAAAGTCTACTAAAAATTCCATCTAAACAAAATATAATTCTTATTCATCCTTACTACGGATGTCGTTGTCACACATCAACGACGATAATATTGTAATGTGACATTGTAACAACGACATCCGTAATAAGGCTGATCAATACATTTCTTAACTATTTGAATATTCAACATAAAATTTAATAGTACTGTAAATTAGATTTACTCTGATATTCATTATAGACTATAGATATTCATTATAGACATTATAACTTTTTTTATTACTCCTACGCCGATAGCCTTTGTTGCTAGTGCTGTATAATTGTAGATGGATGATAATTTTAATTGTAATAGTATCTAAGTAAATAAATAAATAAAAGATAAAAAAGAAAATTTTGTTTAACAAAGCATAAAGTGTCAAACGCGCTGTTCACAAGAGTGAAAAGAGCTTAGTTAGCTCTTTTTTTTTGAAAAAGTGCTAAAGGCTAAAATTTCGCGTCAGAGGTAGCCGAAAAGAGCTAAAAATAGCGCGATAAGTGCTTGTTCAAGTGAAAAGCATAGCGTCTGATTTGCTAGCATTTTTGAATAGTTCTTGTTCATTACACCACGTCTCGGTTGTTATAAAAGCCTGTCTCATGCAACCTTGAATAGAGCTAATGAACTTTCCGCCAAACATACAGACATACATTGTAGAAAGTCTTTTAATTACTTTTAATGAATTTAGATTTTTTATTATGCTTGTCATTCTTACAAAAGGCTTCTGCTTATATACTATTTGGTTGAGTGTTTTTACAAATTACACTCAACCTCGTAATTTTATTCTTATCCTGATTAGTCTATACCTTAACATAATAAAATACCAGGCAATCATGAATTTTGAGTGATTTACAAAATTCATGATTGAGTGAAATCCTAAAATTTAAAGTGTTTAAATCTATGGGAACCATATGGAAAATATGATCTATTTATTAACAGTTTTTATTTTAATAATTTTTATTTAAAACTGAAATATTTTGGGGTGTTGATCGGCGTGTGCGGACAACAAAGTCAAGGGCATTTTAGTAGTGCATTAATTCTACGTATACTGTGTCAAATGCTTTATATGGTGTAGGCGTGAAAGCCATTGGAACTTTGTTGTGCTTAAAAGTTTTTGACTTTTGACAGTTTTGACATGATTTAACATACTTTGTCATGTTCTTCCAGTAGTAATACTTTTTTATTTTTTGAATTGTTCTATATATTCCACAATGTCCTCCTTCTATGGGATGGCATTATTTCAAGAATTGCCTTGGCATTCTTATTATCAATTTGGGTCACCTCATTCAATAGCGCTATTTTCAATTTCTTTAAATATTTATTGCCCATAATCTTAAATTCATTTGTTGAGATAAATTCGAAAATTTTCTCACTAGGTGCCACTTGTAATTTTTCAATATTCAGTTTACCGGCCACTTTCTCAAGCCTAAAGAAAAATTGTCATAAGTCAATTTTCTTATTAGTAAACAAGTCATTTATTTGCATATTTGCAATGACAGATTTTCCACGCTTATTATAATATTTCGCGGGTGTAATCTTCAATTTAATATATTTTCTGACTTCAGTGTTCTTCAATGGTATATATATATTGGGCTCTTTATTTGTGCTGAATTGATGCTAATTATTTGTTTTACTGCTGTCTTTTTCTTTTTTATTGGTCATCGACCTAGTCGTGATCTTAAGAAAATTATTTAATTTTTGGTTCATGTCTTTTAATTCATTAATTGTAATTCTGGATAACGCATCGGCAACGTAATTGTATTTTCCTTATTTAAAATTAACTTTGAAGCTAAATTTAAAAATTCTAACTATTTTCTACAGTTTATTATATCTATACTTATGATAAAACAGTAACTTATTGCTCCATAAAGGACATTTAATTTTATAATAATATATTTTCTTATTGGACCATTTTACAATTATTTTAAATTATTAGATAAATTTTTATTTATTTTCTCAAATTACATAGGTATATATATATATATTTTTTTTTTAATTTTTAATATTAATGAATCCTAAGACAAGCATTTTTAGAAGTACTACTTTTCTTTATTTTTGTTTCTTGGTGTACCACCTCTTCTTTTCTTCTCTTCTTTCGCTTTTTCTGTACTATCTAAATTTTATCTCTCAAAATTTCAATAAAATTAAACAATTAAAAATATGTATAAAAATTAAGCGAATTTTAATGGAAAAATTTATAGAAATTTTAGATAATATTTCTGTTGTATCAGAAAATTTAAAGAAACTAGGACAAAAAATGTAAATTAGAAACCATTGATACAAAGCTCAATGAAATTAAAGAATTTAGAGAAAAATTAGGAGTTTTAGAAAAGACAGAGACAAATATCGATTATATCAAATTAGGCGAAATAAAATCAAAGTTCCAGACTTTATTTTACACTACAAACTCAAGATTGGCGGAATTGAGAAACGAAATAATAAAGAACACAAAAGACCTTAACGAACAAACTAGTTCTCAAAATACTGAAGAAAACAAAGAAACAAAAATAACATAAATGGCAGAGTTTGACATAAACACTTCACTCAAGGGAGTACCCGAATTTTCAACTACAAAGAATTGACATCATTTCTTAAGATAACAGAATTGATACACCAAAGTCTTAGTACTGAAGCCAAAATGACGTTCATAGAATTTGTTAGAGAAGTAAAACGCTCGAACAAAATTAAAACTCATTTAGGAGTCTTAGAACCGATTACGACGTTCGAAACACTAAAAAACGAACTGAGTAATATATGCAAGAGTCCTATGACTATACCGGACATATACAGTAAGCTAAATTCATTTACTCAAAGAAACCAAAACGTCACAAGTTACAGTGACACAATTTTAAACCTAACAGCTGAACTGAGTTCCCTCAGAATCTCAGAACTAGAAGGCACTATAACTACTGAAAGAAGAAATGACGTCATAACAAATGATCAGAAATACGCACTAACGATTTTTAAAAACAATCTGAACGACATTTTCAGACAGCCAATATGTAAGGCACAACCAAAAACACTCGCGGACGCTATAAACCTAGCTAAGGAACTTGAGAGATCAACACCATCTCAAGGTCAAGTTATGGTTTACAATAACAGAGGTCGATATAACAACAATAGAGGCCACTACAACAAAAGCAACCGAAATTATAATTACTCACGAACAAACCGGCAAAACACAAACACACATAACAATAATTACAAATAATTACAACAACAACAATTACCATCGTGGTAACAATTCTAACATGTATCGTGGGAACAACGCTCGCGATAATTACAACAACAATTTCAATCGCACACAAACACAGGACGTTAGGAACAACAACAGTAATATGCAAATGCAAAATAATTCATACAGAGGCCAAAGTAATCGGCATAATAATAATTTTAACAGAAGCCGACATGGCAATAATAGAAACTCGACGCGCGGCAACAGCATAAATGTATTAAATAAGTAAAACTGCTTAGACCCGGGGGAAGACGAGGTACAGCATTAGAACCCATTCTCCGGGATAACAAATTAAATATTTTTAGAATATCAGGTAATTCGACAAATTTGGTTAGTTCAAGAAGTAGCGACGCAACAAGCAATTTACCTTTTATCGTAGATACAGGCGCCGACGTATCAGTCATTAAAACTGAAAACTTAAAAAATGATTTTTATCACGACTGTAATATAAAATGTAAACTGACGGGCATAACAGACAATGTAATACACTCACAAGGAGTAGTACATATAAATGTGGACATAGGGGAGAAAGTAATAAATCATGAATTCAACATAGTGGATGAAAAATTTCCAATTCAAACCGACGGGATATTAGGGCAAGACTTTTTAAAAAAATACCTATGCAAAATAGACCTTGAAACTTGTCTTATAACATTCGTAGTAGAAAATGAAGAGGTCACACTACCGATACATTCAAGAATAGAAGAAACAGCAACCATAATAATACCAGGGAGATCTGAAATATTGCACAGAGTAAAAGTAAAATTAACAGAGGACAGTGTAGTATTCAACAAGGAAATACAAAATGGAGTATTCGTGGGGAATTCAATAGTACCTAAAGAAGGTCATGCGCATATACGAATTTTAAACGCAAACAATAAAGAAGTTAGAAGACTCGACTAGAGGCCGTATTAGATCGTATCGGAAGGTCAAAATATTTTTCAACGTTGGACATGACAAGTTCATTCCACCAAATACCCTTGGACAAAGAGTCAAGACCTTTAACAGCGTTCTCAACGAACAAAGGACATTTTCAATCCAAGAGACTACCATTTGGATTAAAAATTTTTTCAAACAGCTTTCAAAGAATGTTGACAATTGCTTTAAGTGGTTAAGATAATCAGGCTTTTCTTTATGTCGACGACATCATAGTATTTGGTTGCAGTCTAAAACATCATAACAGCAATTTAATACAAGTATTTGAAAGGCTAAGAAAATATAATCTCAAACTAAACACCAGCAAGTGTGTATTTCTCAAATCAGAAGTAGTATACCTGGGACACCTCATAACAAATGCAGGCATAAAAACTGATCCCTCAAAATTTGAGGCCATAGAAAAGTACCCCGTACCCAAAACACAGTGATGAAGTAAGACGATTCGTAGCTTTTTGTAACTACTATAGGCGATTCATAAAAGATTTCGCCCAAATTACTAAATGTCTAAATAATTTAGTAAAGAAAAGCCAAACTTTTGAATGGAACGAAGAATGTCAAAAAGCTTTCGAACTGTTAAAAAGTAAACTAATTAATCCGCTAATTTTACAATACCCCCGTTTCACAGAAAAATTTATCGTTACTTGTGACAGTTCAAACTATGCTCTAGGCGAGATTTTGAGTCAAGGAGAAGTAGGCAAGGATCTACCGATTTCATATGCTAGCAAAACTTTATCAAAACACGATTTGAACAAGCTCATAATCGAAAAAGAACTACTAGCCATACATTGGGTCATAAATTTTTTTAGGCCATACCTATATGGAAGGAAATTCACAGTAGTTACCGACCACTGACCCTTAGTTTCACTTTTTGCGCACAAGAACCCATCGTCTAAAATGACTAGAATACGCTTAGACCTATCAGACTACGATTTTGATATAATATTTAAACAGGGGAAAATAAATACGAACGCAGATGCATTATCTAGAATAAAATTAGACTCGGACAGCTCAAGAGTATGATACCGACAAATCAAGAAGACTCCAAAAATATGTTTGCAATAACAAGGGGAATGTCTTTCAAAAAAGTAGCAGACAAGGAGAACTTGAAATCTCAAGAGAAGTCTGATCATCTTCACATTTGGGACTGCACGTCCATGAATGACGTCAAAAATATAAAAACGCTTAAAATTTTAAATGAATATATAACTGTCAGTCAGGTGTAGCGACAATCCTGCGAAATACGTTTCAGGCATGGAGAAGCTATCATCTAGAATGACCAAAGAAAATATTAATATACTAGTCCTAGAATATGAAAATTACGCATGGAGAGGCATGCATATTGAGAAATTTAAAGAAATATTTAATAAAATGCAAACTGAAAGATCTGAGGACAACTTAACACCCTTGAAAATAATACTATATAAAGGGTGATTTTTTTGAGGTTAGGATTTTAATGCATTAGTATTTGACAGATCACGTGAGATTTCAGACATGGTGCCAAAGAGAAAGATGCTCAGTATGCTTTGACATTTCATCATGAATAGACTTACTAACGAGCAACGCTTGCAAATCATTGAATTTTATTACCAAAATCAGTGTTCGGTTCGAAATGTGTTTTATCGACAAATTTTGTTCAGCGATGAGGCTCATTTCTGGTTGAATGGCTACGTAAATAAGCAAAATTGCCGCATTTGGAGTGAAGAGCAACCAGAAGCCGTTCAAGAACTGCCCATGCATCCCGAAAAATGCACTGTTTGGTGTGGTTTGTACGCTGGTGGAATCATTGGACCGTATTTTTTCAAAGATGCTGTTGGACGCAACGTTACGGTGAATGGCGATCGCTATCGTTCGATGCTAACAAACTTTTTGTTGCCAAAAATGGAACAACTGAACTTGGTTGACATGTGGTTTCAACAAGATGGCGCTACATGCCACACAGCTCGCGATTCTATGGCCATTTTGAGGGAAAACTTCGGAGAACAATTCATCTCAAGAAATGGACCGGTAAGTTGGCCACCAAGATCATGCGATTTGACGCCTTTAGACTATTTTTTGTTGGGCTACGTCAAGTCTAAAGTCTACATAAATAAGCCAGCAACTATTCCAGCTTTGGAAGACAACATTTCCGAAGAAATTCGGGCTATTCCGGCCGAAATGCTCGAAAAAGTTGCCCAAAATTGGACTTTCCGAATGGACCACCTAAGACGCAGCCGCGGTCAACATTTAAATGAAATTATCTTCAAAAAGTAAATGTCATGGACCAATCTAACGTTTCAAATAAAGAACCGATGAGATTTTGCAAATTTTATGCGTTTTTTTTAAAAAAAAAGTTCTCAAGCTCTTAAAAAATCACTCGTTACAAACCCAAAACAAATAACAAATAAGATAGAAATGCAAAAACTAATTAAAGAATATCACAACACCCCATTAGGAGGTCACCTAGGAGTCAGAAAGACCTTACTCAAACTTAAACAGCGATATGTATGGAAAAATATGAGAAAATGAATATAAAATCATATATCAATTTGCAAAAGTTGCACACAAAACAAACAAACTAAATATAACAAAGAAAAAATGAATATAACAGACACCCCAAATACTTCTTTTGAAACTGTGTCAATTGACACTGTTGGACCATTAATAATATCCAATGGATATAGATATATACTAACTATACAATGTGAACTAAATATGTCGTACTGCATCCCATAGAAACCAAAGAAGCTATAAATATAGCAAAAACATTAGTCGAACAATTCATTTTAAAATATGGATTTTTCAAAATTTTAAAATCAGACGGGTTCCGAAGTTGCCAACAAGCTTGTGAAAAACATATGTAAAATAATGAAAATTGAACAAAAATTCTCAGCACCGTATCACCACCAATCAATAGGTTCACTAGAACGAAACCATCGTGTACTCAACGAATTTTTGCTAAACTTCGTAGAAGACAACGAGTGGCCGAAATGGATTAATTACTTTGCATTCGCATACAATACAGTACCAAATGTCTCAACTCATTTCTCATCGTATGAATTAATTTTCGGAAAACTACCATACTTACCAACAGACATTGTTAATGACAATACACCTATTTACAATCTCGACAACAATGCCAACGAGCTAAAAATCCGGCTTAAACATTTAATCACAAAAGCAAAAGAACAACTACAAATAACCAAACAAAAAACTAAAACACACTATGACAAACATACTAATATAGAAAACTTAGAAGTAGGTGATTTAGTTTTCATAAGACTAGAAAGTAGGAAAAAGAGCCAAAGTCCTTATCACGGACCATATAAAATTATAGAACGCAAAGGAATAAATTCAATACTAGACGTTAGAGGCAAACCAAAAATTTATCATAACAATAGCCTTAAGAAGTACAAACAAAATTAAGAAAAATAATTTTTACTACAAAATGCTATAAGACATGTTAGCATAAGCAAAAAAAAAAATTGTAAAAATATCATATTCAAATGTAAAATTACTTTAGAAATAATAAATATACATACATATAAATATACCATATCAATATAGTACACTAAGAAAATTCTCCTATAATCTGAAAATCATTAAATTCTTAAAAATTCATAAAATTTTCTCAACTTAATAATTTTCATTCTTAAAGGTCGGTGGTGTAAGGTCTACACTTAATGTCACCTCAATATTTCAATTAATTTTTCACTGTGTAACACCACCACACACCGCACACAAATAAATTATGAGTAATGCCAAATAAGCACAATAAAGGGCAACATACACAGTAGCGAAACATAAATATAATTCAAAATAAAACCTTTTTTTTATTATTCCTTTTTGGGTGTCATGTGTATGACACTCGCTTGCAATAATGCATGGCCTTAAAAAATGCAATTAAAGCATAAATGGTTTTTCAAGAGTTTATTGATTTCTGAAATTGTTTTTAGAATTATTAATTTTAGTATTATATTAAATTACATTTTTGTAAAAAAAAGAATGTAAAGAAAAATATAAAAGCAGAGCATTAACACTGGAGCTGGATCATTTGATTTGAGCAAGGTCTAGCAGTTACTTGCAGACTGCTAAAAAAAGGGGAAAATTCTTTTATTTATAAAAAGGATAAAAAGGTAAAACTCACTGTACACAAAAACCAGGAGGCAGGCATGCTCTGGGACTCTACCAGGTCTTTGTACAGCTCGAGTAAAAATAAGAACCCAGAAACTTTATACATACATACATATGTTTCTGATTACATTTTAAGATAATTTAAAAATCCGAACATATTACAGTAAGCAAATTCCATTTAATAATATATTTACACTGTAAAAATAATACCTTTTTGTTGATATAAAGGTACTCAGGACACTATCACGAAAATGGTCTCATATGCTGGTTTCGAGATGAAAGAGTAATCAGAGTACGTTGAAATTTTTACAGTAGATGGATATTGATGTTGTTGGTCGATTTCTTACAAAAGGTGAAAATTTAAAAATTTTGAGTTAATACCCTCTTGTTGATCAAGTGCGATATGTATATGTTAATTATATAAATATTGATTTTTCGCCAGTTTTTCTTTCAAATCCTTTAGAAGTAAATAAAGCAAGTGCATAGGATTTAATTCAAATTAAGGGATTTCAGTTCAAAAACATGTAAATTAACAAGTAAACAACAACAAAAGTTTAGCAGAAACCGCAAAAGACTTTGTTGGTAAACTCAACGCGTGAGGCTGTTACTAATTCCCACACATTAGTGTGTGGTTAGGCGTAGCCTAATTTTTTCTGAAATAATGCTTATTTGTTCAGGCTTTAAAATCAAGTTAAAGTCTTTGCTTAACCTCGCCCAACTAACAATTTTATGTCCCCTTAAACTGACAATTTTTTTTCTTCTAATATAAACAATAAAAACAGAAGCACTTCCACTTCCACGCAAAACTTTTCAGTAAATACCTGAACTTGATGGCTGCATTTTTGAATTCATTGCTTTTTCAAAATTAGTTACTTGTAGTAAATGGTACTCGGTCTTTAAGCGAGTACTTATAGTTTTCTCGGTACTTGATTTTTTTTTATTAATCCGCGAAAAAAGGTCATTTGGGCCTTCGTATACAAATTTATATCAATATTTTTTGTAAGTTCTACCGAAAATATTAAATTTCCCGGCATTAATTTTTTTTATCCTAATTTTAGTCCTTGATTTAAAGAATGTACTAAGTCTATCAGGTCTATCAGGTTTGCTCAATTGTTTCCTTTTTTAACCGACTTCAAAAAAAGAAGGAGGTTATCAATTCGTCTGTGTGTTGCTTTTTTATGTTTGTGCCTTCAGAACTCGGTTATTTCTGAACCGATTTTAAAAATGTTTGCGGTAATAGATAGGTTATGGCTACAGATTGCTCCCATTTTAAAAGAAGTTCAAAATTTTAAAAAATAAAGGGTGTCCCCATACAACATATATGTTTTTTTACGTGTATTATGAACTTTATAGGTCACCAATTTAAAATTAAAAAAAGTGGGTATCACTATAGCTCCCAATAACAAATAAAATTAAAAATTAAAGGGTGACCCCATAGGTGACGTAATTTCACCTTTATGGTCCTATCTTTTGAACCGTTATAGACAAACACTTGAAAGTTGCACAGAATGTTCGTTACTGTCTGTTATAATAAGTATAAATATTTAAAATTATAAATTAAAGGGTGTCCCATTAGTTGGCTTATTTTGATATACATATATATGGCCAAACTTTTGAACCGTTATAGACAGACAGTTGAAATTTACAAAGAACTTGTATTGCTAAGTCCGCTAAAATAACAAGTGTAAAATATGAATTTGGAAATTAAAGGGTGTCCCAATAGTTAATGTAAAAGTAATATATATGGCCAAACTTTTCAACTGTTATATATAGATAGTTGCAATTTACAAAGAACCTATATTGCGTAGTCCGCTATTACAACAAGTATAAAATTTGGATCTATAAATTATTGATGTAATTTGACCATTATGTCTTCATCTTTGGAACCGTTATAGACAAACACTTGAAAAATAGGCAGAATGTTCACTACTATGTCTAGTATAACAAAAAGTATAAATATTTAAAATTGTAAATTACAGGGTGTCGCAATAGTTTATGTTATTTGATGTATATGACCAAACTTTTAAACCGTTACAGACAGACGGTTGAAATTTACTATGAACCTGTATTGCTACGACCACTATAACTAGTATAAAATTTGAATTCGGAAATTACAGGGTGTCGCAATAGTTACCGTATTAAAGAAGCATGATTTTAGGTTTGTCTGTTTTGAAGTCGGTTTTTTTTTTCAAGAATTATTGTGATTTACATCTGTATTATTGTTCCCTTTTAAGGAAATATTTTATTTATAAAATAAATAACTTTACCTCTACATATAAAATAAAACATCAAATCTTTGTACATTGTATATTAACCAATAGTAATTCATTGTCTATATTGTTTTAACTCCTGTTTAAATAATTTCTTTTCAGGTAAATGACAAAGGCAGTCCAAAATTATATTCGAAAATTTTGGCAAATGTATTCATTGATGTCCTAAACGTTAACGACTGCTCACCAGTATTTGCTGAAAAGGAAATAAATGTAACTTTATACTTGCCGACCTACGAAGGAGTTCGTGTTACTCAAATTAAAGCGATAGATATGGATACGAAAGACTCTTTCGAGATTCGTTATGATATTGTTGATGGGAACATTTATAATACCTTTGAAATTAACGGCTATACGGGTGAGATAACACTAAGGTATGTTGTGTCTCTAACTATTTTTCTTTTTGTGTTTAATTCGTAGCAGAGATTTGCGAAAAGGATATTTTAGGTTGTCTTTAAGAGTTGTTTGCTTTCTTCGTTCTTCTTTCATTTATTAAGTTTTGTCAGAATGTGTGCATATTGTTAGATAAAGGAGAATGAGAGTTATATTTACATACTTATTTATTTATTAATAAAATATCTTATCAAAATATAAAAAACAAAGGAGCCGGGTAAGAAAACCTTATTCGCTTGTATTGCAATCAAATTGAAAATTTAAGATTGAATAAAGAAGATTTATCACTCTATATCATCTACCTTCCAAAGTTGACATTTCATAAGTAAAAAATATGTTAAAGTGGAATTTAATATGGCTTTACCACTGCACAAAGTAGCTAGGATTATAAAATGTTTCCTTAAAAAATTAAAGTGGTATTTAGACCTTTTTTAAGGGTCTTTGGTGTGGATTGCTTTCAAAGAAAAATAGAACAAAATATTGCAAGGACGCAGACGAAGTGGCGGGCACAGCTGTTCAATAAAAAATAACAACTAATGCTTTGGGAAAAAATTGAATTTCCTTAACGAGGCTGTTTTCGTATTTCAAAATTAGTTATACTTTAACCTTCGCATTACCAATACCCAGGTGACCTTTTCGGGTGTCCTTTTATGATAAAATTTTAAATTTGCTACAAAAGAAATTTTTAACTCTATTAAGTTTTAAAATTTTTAGCATAATTTTTATTTATTTAACAAATTTTAAATGGATATTAAATCCTTACAGGCAATTAAAACAACATAAATACATACAACCATAACACAAAATTACAGAAAATTTTTAATTGTTTAACAAAATGATAATTTTACATTTAACAATATTTACATTTAAAGAAAAATCCACAGTTTTGTAAAATTTATTAAATTGACCTTAACACGGGTGAACATTTGCGTAATTTGGTCTAAAGTATTTAATTGCTAGCAACTCAAAATGTCGGGACGGATATGTTGTCGAGCAGGAAATCAGAAAAAAATATTACTATTTATTAATCCTTTTGACACGGGAATTAATTCTGGTCATTGAAAAATTTTATAAATAGTTTTAATTCCTTAAAAGGGCTTCATAAAGCATGTGTAAAAAATTATGTGGACTAATTTTTATTCTAAAGCGGGTTTTGGGGATGTACATTTTAAACTAAAATCCGCTACAATGTGTAAACCTTTTAACTCTATCTTATTTTTTTATTGATTTAAAGTTTTTTTGGTTTACATACTTACAAAAAATACAAAGAAAAAATCTAACTTTTGTAATTAAAAACACTGAATTAAATATATTTTTTTCTTTAATTTGCAACTAAACCTTAACATATTATACGCTGCGTCGATAATGACGAGACAAAATATGCAAAATTGATCTCAAGTTGTTTTCTAATTTTTCTGCCTTTTAAGAATTAAAATAATAACAACACAACAAACAGATAACTGTAAAAAAAGTTCATTTATGCTAAAATACAAATCAGTAACGGGTTGATAAAAGCGACGTACATTATAATGTACGCCACGCGTCAAAGGGTTAAGTTTAAAAGGTTTGGCAGCTTGATTAGTGCAAGACGGCTAGAGTATGGAGGAAGATTCAGTAAATTCCAGCCTAAATTACGAAGGCAGAACAACAAAAATGGATTTTATACATACATACATGGGATGCATACACTAATACAGGTCTCACAAGGGAAACATAGAGTTGTTTGGTGACATATGGATCTTTAAATTCTTTAGCCCATCGTTTTATAAAACCAAGAATACTTCATGCTTTATTTGCTGTAATTAAAAAACCGAGGTAAAACGCCTTTTAAATCATTCCTATTTTTTTCAACTCAAAATTTATTTCGTGCCGAAGTTGACGAAACTTATGCAATAACATAAGCATTACAAAAATGCGTTACATTTCAGGGATGGTAAATTAAATTGTACTTTTTGAACAGAAATAGTACTAAATAAATTTTTTTGTGAATTTAAATTTTAAATCGACCTTTAAGAGAGCTACATATATCGAATAAGTTTCATCTGTGTACATGGACACGCCATCAATAACGGTAAATTGCTTAACCGATCGAAATAGAAGCGATTTGTGAAATCCCAATTTAAGCATGTAAATGTTAAACTAAATTAACCACCATAGTTCTAAAGTAGTTCGAGATTCTTATGAAATTAATCGAAGAACATTGATGCTCCAATTATTGGTTATTACATTGGGACTGTATAAGTGAAGTTGTCATAGTGATGAGATTGAGGAAAAGACGATAATTCATTTTTCAAATATTACTCGCTATTTTTGTTAAGTTCATCATTATATTGAATCTATGTCTAAGATAGTTTTCCTATTTTCGTCACAGGTAATACAAGAAACCGATATGCTGGAATTTTTCACTTAAAAGTGGTTGTTTGTAATAACAAATGAGAATTTGTTATATTATATGAGTTTATTTTTATTAGCTTAAAAAGAACACTGCAATAGTGTTATTTTCAATTTTATATTCCACTGCGATTAACTGCATAATTTTGCAAAAATTGTTGTTTTAACAAAAATTATCAATCTCAAAACAAAAAGATATGTATGCACATATATTTGTGTAATAATAAATAATAATAAAATGTTTAATAATAAAAAATAATAAATTTGTTATTTAAGGCCTTTTCAACTATTTTATTTAACCGTTTTTTAGGGTTCCGTACCCAAAGGGTACGTCTGTCAGCGCCTTCTATCTCTGGAACCGTAATAGGTAGACTCTTGAAATATTCACATAAGATGTGACTACTAAAACTATAGGGTTTTCCGAAAGTGACTTATTATTCGCGGAAGTGGTTTTGTTTCTTGAAGCGTAAGAGGCAGACACTTGAAATTTACAAACAGTAATTAAAACTATATAAAAATAAAAGGGTTTTTTCGATGTTGTGTTTGGCATGAATATGACCTAATTTTAGAACTATAATTAATAGGTAAACTCTTGAGATTTTCACAGAAGGTGTGCACAGAAGGTGTACTACTCCAACAATATATTCAAGAAATAGTTAAAATGAAAGGAATTGCCGACAGTGACGTGTTTTGTATGACTATGGCGTAATACAAATTTGTATGACTATGCACTTAAATTATTTTTATGAAACTTAACAATGCATCATTACGATAATTTACATTAATTAAGCAGGCAGTCGCGTAAGTTCTTCTCCTCTGACTATAAATTGTAATAAAGTCGTTTTCTGACATCAATTTATAAAAAAATTTATTATTTTAAAAATAATTTTAGAAAAGAATTCATTTGTTAAAAAAAAGATTTCTTAACGAAAAATACGTTTTAAATTACATATTGGCACTACTTTTAATTCCTAATAAATAAATTATTGAAATATTTACAATAATCTTCTTAAAAAGCTTTTTGTTTTTGTTTATTTCTAATCATAACATATCATTTTGTTGTTTAATATTTCAAATACTCTATATGTCCCTCATTATAATTGCAAAAAAGCACGTTCAGGCTGCCACGAAATTAAGTAATTTCGAGCTGAAATTACGAACGAAATTTTAATTATTCATACTGGGCTTTTTAATTCAAGTTGTTAATTTTTTCATGTCTTATGGGGCACCCTTTATTTTTAAAATCAAAGTCATATTCGCGAAAATTGCATCGCTATCGGAACACCCTTTTAATTTTAGGAATTGTTGTTATAATGGCCATGGTAATACACTTCCTATAAAAATATCAGGCCTACCTACTGCGGTTCAAAAAATAAGGTAATATACGTGAATAACATGTCACTGATGGATCACCCTTAAGTAATTAGTAATTGTTACAGCGGCCGAAGTACAACATCTACTGTAAACAATTCAAGAGTCTACCTATTACGGATCAAAAAATAAGGCTATTTAAGTAAAAATCATGTCCTTGTCGCAACACCCTTTAATTTTGTTATTTGTTATAACGGCCATGGAAATTCTTTTTCTATGAATATATCAAGAGTGTACCTATTAAGATTAAAAAAATAAGTCACTATACGTGAAAAAATGTCATTGTCGGAACACCCTTTAATTTTTAGTAATTGTCATATCGGCCGTGGCAACATATCTTCTGTACAAAATTTTAAGAGTCTACCTATTACGGTTTAAGAAATAAGGCGTTAACATGAGAATCACGTCACTGTCGGAACAACCTTTAATTTTTATTATTTGTTAAAGTTTCCATAGTAATAAACCTCCTGTAAAAACTTCAAGAGTCTACATATTATGGTTCAAAACTTAGGCCTTATACATGCAAATCACAACACTATCGGAACACCCTTTAATTTTTAGTTTTTTTTGTTATACTTGTATATAGAGCGAACTAAGTTTTAATTACTGTTTGTAAATCTTTAGTCTATGCCTCCTACAGTTCAAGAAATAAACACATATTCGTGAATAACACCTCTCTATCGGAACAGCCTATAAGTTTTAGTATTTGTTGCTATAGCGGCAACAGCTATACATCATCTGTGAAAATTTCAAGAGTCTGCTTATTACGGTTCCAGAGATAAAAGGCGCTGATGGACAGACATTGTAGCGAAAGCAATAGGGTTTCGTTTTTACCCTTTGGGTAAGGAACCCTAAAAAAGCGAAACCAAACATGTTTTGCTTCTGTGTTAATGATGTATTAAGTTGGCCTGCTCAGTTGCCAATGAGAACTTGTGACTAATAGTTAAATTAGCTCTTAAAGGAAACGTGCAATAAATAAAGATCACTTGTGGGCATTAGTAAAAGGAGCATGGAGTAATATTCCGATTGAGACATGCAAACAACTGTTTGACCCTATGCCGTTCTCAAAAATAAATTATTATAATTATATAAATTGTTATAAAGGGGTTAAAACATATGAAATCAACCGAAAATATTAACATTTCTGACCTCATCACCTCCAAATTTGATAAGATTTTGTACACATGATCTATGGATCGGCACAATAATATTTGCCAACTTTCAGACATATAGCCTTCCAACTTTCAGAATTATGGCCATTCCAAGTTAGCAAAAATCAATAAAAATGCACTCAGATCAGGGTGACCATATCAAAATTTTTGAACGGAGGACATTTGGTCAGAAAACGGAGGACATTTGAAATTTTCGGAGGACAGTTTTTTAAAATTTAAAAGATGCTCATTGGAATGATAAAAATAGTTTATTATCAAGAAAACAAATAGTTTTTGTGTGCAACAATACAGACTAATAACATTTAAAAGTGTATTGCAAATAATACATACTCATACTAGTACCTTACATGTTTACTATAAACTTAAAAGAATTAAAAAAAAAATCCCAAATTACATTTAAAAAAATAATCACATTCATGTTTAAAAGTAAATATAAATGACTGGACTAGATAATTTCAATATTAACTTAAAAGAATTTAACAAAAAACAAAAAAATTCATAAGTTACATTTAAAAAATAATCACATTAATGTTTAAAAATAAATATAAATGACTTTGGACTAGCTAATAGGAACTAGTGAGTTGAAGTTGAAGGATCAGTCGAAGGTCCCTTAATATACTTATCTGAGTTAGATATTTTTTTTAGAATTTCCGGGTTTGACAGCAAATACTTATAGAATTCTTCACAAGAGTAGTTTTTAAAGTTATATTTTACAATAAGTATGCCTTTAACTGATTCTATATTGAAACGGTTCCTTTCATTTGTCCACTGTGCCTTAATCAACGAAAATACCCTCTCCACACTGCTATTGGAGCCTGGTATAGCGAAAATAAACTGGCAAATGTTCAAAAGTTGGGAATAGACTTCAGCTGGACAATTGTTGTGGTTGAAAAAGTCAACCCACTGAAGATGGCAGGGTTTGTTAAAAAAACTTTGTTGTTGTGTTTTTAAAAAGTTTTTTAGAGCCTGAAACTCGTCAAAAAGATGGACATCGTCCAAAGAAATTCCCTTTTCCTGGAGATATGCAATGCACGGACATAGGTCGTCGAAGCGCAAATTCTCTACTGCGCCGAGGTTAAAGTGCATCCACTCAAATACTGCAAACTCTTCCAGCGAACAAGTCCATTTTTTTAAATAGTCTGAACAGGACTGATAAACGTTAAGAGCTTCGTCAGTAAATTTATTTAACACCATTTGTTGTATCGTGCCATCATCTCGTAAAGTTTTAAACAGTTCCTTTACTTTAAATGGAATGAATTTATCACTTTGTCTTGCCTCCAACATCTTCTGGACGGCAATAATGTGAAATCTCACCTCCAAAACCGAATTACATTCACTTTGAACTTTTTCAACTTTTGTCTGAAATATGGAAAGTAACGAATGCACAAACCATAAATAAATTTCTGCAAATGGATCGTTGAAAAAGTCAATGATCTTTTTCGGTGGCATATCTTGTGCTTCGAAATACGACTTTAATGGCAAGAACATTTTTATAACTCTCTCTACCGCTGGAAAAAGACTTAACCATCGAGTTTTAGAGCTGGATAATAGATGATTGTACTCTACATCTGCAAAGTCACAAAATTCCTTTAAGGCTTCTGTTCGTACCGTAAAAATGGAAAAAAAATTGTATATTTTTAACACAATCGATTCTATGTCATATTTTAAAGTATCACAGCCGTGTTGTAAAGAGTTATGAAGAATATGAGCTGGGCAGCCTATTCCGATAAGTTTGTCATTTTTCAGAGCCGATTTCAAATTGGTGAATACGTTCTTCCCAGGCTTTCTAGCTATTCCTCCGAAATTAGTATTGGTATTATCACCACTAAATGCCACGCATTTATTCAAAATATTGCATTTATTTAATGAGTCACACAACAATCTTGCAATTGTTTCGCTTGTCTCATTTTTTGTACTCTTAAGGTCTATTAATTTAGTTTTTAAGCCTCCTTTTTTCAAATTAAAATACTGTATAAGAACTGGAAACATTTTAATGGATCCATGGTTACTGGCATCTGTTAAAACTCCGCAGTAGGGAAGTAGTGTCATTTCGTCCATAACAACATCAACAGCATGTGGAGAAAATACGTTATTTATAATTAACTCCGTCTTTGTACGTGCACAGCCAAACTTTTTTGCAACTTCGGAGTCTCCAAACATATGGGCGTACATCTTTGATGAACAGTCAGTACTACTGTAACTTAAGTGATGGCATACAGTGTGAAACGCGTGGACACCTTCCGCTGCGCATATCTTTTCGCCAACTTTCGTAAATTTTGATACAAAAAAATTTGATATTTTTTCACTACTAGAAGAATTGCGGAAATTCTTTTTGTGAACCTCAGTAGCAACATGCCGATCCAACTCAAGCAGTCCCTTGTTGCCTACTTGTATATACCTGTCGCAAACCATACATTTCGCTTCATAATCCGACCTTCCATTAGAGAAACAAGGATGTTTTGCCTTAGCGCTCAACTCGTTAAATTTGCATTTACGCTTTTCAGTGCCCTTCTTTATGTTGTTTGACTTATCCATTTTTGCATACCGTATTCATTAATTCAGGAGCTAGAAAAAAATATACAAGTTCAAGTTATAACAAGGTACATACAATAATGCTGTACAATTTAAGACACATCTTACCTTCTTTATTTAATTTCCGATGGCAATCAAATTGACTTTTTTCTGACGACACAAAACAATACGTATATCTTTTACTTTTTTCAGTAGAACACAGCTGTTGTTTTGTTATTTTTGCTAGTTTAAACAGTGTTGTATTCTATCCCTATGCCGGCATTAATTAACTGCGCTAGTCGCACGGCGTTTTTCCGCCGACGCATCTCGCTTTTTGCATTATTTACGATTTACATATTTCTATTTGTTTCTAATCACTAAAGGAGGACAAATACCACATTTTTCAGAAAGGAGGGAGGACAGGAGGACAGAGGTGAAAAAAGAGGACATGTCCTCCGAAAAGAGGACGTCTGGTCACCCTGACTCAGATGCCTTAACACAATTTTTAATATCTCGAAAAGTATTCATTCTACGTTAATAATGAAGGGCTCATTTTACAGACAAAAACATGCGCCATTCAAAAAAAAATGTTTTTGGAATTTTCGATCAAGGATAATGTAAATAAAAAAAGGACTAAAATTTCCAAAGGATATATCTCGAAAATCAATATTTTTAAAAATCTCGAAAAAATACATGTTAATTCTTATTATGTTTTGCACAAGTCTGCCAAATTTCAATGTGGAGTCTTTATTACAACATGAGTTATTAAGAAAAAAGCAGACGAAGGTTTATGTTTTGAAATAATAAAATTGAAATAATACAAAAAAGTCGTGCACAATTCATTCGGTATTTAAATAAAAAATATCCTTGATCGAAAATTCCAAAAACATTTTTTTTTGAATGGCGCATGTTTTTGTCTGTAAAATGAGCCCTTCATTATTAACGTAGAATGAATACTTTTCGAGATATTAAAAATTGTGTTAAGGCATCTGAGTGCATTTTTATTGATTTTTGCCAACTTGGAATGGCCATAATTCTGAAAGTACGAGAGCTAGGACACTGAAAGTTGGCAAACGCTATTATTGTGGTTAACTTTCCCTTCTTACCAAATTTCATCCAATTCGAAATCGGTGCGGTCAACTCATTGGTTGATTTCATATGTTTTTACCCAAAGATCGAATTTATTTTAATTGAAGCTTAAAAATTCCTAAATTTTATTGAACATTACAAAAAAATGGAAAAATAAGGTATTCTGGCTTTCTACGGTTTTTGTTCTCTTATAATGTCTTCTATTGATTGGCAAAAAAAAAAAAAAATTATTAAATTAGAACGGGAACTTGGAAAAACAATCAATTAGGGAAAAACATGTTTTTCCTTTTTTAACCGACTTCAAAAAAGAAGGAGGTTATCAATTCGTCTGAATGTTGCTTTTTTATGTTTGTGCCCGCAGAACTCAGCTATTTCTGAACCGATTTTAAAAATTTGTTCTTATTAAAACGGTCATGATTACAGATTGGTCCTGTTTTAAAAACAGTTCATTATTTTAAAAATTAAAGGGTGTCCCCATACAACATACATGTTTTTTTCGTGGAACCCTAAAGGGCACCAATTTCAAATTATAAAAAATTGCGTATCACTACAGCTCCCACCAATAAAGAGTAATAAAAAAATATACTTAAAATATAAAGGGTGTCCCCATAGGTGACGTAATTTGACCTTTATGGGCCTATCTTTTGAACCGTTAAAGACAAAACATTGAAAGTTTGACAGAATGTCGATTACTATGACCTTTATAATAAAGAGGATAAATATTCAAAATTATAAATTGAAGGGTGCGCCAATAGTTCATTAAATTTGATGTATATGCCCATACTTTTGAACAATTGTACACCGACCGTTAAATTTACAAAGAACCTGTATTACTAAGTCCGCTATAACAAAAAGTATAAAATTTGAATTTGGAAATAAAAGGGTGTCCCAATAGTTAATGTAATTTTATGTATGTGGCCGAAGTTTCGAACCGTTATAGACAGACAGCTGAAATTTACAAGGAAGCTATATTACTAAGTCCACTATAACAGGTATATTATTTGAATTTAGAAATTAAAGGGTGTACCCATTATTGACCTATATGGCTCTATCTTTTGAACTGTTATAGACAAACACTTGAAAATTAGACAGAATTTCCACTACTTTGTCTGGTATACTAGCTGGTATAAATATTTAGAATTATGAATTATAGGGTGTCCCAATAGTTCTGTAATTTGCTGTATATGACTAAACCTTTCAACAATTGAAATTTACAAAAAATCTTTGTGGCCAAGTTCTCTATAACATAGGTCTTTAATTTAAAATTGTAAATTAAAGGGTGTCCCAATAGGTGATGTTATTTGATTTATGTTGCCCTATCTTTGAAACCGTTATAGATAGAGACTTGATATTTACACAGAGCGTGTATTATTATGTCCGCTATAAGAATTATAAAATTGGAAATTAATTAACTATATGGGTGTCCATATAGTTAATGAAATTTGATGTATGCCTTATCATTTGAGCCGTTTTAGGTAGACAACTTAAATTTACACGTAATGTGTACAACAATGGTCGCTATTGCAGCTATAAAAATATAAAATTAAATAGTGTCCCCATAAATGACGGATGTTGGTGAAAACAGCTTAACTTTTGAACGGTTATAAGGAGGTGCTTTCACATAGTCTTTATTTCTTTTCCTGCTAATTTTGGCGCATTTTGTTTATATTTTATTTGTTTTATATATAGTTATTACAGATTACTTCTTAAATTTTTAATTTAGAACTGGTACCCAACTATCTGATTTTAAGTCGGTTTTTTTTTGCAAGAATTATTGTGATTATATTTAATACTAGCTTCGTAGTACTTCGTCAGCTTCGTAGCACTTCGTCAGCGTCCTTCAATATTTTGTTCAAAAAGAGAGACCAAAGACCCTTAAGATTTTTGTTTTTTTATAAGAGAAGTAATACTCAGGCAATTACTGCCTACATTAGCTGTGTTACAGATGTGTTCAAGATTAACGTGGGCTCCTGCCACGGTGGCTTTATCCCACGATGCTCCAAACACCGAGTGAAATAAAGACGTAGACTAGCGCCCCATTGTGTAGTATAACAACACTTTACGATTGCCACCAATCGCTTTTTGTGTGTGATACAGTCACAATGAGTAGCAATTTATATAATATGGCAAGCCTTTCCAAGGCAAGCCTAGATCCACATTATAACCTCTTGCTTAGGGGTTTGGAGACTATCCAAACTCCGTCTGTTGAGAGTGCAACAGCACACTTGATCGACCGTGCACCACATCTACATAAATCGATCTTAAACCACAACCACCACGTGTACCTCCGAAGGGGACCTCACCAATAACCGGTCACAGAGAGGATAGGCTCTCTGTGGGGCCACCGATTCCCGTGGTATCACTCCTTTGGGCACTGGTCGGGCCTCGAAGAGGACCCGTGCATTAAAACAACAGACCTTTTCTTCCAGATTTAGGCTCTAGGAACCCTAGCGTCTGGTGCCCCTATTTTCCCCGAGTGAACTGCGTCAAAGCATTTGCCATTACTGCAGTGACAATTGGAACCCCCAGGGGTATTAACTGTGTTACTATGGTTAGTGCGATAGTAGCGCTTTTGGTGTTCTTTAGGCGAGTTAGTTTGAAGCTAGCATAGCCAATTAATAATTATTTTACTTCACCGGCGATATAGTGCTATGTGGTAATACCGGCTTTTTTAGTACCGCCTTTAGATATGCTACGTATCAGTTAATGTATTTTTTTTCTTTATAAAAAGTAAAGTATTCATATCCGGTTAGTTCAACTGTGTACTTTCACTGCTTTTTCTCCACTTTCTAAGATATTTTTGCGGAGAAAAAGTATCCTATATGGGGACCAGGATACTTGGTAACTCTTAGACAGACGGACAGAGAAATAAATTGTTGTAGATAAATATTTAAATAAAACAGAATGATTTAAAAATTTCATTGGGGTTAATATTAAACATTAATGCCCTTATGAATAAAAAATAAAGTTTACTTAAAGTAATTTTTATAAAGTAAGTGACATAGAGTAAACTTTAAGAAAGCTTTAATTTTTATGATTATGGGCAAAATCCTGTACGGTGTCGTCACCGTTTCAAGTGGTGGTGATGTGCTTTGAAAGGATTTTTTTTGCTTGTGATCGTGCGTGAGTATGAGTGACCGTGAATCAAAAACTGTCATGTGCACTTCTGTACTAAGAGGTATTCAGAAGTTCATGAAATTCGCATAATTTCTGTAAGATTTATTGCATTTTTTCTATAAAGGACATTTGACATGATCAAGAGTCCTCTTTTCAAGAGCGATTATGATGGGTTTAACACACTATGTTTTCACATTTTTTTTTTTTTTGAATAACATAGCAAATATAAAAATATTTGCTTTTTGGAACATGCGCGGTAGGCGTGCCCTGCAAAGTTTCTCTGTGTCAACTCCTTTTATATTTGCCCCATTGTTATATGGGAACAAAGCACTGTGGGACGTATTTATTTTATGTATTAATGTGCGTATGTGCTACTTATTTTATGTTTGTTTATAATAATGTTTGCCTATGGGATATTTCTAGGGAGCTCGACAACAACAACTTGTACAGGCAGCGATGTTCTTTGTTGTTTCTTTCATTCATTATTGTAACAAAATAGTAATGTTGTAATGTTGTTGTTACATAAAAAATTATTGCGTAATACTATTCAGAGCGTATAAAGAATAAATTCTTCTTTCCTAACAATATAGAAAATTCTTGGTAATTTATTTACTTGTGTATTTTTCTTTACCCATAACAATATTGCAAAAAAGAAATTATCTCCTTAATAAAATTTATAATAAAAATAATAATAAACATTTATTATTTTTTTTTTTTTTTTGTAGGAATATAAGTAAATTAAGTAACTTTTATACGATACATGTCCGAGCATCAGATGGATTATTTTCGGCTATTGCTCAAGTAGATGTCAGTATAGAGAAGATTGAAAACCAGAATTTTTTGTTTCAAAAAGACAAATATGAATTTTCAACAGTTGAGAACTCAACCAAAATTACTATAATTGGCATTGTTAATGTTATTGGCAATTTTCTTGATGAAAATGTGGAATTTCAAATTTTAAATCCTTCAAGATTGTTCGAAATCGGAAAGACATCTGGGGCTATTAAAACAAGAGGAGCTATTTTGGACAGAGAATCAATCGATAAATACATCCTAATAATAGAAGCTATATCGATCTTATATGAAAGCAATGATATCCTCTTTCGACGAGCTGTTACGCAAGTCATCATCAACATTTTAGATATAAATGACAATTGTCCAATTTTTGTAAATTTACCATATTATGCTACAGTTTCAATGGAAGACTTAAGAGGATCAATTATTTTAAATATAAAAGCAATAGATTTGGATTCCAATGAAAACGGTGATGTTCGTTATGAAATGAAGAAAGGCAATGGAGAACTTTTTAAAATTGATAGAAAAAGTGGTGATATTTCTTTAAAGCAAAATATTGAAAAAATTGATAAAAACTATGAAATAGTGGTAGCAGCATATGACAATGCTTTAACGCCTTGTTATGCCGAAGTTCCTGTCTTAATTAAGGTACGTAAAGTTTAACTCTCACAAGTTGTATGGGAAACAGTAAAATTTCCCTAAAAATTGTTTTAGTGAATTATCTCCTTTATAATTTCTTTATAATTTCATTTATAATTATTACTAAAAAATCCTACCATTATACATTACTTCCATTACCATTAAGAAAAACTATCCATTTATGTAGGGGGATATCTGAACCCTTAAAGCAGACTAGGGTTTATGGGTCCCTTTTCAACCTCCTTCGTTTCGCAATGATTTCTGGTATCTTATAGGTAAATTAATACTACCTTACTTTAGACCGTCGCACTATGGTCAATATTTTGAGATAGCGGCCAAAACTCCTTTTGGTTTTTGTTCTCCGATTTTAAAGTTATTAGACTCATATGAAAGTAGACAGTAGTAAACCTCGGGAGCCAAAAAATTAGAACTCTATTTCAACTATTTCACTGAAAACAGGCTGGTTCAAAATGGGCTTTTTCAGAATTTAGTAAATTTATGATATTTTTAGTTAATTTTTAAAGTTTAAATGATCATAACTTTTTTGTTTTTCAAGATTTTTGGGCGAAATAAATTTTGTGTTGTAACTTAACTTTTTTCCTATTACTGGTAATTTAAAGCTCTACTGTTTTCAGAACAATTTAAATATTTTTTTTTAAAAAAGGTCAAATTTCTCGGAAATTTCCTACTTCATAGAGCACAACTCCTGTGAGTCAAGCTGAGTCAAAACACAAATTTACTATTTTGTAGTCCTAACTCTCCCCTACATTCCTTTATATACATGTCCATGCATCCGGACTGCACTTTTTGAGCTACAGCAATTTTTCTGACCCAAGGTAAGATATTCGGTACAAATGCACGTCATATTTTTTGAGAAGTTATTTGTATGTGAAAGTGGCTATTATGCATATATTTTGATGAAATTTTGTACAAGAGTTCTTATTGACCCAAAAAAAAAAATGCTGTTGAAATTAGGAGAAGTTGGCCCATATTTGGACCTAGTCCACATAGAAGGGTGTATCAAAATTTTGACAAAAATAACAATAGAAATCTCAAATTATGTGGTATCTGGCAATTCATTTGGAAAAGGTAAAAAATGATTTTATTGCCATCTAATATTACATAACTTAAATACCTGAAAACCAATGGAAATAACTGGTAAAACCAAGTACCTGTTATATTATGTTTCAAAGAGGTAAAAAAGATCAATTTGAAACTTCGAGCAATAGTATATTAATCTATGCATTCATTTTTTTTCTTCATTATTGTTTAAACAGTGGCTAAATTCAGTTATAGTGTTCTATATGATATATATTTTGAACGGAAAGATGAAAACGACATTATTTTACATATAATGAATAATCCATTCTTCAAAATATGCGACAAACAAGAAATTAAAATTCATAACTTATAAACGGTACAATCAATGTTCCAAAAACAAGAAATTGTTTTACTCACGCACCCAAGAATGGCTAAGAAATCAACTTATTTTTAAAAAGCCATCCTTAACTACCACGGAAACTGGAAAAGGTGGTCGACCAGCAAAGCCAATTGATAATTGTAGTGAAAGATCACGAAGACGCAAGCTTAAACATATCAATGAAGAAGTTTCTTGTAGCATCATAAAGGATTCATTTCTGCATCAAATTCAACCATCGAAAACTAAAAAGAGTAAAATTGCTATCATTGAAAAAATAGTGGAAGCAAGCCCCAGAGGCACAAAAAGGATTTTAGAAAGTATGCCGACACCAACTGAAGAAAATAAATTTACTCCAGAAGAAGCATTTGCACTATTTTTGGATTTGAAAATGACTAAAAACCAATATACAGAATTGCGGAAGCGAACCAATGAAAAAAATTGTGGAATTTTTCCATCATATCGAGATATAGTTTCTGCCAAAAAAGATTGCTTACCTTCACCAACTGCTATTAGTGTAACTTCAAGTTCAGCAGAAATGAAATTGCAGGATCTTCTTGAACACACTGCAGAACGATTATTAAAGACATTTGATGCTGACTATTTAAAGAAGTTTAAAAATTGCAGCATGACTTTAATTTCTAAATGGGGATGTGAAAGGTCCTCTGGCCAGAAACAATACAAACAATGTAATGCGCAAAATTCATCAGATGCCAATTTATTCATGATTTCTTTCGTTCCATTACGTTTAACAAAAACTTATATTGGTTCAGAGCCGACAACTAGTAGAGCTGCAGAGATAGATGTATGGAAAAATGAAATTCCCTCGTCAACAAAATTTTGTAGACCAATAAAGTTTGCTTACAAAAAAGAAACTAAAGATGTCATAACTGAAGAAGTTGGCAAATATCAACCAGTGATATTTGAATTTAATGACCAATGCATCGAAGTTAACTTTAAAATGTCACTTACAATGATCGATGGAAAAGTTGCACAAGCTTTTACCGAAACAAAGTCTTCGTCAAGCTGCATCATATGCCAAAAAACATCAACTCAATTGAGCCAACCACCAACACAAGACGATAGTTTTAATGAAGCATATGAATTTGGAATGTCACCTCTTCATGCTAGAATTCGTTTTATGGAGCATATTCTTAAATTGGGATACGATTTGGAATTTGGCCCGTTAGGCGAAACAGTGAGAAACAACAAAGAAAATTTGGAAAAAAGAAAGCAAAAAAAAAGATATTCAAGAAAAATACCGTGAGATGGGCCTTATAATTGACCAGCCAAAGCGAGGAGAAGGAAATTCTAATGATGGAAACACAGCAAGGAGATTTTTTTCCGATCCAGAAACTGCAGCTTCTATAACTGGAGTAGATTATGATTTAATACGACGATTCCAAATCATATTAGAAGTTATAGCATGTAGCAAAAAGATAGATGCAAACAAATTTGGTCAGTATGCTAATGAGACAGCAACCCTTTATAACCAAAAATATTCTTGGAGACATATGCCAACCACAGTTCACAAAATTTTGTTCCATGGGGAACAAATAATTCAGCAAAATATGCTTCCAATTGGAGATCTCTCAGAAGAAGCGCAAGAAAAAAGGAACAAAGACTACAGATTCTTTCGCGAGCACAATACAAGAAAAATTTCCAGATATTGTACTAATGAAGATCTTATTAATATTTTGTTGTGCACATCAGACCCATATATGTCCTGTATTCGACAAAAATGGAAATCAACCTCATTAGAGTTAGATGAAGAAGCTAAACAACTACTGCAAAATGAAAATCAAAGCTATTTGGAAGAAATTTTTACTAATATTGTTTAATTAATATTAGTTTAAAGATTATAATTTGTTTCTAATTTTAGTATAAATTTTTATTAATACATTTTAATAAAATATATGTGCACTTTAAATCAATAGTAAAAGTTTACTTAAAATTTTATCGATGTTGTGTTCTGTATATAATATATCCAAATGGTATTGATATTGTTGGGAATTTCAGTGTTATTTTTCAGTTTAATCCTCACAAGAATTAGCTTTCTTCCAAAAAACCAACCTTTGGCCCCTGTGAATATTGAGACTAAATATATGTCAGGGGCCAAATGTTGGCATTTTCTGACCAAAATTAAGTTTAGGAATAATAAACAAGTGCAAAATACGACTGAAGAAAATAAGAAATTATAAAAAAATACCTATTTAAAATGTCAAAATATTCAACTTTTACATGGAAACTCAACAAAAAATTAAAATGCATTTTTAACTCCACATTACTTACGTTCCTATCAGTCGATTTTTACGTTTGAACACGCAAATTGAAGCTTAAAGTCCCTCCTATTGAACAAATTGCGTAAAAAAATACCAATCCCGTCAAAAGTTATAGAGTTTTGACCGCTATCTCGCGAAATTGACCACTGTGCGTCGCATAGAGGAGGGGTATTTTGCCAATTTAGCTGGACATTAGGCAAAACAATAAATTTAAGAAATGTAAAAATATAAGTACGCAGCTCGACAGCAAAAAATTCTGCATTGTATAGTAAATTTTTTATGACTTTTGCTTGAGATTTGTCGTTTTCGGACGTTGTTACAATCAGAAAAGCTGAGTAAATTGTATAAGTTTTTATTGACTTTTTACGATTTTGAGAGTTTTCAACATATTTTTTGTGGCTAAACGAATAAAGGTTTTTTTCTGTGAAAGCCTATATTAACAGCTACTTAATTTAAATTTTCGGTATTAAATATTTTGGGTTTTAAGTTATTTTAAATAAATTGCTATCATTTTAAATAATATTTATTGTTACTATTATAAATAAGTTGTATACATACATCTGCGGTCAGAAAAATAGCACCAAGCCTAAGAAAATATGTCTTTGATACATATTTTCCTATAGGTTAAATTGATACATTTCAAAATTTGTCATAATACAAGAAGAACTTTTACTTTTGCCAATTATTTTATTTTGAAATTTATACTTTATTTAAAAAAAAAAACTTGAAAAACAATCGGTCAAAAAATAGACTTCAATTTGTACTAATATATAACACTAAATTAAGAATAAATTAAAAAGTATTATAAATGATGCATTTTTACTTTCAGCATGATTTCTATATTCTAATTAATATCTTCTTGTATGTCCTTTATTTGTAATAACGTCTGCACAACGTTTTGGCATTGAATTTTCAATATTTTGGCATCTCTTCTTTGAATTTGTGTTACAGATTTGCTGGACAGCTGTCCAAAGCGCTTCGTTGTTAGTTGGTTGCACTTGACACACTTTTTATATCTGTTCAAAAATTCTTAATTGATCTGGGCGCCTACTGCGTATTTCGATCCGAAAGAAAAATCATTCGAATTTGTATGTCTTTTACATTGAGTTTCGAACAATTTTTCTTTCGAATCGAAATACGCAGTAACCCCCCTGAGCTCTGAGCGAGCCATTCCATCACATTGACTTTATTGTCCCGAAAGCACACTGTCGCAAGCTTGCTTGTGTGCTTCGGGTCATTATCTTGCTGGAAGACCCACACCAATGGCATTTAAGAAGCGTAAGGGAGCATTACTTCCCCGAGTATACCAACATAAATGTACTTATTGTGGTTTTGTAGGTCCTACACCATAGTATGAAAAATTACGCCATAAGTAGGATCCCTTGATCCCTTGCTTCCAAATAATACAATTCTGAACTCATCTACCATTTATTTTTCCGTTGGAATGAAACTACCTTTTTTCGTTGGTGCTATTTTTTGACCGGCACTGTATAAAAAAAACTGTAATCATTTACCTGTCTGTCTTTGTGTTCGCACCACTTAAAGACTACTGGTACCTTAGTATCTTGGTTCAAATATAGGATATTTTTTCCCTGTCAAAATATCTCATTGTCAAGAAAAAATAGTAGAAGTAGTGAAAGTATGCAAATTTACCGATACAATAGCACTGCAAAATTTGGCAGCAACTCTTATTTGAGTGAGCAGGTAATTAATTTTAATTAATAAAATTTTTGAATTTTATATACATTTTAGAATGTTATATAAGGCCTAGGTTTACCCAGGGATAGAACCTTTATATAAAGTAAATACGTAAACCAGCATTTTTAGATAAATTAAATACTATAAAGTAATAAATTACAAAAATGTCATTGGTGCGCTTCGCTGCTCCTTTTTAATAAAATAAACACTTGGAAGAAAAGGTATGGCCATGCTTAAATACGAAAACGCACGTGTTTCTCTTAAAATTTACTTGTTTTTTTCGACTTGCAGCTAAGAGAACAACAACAACAACATAAATACATATTTGTTTATTGGTGTTAGTAAGATCTTTATAGACGTATTACTCCTAAACCACTGAACCGATTTAAATAAAATTAAGATTGTGCACATCTGTGAAGAAAAGGCTTTAAAACCATATCGCTCATTTACTTGAAGACCGTCATAAGTCAAAAAACGTGATTTTTGAGTTAGTGATGCAGAAATGTTCTTTTTATTCCGCTACATGTTGTATATTAATTTCATGATTTTATCTTGTGTACTTTTCGCGTGGGAATAGAATATGCCGTTATTTCATTTCATTTGTTTCAATTTTTTTTATTAATAATAACGACATATTTTAGTTACAAAATATTCCAGATTTTCCCTAAATAATATACAAATAACATATTATTTTATTATTTGACTTCGAAATTGAGGCATGTTCATGTTGTTTTACTTAACAGTGCAGAATAAAAAACTTAAAATGCGTTTTTTACAAAATGCCTTTTTTTGACTTATGACGGTCTTCAAGTAAATGAGCGATATGTCTTTTCAAAATCCGTGCAGTATTAAAAATGTAAAAGGGATTACAAAAAACGTGTTTGCCTATTAATTATATAGATTCATAGGTGATGGTGGGGATTGGTCAGGCATTGGGAAGACACATTCTCTTCGACATATAAGCTTAAAAATTAATATTTTTTGAAATTAGCAAAAAAAATGACATGGTCGCTCCGGAGGTGGGATTGGAGGAATACCTACCCCTGCCCATAAAAACTCAAAAATATTATTTTTATGGTATTAAGGCGTATGTAATCCATAATTACATTATTTTTTCAAATAATATTTTATGTTACCGCCCAAAAAGGGGCGGGGCGAAGACTGGCATTTGAGAATCTCCTGGGTCCAAGTTTAGGCTTTTAAAAATTCGCTGACCTTAAAAGTATGCAAAAAAATAATTTTTCAGAGGAACTTTTTTCTTCTTGGTCTACTTTTTCTTAATTTCAATCTCTAATAGACCGAGACCATCAATCTTCTGCCAAAAAAGTATTATCCGGATAGATTGCCAAAATACCCCTATCTGCGTCGGCTGGTTCCTATAGACCATCTTCCTCATCAGAGAGTGTCGTAATTGCTATCTTTTGTCATTACGTGTCAGCCGTCTCAGCGCTAAACATGAATTTTTTTGGCGGATTAATTTACAAAAATTCAAGTATCGTGAAAACTAAACGTATTCGCTTAAAGAGCATAAAATTCTACATCACTCGGCATACAAATTAATGTGCTTTTGTCGTGACGCGTTGAAATTAATACCATGTTTCCACTACAGACTTTATTTGTAATTCGCTCTCATTCTTAATTCAACCCCAATTACAAACTGAATTACTTAATTTTTCATACAAAATTTTGAGAGCGAATTAGCTCGATTTTACGTAATTCATTTTTAATTACGAAGCCCTAAATCTTCGCAGTTACCACCAATTTCAAAGGTACCCAAAGACAGGGAATAGGTCCCAGAACCGATGGAAAGTGAGCCTACAACGCTACCCAAGTCGATCAAACCACCTCCAATTTATTTGAGAGAGCAGAATTCAAACGAATTAGTAAAAAGCTTGATATCAATAATGTCATTTGTGGTTCCAATTAAGCATGGAATATTAATGAAACAAAAATTTAAATAAACGAAAAAAGCAATTTTCGAAAGGCAGTTGACGAATTTGAAAACCAAAAACTATTTTTAAACTTACCAATTAAAAATTGTAAAAGGACTTCAAGTAGAAATAAAAGGTAACCTTCAAGCAAATGGATTTAAAGTCAAAAGCGTAGTCAACCTCAGAAATCGAGAACGCGCATCCCATTATTTCGAGTTGAATTGGAGCCTGCTAATATTAGGTTGAAAAAAAAAAAAATAAACGAACACTATTTATAAACTTAAATATCTACCTCACCGAAAAATCACCGTGGAAGAACCGCATAAACGATCAGGACCTTTTCAGTGTTTAAACTGCCATACTAGGGCTTATTGTAAGCTGCCTCCAGTCTGTGTTGTCTGCAGCGAGTGTCATGGTATATCTCAATGCGACAAATCTAGGAACGACAGAAAAGTTAAGAAATGTTGCAATTGTGTTGGAAATAACACTGCTAACTACAGAGGTTGCCTTGTTTATCCAATGGTAAGGAAGTCTTCCAAAAATTTTGTTACTCCTCCCAAGCAGGCACAATATCACACATGAGAAATCTAAAATTGTATGTGTATTTTTCAAGCTCATAAACGAACAACAAAAAATCTTCTGCCTATGTTCATACATAAATGCGTCTACGTGTTTGTTTTTTGTAATATACATACATGAAGAGTGATAAATTAGCTTCTCATTAATGTTCTTTTGCATAAATGTTCATTTATAAACATTGAAAATTTATAAAATTTCTCATAAATTAATATAAGAGAATTTTCTGCCTACGATCGCACAAGCAGAAGAAAGAAATAAAGAAAACATTTTGTTACTGCATACGCCGCGGCGCGCCGGCAGATGCACATTACAAAATATGTGCGTACATTTCCATATGTATGCGAATGCTTAGCGCACATTTTTCTACGATCTTTTCATTTATGTAAAATTATCAAAATATTGTAAATACTCAAATATGAACACTTGCGCGTACAACAAAATTGATTCTCATTTATTCACTTTTGAAAAGAAAGAAAAAAATAAATCCTCTCATTCATAAATGAAAAAACACAAAATATTGTATTTTGTAGTCTCTCACACATGTATTAGAAGATGAAAGGGGGTTACTGCGTATTTCGATTCGAAAGAAACATTGTACGAAACACATTGTAGAAGACTTACAAATTCGAATGATTTTTCTTTCGAATCGAAATACTCAGTAACCCTCCAACTAAAAAATAAAATTCACACATTTATACATGAATGAACAGTGGTTGAACATTTCGGTACTCTGCTTAACGCACTTGGGTTAATATTTTTCTTTATTAAAAAAATTGAAAAACAACGTCACCTTTAATTCTTTCATGTATGAAATATTTAATTTAAAGATTCATTCGCCCCTATTATGATTCACAATTGCACTTATGATTTACAATTAATTTTATTTGTTTACGCTATGATAAACAGCTCATTGAGAGTTAAGTTAGAATCCATAATAAGAGTTCTGGAGTTTTTTTTGTAATTTTATAGACATAGAATTAATTAATTGTTCTCAAAATTAATAATTAAAACTCTCTTCTAACACAAGGAAGAACTAAAATAGAAAACTGATAGGCTGTATACTTTTGTAGCCCTAATTGCTTACACTTGCAAATAAATATTTTTACACTTTTTTACCTTGAATACTTTTGGTGTTCTTAAAATCTCAATAAAATTATATTGGCTTTTTAACATTGCAGGTTGTGGATAAGTCTATGCCAATTTTTAGCAAGCAGCTCTACTCTGTTAGTGTAAGAGAGGACGTTGAAATGTTTTCTGCTCTATCCTTAAGTATACAAGCTGAAAGTCCCTTACAAAGGAGCTTAATTTTTACGATATCCTATGGAAATGACGATGAAGTTTTTGAAATAGATTATAGAACTGGTAAGTATTTTATTTCTTTTTTTAATAGACAGCTTGTGTTGACTGACTTTCCCTTTTTTTGATCTTTAAGAATGAAAATGTATTATGCAATTTGAATAAATTATAAAGTGTAATTTCTTATCTGTCGAATGCGTTTAGGCAGAAGCAAAGCATCCGCAACATCAGGTCGTGCACTAACAAAAAAAAAAACAAACTTTAGAATGTACCCTTACTTAATTTTAATCTAAATGGAGGTCACAATTTCTAGTTTGTATTGGTTAGGGCATGTTTCATTAATCGATATGGCTCGGAGAGAAATACGGGAGGTTTGCAACAAAAACGCTCTAAAGAATTTCAGAATAAGTAAATGGTGTAAATAGTTGCGAACGCGACACCCTCCGTGCCGCGCACTTTAACTCGGGGATAACTTCAAAATATATCTCAGATTTTATCTCTAATTTTATATGCTATTGCCTCAACTTTACGTCCTGAAGGAGCTTAAGCATTCTACATCGACTTACGCCCTGTTTGAACATTTTATTTTTAGGGTTCCGTACCCAATAGTTGCTAACGGAAATCTTCTGTCATACTTGTATCTATTGAAATCGGCAGACACCTAAGAAATATTATAATGTTAAAATATAAAGGCCCTCTTTGTATTACTGTTTTTGGGACTTCTCGCTTCTGGTGGTCTTTCCCTTAGTGGGAGTTTCATATACCTCTATCTATTTACTTTATCTAGAGCTTTTCTAGTGTATTTGTAAGCATCTATTGTCCGCTGCAAACATGTAGATCGTTTGTATGTTCCACAATTTTCTTCGTAGAAAATTTCATAGACACACCGCTAATCGTGCACTACCCAAGGACACCGAAAAGGGACAAGCCTACCTACCGCCTGTTCAAAATTCTAAATATTACAAGGGAAATAATCTCCTGGGAATTCGTTTTTCCCAGGAATAAAATCCTTATATTCTAAACAGTTGAGGAAGGGAATAACAATTGAGAAAATTTGCAAATTATTTATATTTTGGGTACTAAAACTTGTATAATTTTAATTTTTTATTAATAGCGTGCTATTAACCCAACTTATTAATTCACTGAAATTGATTACTACGGGGAAGCTAGTCTCGATGGCCATTTCGCTAAGTGCTCAATTTAGCATCATCAGGAAACCTTAACCCAAATTTTTTATGAACTAAAGATACTCTTAAGTTGAGAAATTTTATTTGACTAAATAAGAATTAAGTCAAAACAATTTAACAACAAGCAAAAAAGGTCAAACAAAACAATAATAACCAACAGTGGATCTATATTTTCTTACTTTATTTCTACACTGGCTGGTTTTTTTCCAAATCTAGTTGTATGTGTTTTTTTTTATTTATTTATTTAACTGAGGTCTATGGACTACTATCCTTCCAGACCAACAATAATAACAAAAACATTAATATAACAACATTAGTTAATAACATTTAAAAACAAAGCAATAAAATTGTACAGTTCATTCTTACATAATCTTCTCAATGGATCAGCATTTGCATAATTTGTTTGAAAACGCTTAAGGTGAAGTGGTGTAAAATTCTTAATAGATCTGGAAGGTACATTAAAGTTGATATTTTTCAGTAGGAATTCTAAGTAAATTAAGCCGTTTATCAAATTTATCAGAAATGCTACATTGAGCACTAGTCGCCTGCTTTCCAATGTATTCAAATTAATTGAAGTAAGTCTTATATAATATGGGGAAAGATTTACAGACAGATGTGTTACCCAGATAAAATAAAAGGAACTGTTTCTAAACAGATTCAATACAATTTGATAATCAGTATATGGATCCCATACTTCAGAATATGCCTCACTAAGGATGTGTACAAACATTTGGTTATTATGGGTTCTGAGAATTCCTTGAGAATATGAGAAATTTCCCGGGGAGATTTTATTAAGAATAAACAAACGGAATAGGGAGAAAATATACAGGGAATTTCTATTCAAGATTTTGCTGAAAGTAAATACATAAACCATAACTGTAGTACTATAAAAGTCCCCTTTTACAATTGGACAGAAACTGGGCAGACAGACGAGATATGTAGGCAAGTGGTTAAAAAGAGGTATAGCGTGTATGTCATGACTATCGTACTGGACATTTTTTCGTTTCTTTTTTCTGCTTTTCTCTTTTTTCATTGTTGCTTCACATTATATTCCTCAACAAAATTTCGCAACAAAGTACATATCGTTATATAAAACATGTAACTACATTTTTCGATTTTATAGAAGAGGGAAGAAGCTTAATAAAATATTTAAGTAAGCAAACCGAAAAAAAAGTTTCTTCAAATCATACATAAAATCAACAGATTCACCTATATTTTGACAATATATTAAAACTTATTTTAAAAACGCCTATCTAGAAATTTTTATTACTTACTTATTACGATATACCGCAGATTTTAAAACATATACACACATGTAAAGTAAAAAAAATCGAAAATAGAATGTGCAAAAATCTGTCTGTTTTGATATTTGTCTGCCCTTTTTCTGTCTATTGTAAATTGGTGAAATTTGGTGTGGATTACTTTTAAAGCAAAATCTATTAAAATATTGTCAGGACATGAGCACAGCCAGTTTTTAATACAGGCTTTAATTAATACCCCTGTTTATACATATATTTTTATTTCTTTAAATATGTTTATACATATGTTTAATTCTTTTAAATAAAGTTTATACATTGCATATTTTAAATTTTTGTTAAATAAACATTATTTGATTTGACTTACTTATGAAAGGCCAATGACATTATTGCTAAAATTGTATTTTTTCTACTTTGTTAATAATAACTTAGTCATGCATTTTACTAATTTTTTTGTTTATTAAGAAACTATTAATTTCTTATTTAGTAATTAAGTACATTACATACTGTAATGTAATCATAATTTTTGTATAAAAAGAAGGTAAATAAAATCTCCAGTGGGAGTGCTAAGGAACCACTGCTACGAATCACCGTCTTTTATTCATATCAAAATAGTTTCTGCAGGTTAAGGTGCTTGCCAGAAACAAACATTGAAATAAGTTCTGCAGGTTGAAGTGCTTGCCAGAACCAATAAACCAAATTTTAATTAACATTTTTGGTGACCCCGACGTGATCCTGTTACAAGTGCAGGACATCTAAATTCCTTGAGCCCGCAACACGTTATTCGAGAGCAGCTGAATCATAACAGTAATAAACATAATGGTGTCATTCGAAGAGTTGATTCAAAGACAAAAGGTTCTTGGAGAGAACATTGAAACTATCATCAGGAACTTTAAGACGTATTCCCAAGCCAGAAAGGAGTCGGTGAGCTATTTTCAAGAGAGATTTCGATGACTAGACGAAGAATGAATGGCGTTCGAGACGAATGATAAGCAGATTCGGCTACTTGACAACATTCCACTAGATCACCGCTATTTTACTGAAGATTATTATTCCGCAATTCAAAAGGTTGTCGAGCAATATAGAGAAATCTTCGAAAAGGCTATGATGAAGGTGAAGCCATCTTCAATTCCACCAAAGGAGAGCTGTGGTTTATTAGCAGTTGACTCGAATGAGTTCATAAAGCTCAAACATCGGCAGTCGGTAATGATGCCATCTTTAGAACGGTTGCTAAGTGACGAATATACCCATCAGAACCGAAATATCGCAGCAAATATATGGCAAGGCATTGAAGCCATACATTTTCAGATCTATGAACTCTATGACAACCCAGAGCAACAAGGATACGATTCGGCGCGATTTATACAGCTCGAAACTAAATTGCGAAAGATGATCAATACAACAAGCACGAGTGATCAGTCTCAGCAGAACATCAGTGATCAAGAATCCTTGCCTATGCCAAAAGTCGCACTACCAAAATTCGATGGAAGAATTTTGGCAAGAATTCTATGATATTTTCATGTCTCTGGTGATAAGACGACCAATACCTAAAGTTCAAAAGATGTGGTACTAAAAAATACAGTTAGAAGCATCAAATTTAATAAAACACTTCGCTGCCACTGAAGAAAATTTTGACGATGCCTGGACTATGGTAGTGGACCGATATAACAACAAAAGGTTACTGGTGAACAAGCTTATGCAAGAGTTAGTAGATACCCTAATCTAAAGTTCTACTGACAATTACCAGTCGCTCCATGACAGAACTAAGGAGTATCTATTAGCGCTTCAAAATCTTCAGGTGAATACGAAATCATGCGATCCAATATTATGCTACTTACTACTAAAGAAATTGTACCAAGCCAAGCGTCTCCGATACGAGCAATCATCGAAGAATCCTCGGGAAGTTCCGACAATTACAGAATTCCTGGAATTTTTGGAAAGGAATTTCCAGTCAATGGAAGTGTTTTCTGAAAAACAGCTGCATTCAAAATCAAGGGTGTGTACTTCCATCACCACAAAACAAGCCAACAATTCATGTATTATGTGTAACAATGGAATTCATCCTTTATTCGCAAGTACCAAGTTTCGTCAGTTATCAACAGTAGCGAGGCTACAATTCATTCAAAGCCAAAGATACTGTGTTAACTGTTTAAAGCCTGGTCACAACTCTAAAACCTGTATGTCAAGGGGTTGCAAAAAATGCAGCAAAAAGCCCAATACATTGCTGCACTTTGAGAGCACAAATCAGGGCCATAAACCAAACAAAGATTTCAAACAACAAACATCTGCAAGGCAAGCACTCATCATCTGAAAATCAAGTGGCCATATCACTAACAACGTACAACCAATCTAAGGGTCCCAGTTACATTTTTCTGAGCACAACAATGATAAAAATACGAGCTAATGAGAAGGAGATACAATACAGAGCACTTCTCGATTCTGGATCTCAACTAAATTTTGTCAGCGAACGTCTAATTAAACGCCTTGGAATCTCAACTCAATCAACTTCAATCTCCGTTTATAGCATCGCTTCTAATAATACTAGGGTAACACGCCGAGTAAATGTAGCATTACATTCAAGAATCAATAGTTTTACCGCACGGCTTGAAGCAGCAGTCCTTCCGCACATAATTTCACCTCGACCAGCACAACCAATCAACATTGATTATTGGCCAATTCCAAAAAATATAGTGCTGCAGATCCGGAATTCAATCGACCTGATAAAACAGACATCTTACTAGGCGCAGAGTTCTATCACCAATTAATGTCAGCAGGACAGTCAAACTAGGACATGACTTGCCAATTCTTCAAAACACATTATTGGGTTGGGTTATTGCTGGCTAGATAGGAGGAAATACACCATCAACTGCAGTGTGTGTAATGTGCACAGAAGTCGACACGAATCTCGAAGAAGCTATTGCCCAACTTTGGAATATGGAAAATCTATGTCAGGTTTAAAAAGTCCTATCAACAGCAGAAAAATACTGCGAAGATCATTTTGCCCAAACAAACACAATAGACAGGCATGGAATATTCATGGTAAAATTTCCATTTTGTGACAGTCCTGATACATTGGGGGAGTCTCACAATATTTCACTGGAAAGGCGTTTATCCAAAGCACCCGAAATAAAAAATTTCATTGAAAGAGTATGAAGCACTGGGTCATATGTCACAAATAGACGTGAACTCAATTGCATCTCCAAATTATATTATCCCTCACCACTGTATCCTAAGAACAGAAAGTGCCACAAGTGGTCTTTGATGCATCAAGTGGTCTTTGATGCATCTACAAAAACTTCAACTGGTACCTCTCTAAATGATATAATGCACACAGGACCTACAGTGCAAAGTGAGCTCTTTTCCATATTACTTCGCTTCCGTTTACCACGTTTTGTTTTCATGACGGACATAGAGAAAATGTATCGTCAATTTATCATGCATCCCGACGATAGAAAATTCCAAATTATCATCTGGAGGGAAAGTTAAACAATGCCAATTAAATATTATCAATTAAACACGATCACATATGGAACACGTTCAGCACCATATTTAGCAACAAAATGTTTACAAACAATTGGTAAATCAAATACAGCAAGATACATGGAGCACAATTCCTACTTAAAAATTTGTATGTGGATGATGGAATCGGGGGAACGGATGACTTAAATACAGCCTTGACAATTCAAAAGGAATTAAAGCACATACTAAGCCAGCATGGTCTCAAACAACAAAAATGCTGGCAAAACACCAGCAGCTACTACAAAACACTGCAAAAGATCAGCAAGAAGTTAATTTTGACTTTAGCAACGAGAACCAATAGCTGACAAATTCTGTCAAGGTCTGCCAAAGGGAATTTAAACACCTCACCAAACGCATTGTAAGCTCAGATTTAGCCAGGCTATTTGATTTGCCAAAATATTTATCCAAGAGCTTTGGCAACTAAAACTAGGGTGGGATGATGAGCTACCAGAAGAATTTCGCGCTCGGTGGATGACATTCCGCAATATATTGAAACATGTCGATAATCTAAAATTATCGCGACATATGTTTGAAGGACAAAGATCATCAAACATACAAATTCATGCCTTTGCAGACGCATCAGAAAAGGCATATGGTGCAGCAGTTTAGCCACTCAGTTAACAGCAAGGGTCAAAAGGGACTTATGCTTTGATGACATCCCCACATCTTGTGGACAAATTCAGAGATCGTGTTAGACTGGATCAGGTCACAATTATCATTATACCAAACTTTCGTGGCCAACCGACCAATATTTCTACATGGACAACAAGAAATGTGGCCAAAAGAAGTCTCCAAAGCAAATATCATCAATCAGAATTTTGATATAGAGCGAAAGAAAGTAGCAGCAACAACAACAGCGAGGGATAACTCGTGTGTAGTGTCAGTAATAGTGTCATCTACAACATCAAACATAATGGCTCATTGTGAGATTTGCAAACAAAACAAGAAGGGCCATTCAGCAATCGCAGATATTATTAACAGTTTCAGAACTACAACAAGCTCTGACTTTGATTGTACGGGCAATGCAACACTCAGAATTAGACGAAGAACTAAAACACCTAATAAGATATAATCAAGTAAGCAAATATAGTCCATATAAGAACTTTGATCTATTTTTGGTCACAAATGGCATCATCAGAGTAGGAGGACGCTTAGAATCATCAACATTGCAGTATGACGCTAAGCACCCTATGTTAATTCCTTATAACGATCCCATATCGAAATTATTAATGCAGATGGTACATGAAAATAACCGTCACTGCGGACCTCAAGCACTTTTATCTCACTTACGGCAACGGTATTGGCCAGTTAAAGGAAAAACTACAGTGCAGGCAATTGTTCATCATTGCATCAAATGTACCAGAGCTAAGCCAAAATTACTCAATCAAATTATGGGAAACCTGCTATTTTGCCACAAAGGCAGTACATTTGGAATTAGTCAGTAATTTAACCACAGAAGCCTTTATAGGCGCACTTAAGCGATTTACAAGTCGAAGAGGTCACTGCAGAAATCTATACTGTGACAACGCAACAAATTTTGTTAGCGCAAGAAATCAACTTATAGACATGTCAGATGCACTGTATAACCCTTCAGCGCATGAAGAAATTAAAAAAGAATGTACCTCCAAAGGAATTACCTTTCATTTTATCCCACCAAGAGCACCCCACTTTGGCGGCTTATGGGAAGCAGCAGTAAAGGCGCAAAACATTACTGAGAAGTGTATCAACGGCATCATTAACATACGAAGAACTTGAAACTGTGGTAATAGAGATCGAAGGCATTCTTAATTCCCGACCAATCAGTCCAATTTCAGAGAATCCAAATGATTTAGCCGCATTAACTCCGGGTCATTTTCTCGTCGGAGGACCCCTAAATGCTCAAATCGATACAAAAGGCACCCAACCAAAAATCAGCTTGCTTGCAATTAACTCTCGATGGTTCAGGTTTGCTAGAACTGGAGCCAGAATGCACATTCAAATATAGATTTATGACACTCCAAGGACAACAAGTAATATCCAGCTGCAGTAAAGCATCATACACCAGCCTCTGGGAAATAACGACACAAAGCCATGAAGAGCGTTTAAAGCCATTACTAAATGAAATACATACAAATGAGCACATTTCTCAAGTAAAAAATTTAACAACATTACAAACTGCATTGCACGAACAAAAGATCCTACAGCTACCAAATAAAATTGACACCCCACAATTACCATCACATCGCAGTGGGCTACACATCATTAATAATTGCGGTAGCAATCCTGATCTACTTAGTCATCAGCCGGAGTCAAGAAGGGCTCCAACTCCAATTCCTATCCCTCGTACACAACAAACTTCAGAATTCTCCGTCCATATCTAACTAACATCAGCAACTGACTGAACAAATCAACTCAGTAGCAAACAGACGATAAAGAATGCCAGCACTTATGACATCTCGCTGATTATTTACGGCTCTTCCCACATCTTTGGTTTACGTAGTTTAATGTTTATTTATTTTTTTTTCTTGTTTATTAAGAAACTATTAATTTCTTATTTAGTAATTAAGTATTTTACAGTATGCAAGCATAATTTTTGTATAAAAAGAAGGTAAATAAAATCTCCAGAGGGAGTGCTAAGGAACCGCTGCTACGAATCACCGTCTTTTATTCATACCAAAATAGTTTATGCAGGTTAAAGTGCTTGCCAGAAACAAACATTGAAATAAGTACTGTAGGTTGAAGTGGTTACCAGAACCAATAAACCCAATTTTAATTAACAACCCCTATAACGGTTTACAAATTAACTCAGTTAGGTCATCTAAGAGACAACTCAATTTTCACACAACCAAACTATTACTATTATGAAAACTGCTGTTTGGGTGAAATTGCTATGGCGTTACCAACTTAAAGTATCAAATTTGACAGAAGAAAGACAACTTTATATGATAATTTTAAAACTAGACAAACGTGTTTTATGTGTTTTACTACAAATATATATATATAATTTATATATATATATATATATATATACACATACATACATATATATATATATATATTTAAGTATAGCGTTATTTTATGCAGACGAGTCGGAGGACGCTTCATAGATGTCCTACGTAAAACAAAGAAATCGTAATGTGTCAACTTCCTTGAACTACCCAGTGCAATGTAAGAAAAATAAATATAAATACAAAAATAGAGTAGTTTCTACAGATTTAAGTCCTTATTCATAAAAAATAAAGTTTGCTTGAAGTAACTATAAAGTTTAATGTTTATGAATAGTTATTTTCAACTGAGCAAAGAAGCGTGTTTCTCTTTGCTGGATGATATAAAATACTATTTAAAGAAATCTGTGCGTGTGGCAGCTATACCACAGATATTAAAAATGTCGGCTGTGCATATCCATTTCAATCTACGATGAAGAAAAATTTTGCTGGATCCAAATTGTGGCTTGTCTCGTCCACTATCGGAATGCCTTTCCATCAGTTCTACAAGTTCAGTTTACTATTTAAAGAAATCTGTGCGTGTGGCAGCTATACCACAGATATTAAAAATGTCGGCTGTGCAGTTGCAACGAATTCAATATATCCATTTCAATCTACGATGAAGAAAAATTTTGCTGGATCCAAATTGTGGCTTGTCTCGTCCACTATCGGAATGCCTTTCCATCAGTTCTACAAGTTCAGTTTTGTTTAACTTTTTGCTTTTCTATAAAATTGTTCGAAATCTGTGATTAAAAAAGTACTTGAAGACAAATTAAAAAATTTTACTTACCCGCTTTCCATTTTTCGTTAATAATTTACTTAAAACAGCTGCTACTGATGATTTGTAATTTTCTGTTACTTTTGTCAACCGCACTAACACTGGGCTGTAAACGGTGATACCACAAACAAACTTGTAACACAATGTAGATTCAACTTAAAAATCAAATTGCAAAATTTCATAATATAAATTATATGCGATTTTCATATAATCAAGAATTATATTAAATTTTATGTTGAAATCATTAAATCATACTTAGTTTTTGCAATGTTTTTGAGTTTTTCTTTTTATCGAAAAGCTATAAAGAGTAGAAAAATTCGAGCCAAAATCGATTATATGGATGTAAATATTATTAATCAGTTGTTTTTATAAAACAACTGATTAGCAAAAAAACAGAAACCAGCAGAATCTATATTTATCTATGTACGAGCATGTTTTTTAATATTCCATCGATCTTAAACGTTTTCCAATTTAAAGTTGAAAAAATATAAGCTGTTTGATGCAATAAAAAATCATTTTAACAAAATATTTACAAAAACTTGTAGTAACGTTCTATTCTTAATTCTAATATACTATAATTCTAATATATTTAAAAACGAACTTCAATATCCTAATGGAAAAATTGAAACTAGCACAACTATTTAAAAGAAATAGTAAAATATGGATGAATTTTTTGTTTAATAATTAAAGCACACAATTCTCTGACTTTCTTACCTCTGTCTGCTGCGGCCGATAGAAGCTAAACCTTAGAAATTCTTTTACTTTGGTTGGAATTATGTTATTATCTGTCTGAAAACATAACTTTGGGTACAATGTAAGAGATAATTATTTTTTGTAGTTTTGTCTATGGAATAAAGCACTGTGCGTCATTTCCATGCTGCACCGAGCACAAAAAATTGCTCGTAACTGTACGATATGTAAGATCTCATAAATTATAATGAATGAATTGAAAAATATATTATTTGCTTATGTTTTATATTTGTTGGTAAATATTTTTCTTATTTAACATAACGGATGGTAAAATAGTTTACCAATACCCTCTCTTTAAATATCCACTGCAGGGACCCGGGGGCTATATTACCTTTTTTGCTAACAGATGGTTTCTGAGAGATGTAATAAATCGTGAACGAACGCCCTAACCAAAATTTCGAGTTGAATTAGAGGTTGGTGCTATTAGATCAAAAAAATTAAACGCACCCTATTTACTGCAGAGGAACCGCATGAACGACCAGGACCCGTTCTGTGTTTAAACTGCCAATAGTTTGGTCATACTAGGGCTTATTGAAAGCTGCCACTAGCCCAATGCGACAAATCTAGGAACGACACAAAATTTAAGAAATATAAAACAAACGCTTATTACCCACAGTTACCTCATCCAACCGCTCAAAATGCTTCATATGGTCGCGTTTCTTCTTAAACCACGTAAGCGTCATTTTTTCGAAATTGACTTTAGGTTTTTATGGTAGAAAATAACATTTGCCACCAGACTACATTCTCATCTTATCAAGTTTGTATGAAAAATAAATCCATTTTCAAAACCTCGTAAGCGCCATACAAATGACATTCGCATGCAAAATTTTATATTTCAAGTTGGAAAATTTTTTCTATTTGAGATTAAAAAAATTCGGAAAGTTTCAGACCAATTGAAGGGTTTTTGGTAAAGTAAAAAGTATTTTTTTAATAAATATAAAAATAAACGTTAATTTACACATAAAAATTTGCAATTTGCTGTTTGCGCCAAAACCACGTAAGCGAAAGATTTGGCTACAGTTAATTGTAAGTAACAATTTTTTTTTTAAGTTTTTATACCCTTCAGAGACTTGCACAGTCATGTTTTGCAAAAAAAATTGTTTTAAAATCCGTATTAAAGAAGTTATTAAGTTTTTATTTTTTTGTTTTCTGAAAAACGATTTCTTGGCGCTTACGTGGTTTAAGAATAAACGCGACAATAAGCTGATATTTTAAAAACTCATCGTGCCCCAGTGTTGAAACCACCACATGAATGTATTTCGAATCCAATTTTGCAGCCGGAGCTTAAAGAAGAAAATCCTTTTGTCAATTCTAGTCGCCTCGAAGCAAGTATCGAGACATTAGTGCATTCGATAAACAATTTTATGAACTCTATAAGCAGCATGATACGCATGGTACGCATGCAATCTATAATGTTGCAGGCGGTACTTAACAAACCAAGAACTATTTAAAAATATGTTTCTGGAACGCTAACGGCTTTCGTCAACACAAAAATGATCTAGAGTATTTCCCTTTGAATCACCAAATTAATGCTGATTTCGGAGACTCACTTAAAAACAAATAGCTTGTAGTAAATAAGTATAAAGAAGGAAGCTTGTGTAAAGAGAGCTTCAAAGCAGTTGTAAAACCAAAGTTTAAATTAAGAAAGGATTGGTAGTATTTTATTAGCACTTCTGCCGTTTTGATTGCGAGCATCGAAATGCCCTTTTTGTTTTGAGAATTAATTAAAGACAACCATTATTTTGTTCTTCTAGATCAATTTTAATTTTTATTATGGGTAATTCCAAGTCAAATCAACCAAAAAAAATGTTTTCAAATTTACCACTCCCGATTTTATTGAAACTTTTTTTTTATATTCATTGACTCCCTGAATCCAAATATGATTTGGATTACAGTTTTTCCGCTACAAAGTTATCAAAATTGAAAAATGGCGTTTTTTGGCATATGCGCTCGAGGATTAAATATATTCTAAATCCAGTTCTGTAAGTCCTAGAAAGTTGAGTAATAGCTCATTTTAAGGGGTATTTCATAAGCTTTAATTTGGTATCAATCATGAATCATGAAATTTTTTAACAAATTTTTTTCTGATATTTAAAAAAAAAGTTTTATTAAAATCTTTGAGATAGTGTCTTTTATTTTTTTTTTAATTTACATATGTTTTTTAGTGAGTACGCCATAAAAATTTCAGAGTGGGACCATTAAAAAAAAAATTCGCAAAAAACAGCCCATCTGAAGAAATATAAGAAACAAGAATATGTCAAAGAGTCGCGTTTAATTCATGATGTAAAAACAAGATAAGTATGGTTGAAATGATTCAATCGTTTCTTAAATCGAAGAACGCAGTTAAGACAAGTGTGATACATATCAATTGTGCAGAGTTGTGGGTTCAAGAATATGTTCAGATTTTAGAAAATTTAGTGGCCGTTTTACATACCATTTAAGAGGCAGTAGAGGCCTTGAGCAGCTGGGGAACAAATTTGTTAATAACAGAAGTTATTATTCAGACGCTCTAAGAGCATCTTTTGGCTATTAATTCGTCTCTTTCAAACCCGACTATGTTATTTTCTGAAGCCGAATTAATTTTTTTTTTTAAAGAGAAGGAACACTCAGGCAATTAATGACTTTTTATTAAATGTGTTACTTCCTTTGGAAAGGGATAGTAGTAGATAAGACAGATGGTTAGTGTGATAGTAAAGCTTCGTTTATGGCAACACTGCAATTGCAAGTTGATTATTTTTAGGACATTGTTGGAAGTGCCTCTGGTGTTATTTAGGTAATTAAGTTTAAAGCTAGCATAGCCCATTTATAATTATTTTACTTCGCCGGCGTTTTAGTGCTATGTGGTAATACCGGCGAAGGAGGTCGCTATGATATGCATTATTATAAAGAGAAATTAATACATATAAGAGAAATTGATGTTGCCACGGCTGAGTATTGAACTCGTGACCATTGCTTAGTAGTCAACGTGCTAACCACATAAGCTACGGAATACATCCTTTCTAGCCAAGAATTGGATTCAGCTTAGTTATTAATATTCTCTCAAACAGCTTTGACATGTTTGATAAAAGGCTTATAGGTCTTTATGGTTCTACTTTTGTGTGGTCTGTTCCTGGTTTAGGAATCATAGTAATCAAAGAGTGGGAAAGTACTCAAGATGTAAGATGGCATTAAAAACAAAAAGAATAATTCTGCGGCTTATACGGGGCAACTCAGCTAACATTTTGTTACTTGTTTTATCAATGCTAGGGGCCTTTTTGGTGTTTAAATCCGTTATTGCCCTATCAATATCGCTAAATTCAAATCTTAGGGGTACTTCGGACTACTCTCTACTGGAGGAGTGAAAACCTTCTGCAAATGTCCAACAAATAAATTGCCTTTTTCGGTATCATTTCTTCGCTTACGTACGACCGGTCTTTTAAGGTTTCTACATGAACGCCATAATGAATAATCTGTTTGTGCAGTTACGTCGAGGTCTTAAAAGTAATTTTTCAGAGATGCTACTCTTCGAGACTCTAGCAGCTGTCTTAGCCGTTTCGTGCAATCTTTAAGTCTAGATTTGAGTTGATTCAGACAAATTTTTAAAATAGTGTCAAATAAAACGCGACCTTTTGTAGTAATTATTCTTGATCCCCAAAACGTATGTGTAGCGTTGTAGTCGCCGGATGATATGAAATAAGGACCTAGTTATTTGTAGAAGTCGCTATATTAACTCTCTGATTTTTCAAATCTAGAAGGTGAATAAATCGAAGAAATAACGAAGTTTTGATGATATTCTTCAATGCAGATATTTGTTGCTTGTTTGTAGGTAGTCCTCACAAAAATCACATTAAATGATGTTTGATTCGAGCACGACATGCTCTGCCACGGGGGTCTTTAGTGTCATATAATATATAGCCATTGATTTTAAAAAACCTATTTGTTGTTAACTGAGTCTCTGAAATCATCATGACATCAATTTGCTGGTTCTTCAGGAAGTATTCGAGTTAATTTTTGTGTTGGCGTAAGCCGTTTGCGTCCCAGAAACATATTTTTAAACAGTTCATGGTTTGTTAAGTAGCGCCTGCAATATCATAGATTGCATGTTTACCATTTCTTGCATCATGCTGATCATAGAGCTCATAAAACTGCACTAATGTCTCTATGCTTGCTTCGAGGCGATTGTAGTTACCAGATGGTGTTTGTTCTTTAGGTTCTGGGTGTAATTTTGGAGTAGAATTAGTTGTCGGTGTCGCTTTTTGTACTGAAATATGATTGGTTTCCAGCATATCCGCGTATGAAAGATGTTTGGTTGTTGTATTTAATTTTTAAGTCGATTTCCTTACCATATAAAAAACTGAAAAGCCTCTGTAGTTTGCAGTGTGATTTCCACCGCAATTGCTATATTTTTTAACCTTCGAGTCATCCCTTGATTTGTGGCATTGAGCGGAATAATGTAGCTCGCCACACACAACGCAAACCGGACGCAACTTACAAAGAGCCCTAGTATGACCAAATTCTTGGCAATTTACGCACTGCACGGATCCTTATCGCTTATGCGGTTTCTCTACGCTTATTTTGCGGTGTAACAAATATTTAGGGTTCGTTTTGTTCTTCAATCTGATATCTCCAGATTCCAGTTCAACGCGAAATAGTGTCCCCCGTTCTCGATTCCTGAGATTATCTACACTTTTTATCTTAAAATATGCTTTTTGGAGGCCAGCTCTTATTTTAACTGGATCAACATATGATTCTACACCTTTAAATAACTACCTGTAGACCTTTGCTACTCTTCAGCTGATAGGTATAAAAATTAATTTTACAGCTTTCAAACTGCTTACTGCTTTCATTAATAAATTGTATTTTTTTTTCATCAATGTTGCTACGCTTGATGGGAATTACATAAATTGAGTTCTCTGGTAGATTTTACGCATTTCCAAGGGTGTTTCTCATTGAAAGTTATAAGGCGGTATCTATTGTAGTTCGCCAGCAACACGAAAAAAAATATGATGGTTACTGGTGCGAAATTCCAAGACGCTACCCATTTCAGTTCCCTAGATACAGGATAATAATTTTTCACTTTGTATGGGAGGAACCACGCATACTTTCCAAATTAATTATATATTTTAGTATATTATTCGCATTAGCATAGGAGTTACTCGTGCAGAGCTTCAAGGATCTATCTATTGTAGTTCACAAGAAACACGAGAACAATTTTTCACTTTGTATGGGGGGTACCACACCCTCTATTCCAATTCAGCCTGTGTTTAGCTTGACTATGTACGTTAATATGATGATTACTGGTGCGAAATTCCAAGGCGCTACTATTGCAGTTCCCTAGATACAGGATAATAATTGTTCACTTTGTATGGGAGGAACCACGCCTACTTCCCAAATTAATTCTATATTTTAGTATACTATGCGCATTAGCATAGGAGTTACTCGTGCAAAGCTTTAAGGCTCTATCTATTGAAGTTCACAAGAAACACAATAACAATTTTTCACTTTGAAGTGGGGAACCATACCCTCTATTCCAATTCAGCCTGTGTTTAGCTTGACTATGTACGTTAATATGGTGGTTACTGTTGCGAAATTTCAAGGCGCTACCTATTGCAGTTCCCTAGATACAGGATAATAATTGTTCACTTTGTATGGGAGGAACCACGCCTTTTGCCCAATTAATTCTATATTTTGGTATATTATGCGCTTTTGCATAGGAGTGACTCGTGCAAAGCTTCAATCCTCTTTCTGTTGTAGTGTACCAGGAACACGATAATAATTTTTCACTTTGTATTTCAATTCATTCTGTGTTTAGCTTAACTATGTACGTTAATATGGTGGTTACTGGTGAGAATTTCGATTTAGATACAGGATAATATTTTTTCACTTTGTATGGGAAGTACCACGCACACTATTCCAATCCAGTCTATCTTTCTCTAAACTATGTACGTTAATATAGAGGTTACGGGTGCAAAATTTCAAGGCGCTCCTATTACTGTTACCAAGCAACACGATGATAAATAATTACTTTGTATTAGAGGTGCGACGACCACGTCAAATATCAAAAATATAAGTACTCTATTTTACCAACCTATTAAACGTAGACTCCCTAGCCAATAAGGCAATGTCATACTAGCAATGACCAACGAGCTTCATCCAACACTGTTTTGAAAGCAAATCAAACTCACAGCGCTGCCAGTCTATTCCTGTAAGTTTTAAACTTTGTTGAATTTGCCCATATTGGAGACGCATGCAATATTACGCTCTTGATGACCCCAGCCAAGATTTTCCTCCTCAGGTATTTCGGACCTCTTGTGTTTGGCATTATTCGACACAGTGCAACGCATGTGACTTCCAATTTCGCTTCAACGTGCTCTATGTGGCTTTTAAAAGATAACACAGCACAATAAAATAAAAAAAATTTCATGTGCTCTTAAAACCACTATATAATTTTGATGTATCATGACTACCTTTGTACAAAAATGGTAAAATTTTTAAATTCTATGGATAGATTTTTTTTTAAAAATTTTTTTTTTTAAAATTGCAATTTTTTTGAGACGTTTCTTCAAATAATTAATGATAACTCAAAAACTACTAGTCCGATATTATTAAAATAAATTCAGAAAAATTAAGATTTGCATAGCCTTTAATTCGTCTATATATCGCGTTTCAATCGGATCAATAGTATCGGAGTTATAATAAAAAACTTAAGAAAATATATTTTTTACGTAAAAATGGCAAAAATTTTCGTTTTAAAAAAATCATAAAAAATCGAAAACGGCAAAAAACTTTCAGATTCATTTTTTTATCGCATAGCGACATATAATAGCAACAAAATGAGATATCGACCATAAAAATCGATTGATTTTTTTCGAATTTATTCACATTTTAGTGAATTCGCTCATTTTCACAAAATTTTAGTTTTTTGCTTGATATACGCATTATAGCGGGTTTTCAAATGTGTGAAAAACATAAATTTTCCAATTTCAAGGGGTGCATGTCGGATTAATGTTAGATTTGATGAGAAACTTCCACCCACAAAATTTTAGTCGAATTCGACAACGTTAACACGTAGCGCATAGGCCCCAAATCTGAAAAAAAGCGTTTAAATCGAAAATAATTGACAAATTTTCAGTTTTTGCAAAATTAACGCTATTTATTTCCCCTTTTGCAAAAAAGTGGATCCTGGTCCTTAGGGCAAACACAATGAGATTTACAATAAGCTACATGTCTTTAAGTTTTCGAGTTATTACAATTTTCACTGGCCATTATATGTCCTTGAGAACTTGCCGAAGACAATTTACAAAAACATTTTACTTTTAAAATTTTTTATTTTTTTCTTTTTTAACAATAAAATATAAAATTTCGCTAAAATTGACTGATATCTTCCTATTACACAACGCAACAAAATAAAAAAATTAGATGCTTTTGAAACCACTATACAATATCCAGGTACTGCCAAAGTGTTTTGGATGAATGAGAAATGTATGGCAAAACAAGTACGCGAAATACTGTTTTGGGCAAAACACGTATTTCTGTGGGACACGTGTTACTGTGGAAATACAGTATTGAATGTAGAAAATTGTTTGGGACAGATCTTTATGGCATTTTTATGATTTTCAGAATTAAAAAAAGTAAGCAATAAAGGAAAAGTTTTTTAATTTTTACGATTTCAGTAGAAATCTGATAAACGATGAAATGCTCCTTTTCTGTTGGCTACCTGTCGCCCTTGCTTCATTTTGACAATTGCGGCGGCAAAGTAATAAACGTTCATAAATTTGCGTGCACGCCGAATTGGGTTTTTCCGCTGGCTACCTGTAAAGATTGATTTTTTGCATAGCATTCCTTAATGTTTTTTACGATTCTTGGGAATAGGTAAAAAATAGGACCACATTAAGGGTTGTTCGAAATTTTAGTATCATTATTTATAAGAGCTCCTTGAGCCATTTCTATTCATTCAACAAGTGTTTGCGGTAACAGAAGCATAATTTTCAATCAGCCATGAGCAAGAAAACTAGAACATTTTTATGTAAAAACAATCCGGACTCATTTTGTTATGTGTGCGGCCAATATATTAACGAAAAAAAACGGAAATGCTTCTCAGCTTCATTTCAAAAGTCATATGAAGATTGCTTTAATATAAATCCGAAGAATTTTAACGAACATTGGACGCCGAGTACTATATGTACTTCATGTCGATTCAATTTAACTCTAAGCTCATCTAACAAAAAGTAAGTATAGGTTAATACATTTGGAATATTTTATAAAATTTTTAATTTTCTGCTATAAAAATTTTTCAGACCACACTGGGGAATTTCGAAGCCTATGCTATGGAGAGAAACAACGAATCATGAATCTGATTGCTATTTTTGTTTAACTACAAAAACCGGCTTTGGAAAACATTTGCGATGGTCTTACCCTACGAGGTCTGCTGATGGGTTTCAACTTGCAGTTCTACATTCACAGGAAATTATGGATGCACAAGATCAGGGACCAAGCTGTAGTCAAGTGCTTTCATCTTCACAAGGACACTCAACCTCAAGCATGTGTTCTTAATCAGGAAGTTCAGATCCAGAACTACCTATATCTGAAAATGACGAGTTCATCCCACACAAAAATATCTCACCGAGACCATGGAATCAAGACCAACTAAATGATGTAATAAGAGAACTTGGATTGTCAAAAGCATCTTCGGAATTACTTGCATCCCGGATGAAGGAATCAAATCTCATAACGGAGGAAACTAAAGTTTCGTATTACCGTACCCGAGAAAAAGGCTTACTTCACTATTTTGCAGAAGAGGACGATTTTGTCTGCTGCACGGATATTCCTGGTTTGATGAATGCCATGGGCTTACATAGATATGATTCAAGCGAATGGCGTTTATTTATTGACTCATCAAAACGCAGCTTGAAGTGTGTCCTTTTGCACAATGGAAATAAATTTCACTCCTTGCCAATCGCACATTCAACCAAGGTAAAAGAAGAATACTCTGTAATTGCATTGGTCATGAAGAAGATAAAGTATAATGAACATAACTGGGTAATTTGTGTTGATATTAAGATGGTAAATTTCCTATTAGGTCAACAAAGTGGCTATACCAAATACCCATGTTTTTTATGTTTATGGGACAGCAGAGCTAAGTCAGAACACTGGAAGAGAAAACAATGGCCTTATAGGGAAACACTGGACCCAGGTATGAGGAATGTTATAAATGTACCTCTGGTGCCCCGAGATCGCATCATATTACCCCCTCTTCACATTAAACTTGGTCTGATGAAACAATTTGTTAAAGCACTTAACAAAGATGGTGAATGTTTCCAGTATATTTCAAGGAAGTTTAAAAGTTTGAGTATGGAAAAGCTGAGAGCAGGAATATTTGACGGCCCACAAATTCGCAAATTGGTCAAAGATACCGATTTTCTCAGTTCAATGTCAGAAATTGAGAAAAATGCATGGGATTCGTTTGTATGGGTTATTCAACATTTCTTAGGATATAACAAGGATGATGATTATGTTGCGCACGTTGAAGAGATGTTAACTCACTTCCAGAATCTTGGATGCAACATGAGCATCAAGTTACATTACCTTCACAGTCACTTAGATCGTTTTCCTGAAAATCTAGGAGACTTAAGTGAGGAACAGGGCGAACGATTTCACCAAGATATTCGGACAATGGAGGAAAGATACCAGGGTCGCTGGGATGCACACATGATGGCAGATTTTTGCTGGAGTATTCAGAGCAACACTTCGTTATTCAATAATAGAAAATGTCATAAAAGAAAATTCCAAAGTTTGTAGTTTATAATATTTATTTATTTATTTCCTTATTTTATATGTTGTAATAAATTTAAATAATAAAATATAAAATAAAAGAAAATACATGAATAAAACAATGAAATGCATTTTCGATCTATTCCATCGATTTGACTTAGTTACATTTTTTTGTCAATTGCCTTCGGCAAGTAACTTGAAAACTGTTTAACCGATTTAAAAGATATGTAGCTTATTGTAAATCTCATTGTGTTTGCCCTAAGGACCAGGATCCACTTTTTTGCAAAAGGGGAAATAAATAGCGTTAATTTTGCAAAAACTGAAAATTTGTCAATTATTTTCGATTTAAACGCTTTTTTTCAGATTTGGGGCCTATGCGCTACGTGTTAACGTTGTCGAATTCGACTAAAATTTTGTGGGTGGAAGTTTCTCATCAAATCTAACATTAATCCGACATGCACCCCTTGAAATTGGAAAATTTATGTTTTTCACACATTTGAAAACCCGCTATAATGCGTATATCAAGCAAAAAACTAAAATTTTGTGAAAATGAGCGAATTCACTAAAATGTGAATAAATTCGAAAAAAATCAATCGATTTTTATGGTCGATATCTCATTTTGTTGCTATTATATGTCGCTATGCGATAAAAAAATGAATCTGGAAGTTTTTTGCCGTTTTCGATTTTTTATGATTTTTTTAAAACGAAAATTTTTGCCATTTTTACGTAAAAAATATATTTTTTTCTTAAGTTTTTTATTATAACTCCGATACTATTGATCCGATTGAAACGCGATATATAGACGAATTAAAGGCTATGCAAATCTTAATTTTTCTGAATTTATTTTAATAATATCGGACTAGTAGTTTTTGAGTTATCATTAATTATTTGAAGAAACGTCTCAAAAAAATTGCAATTTTAAAAAAAAATTTTTAAAAAAAAATCTATCCATAGAATTTAAAAATTTTACCATTTTTGTACTAAGGTAGCCATGATACATCAAATGTATATAGTAGTTACTCGAGCATATTTTTGCTGTTGCCCTGTGTAATCTATCATCACTCCGAGATATTTAAGACACTATTTAGTTCTAACGCGTAGGTTAATGTATACTGCTATTGCAGACAAGTTCTGTCTCACCTAAATTCTTTGCAACATTTACTAGTGCTATGTCATCCGCAAAACCAACAACTTTCACTTTTTGTCCACAAACAGATAATCCGCCTGCTGTTTCTACACTTTCTTCCAGTCTTTTACACACAATGCTCTCCAGTAACTTCCCAAAGGTATCTATCATACATAGGCGACGGTAGGAAGACGGGTCATCTAGTGGCTATCTACTCATTGGGAGAAGCACTAGGTTTTGTCTTTTTTTATTAAAAAGAACCGTGTTGTAGACATGCGTTGAACAGACTCGGGAGTTCGTCAGGATAATTTCTTACTACCTCTTTCAGTATTGTATTTGGGATACTATCAAGTCCAGGTGCATTAACATCCTAAAATTTGGTGACAACCTGTAGTAGATCAGAGGTGTTTACCATTGAAAAATCGTATTCCGAGGGCCTTCTTTTAGCTCTAAAGAACTTCATGATGTATATTATTGCCATTTCTAGTACGCATTATTTTATACTTTAGTCTAGCTCGTATACATTCTCTACGTATTTGGTCGATTTCCTCGTTCCACCATTATACAGCTGTTTTGTTTACCCCTTGTCTTCTCTTCACCAGGGAGGCATTACACGCTTGTGTAATTTTGAATGCGTGTATGTATGTATGTATGTATGTATGTATGTATTTATAATATATTGATAAGAAATAATTTTGAGAAAATTTTAAAGAAAATCATTACATTTACTCAGCATTATAATAGCGTCTTATTTGCTTTTATTAACATTACTTTTTTTTTTGTTTTAGGTGTCTTATACGTGGTGAATAACCTGGATTTTGAGCAGCGAAGGTCATACGAGTTGTTTGTAACAGCAACCGACAGCGTTTCTGGAGTATATGCTGAGGTCCCAGTATCAATTTTAGTGGAAGATGCAAACGATTGTTATCCTCTTATAGAAAAGGAAAACTATAACATAACACTTCCTGAAAATACTTTTCTTGGGAAACAAATTTTGAGAATAAGAGCCACGGACGGTGATTTTAATGCTAACAGTATACTTTCGTATAGTATTGAGTCTATTAATGGTGACAAGTTATCAAATCTATTTTACATCGACATAGCTGAGGGTTCGTTATATTTGAAGCACCAATTAAATTATGAAGAATGTAAATCATATCTTATCGTAATAACTGTTAATGATCATGGAACTCCCTCGTTACGATCCAGGGCTAATGTTTGGGTTAAAGGTAAGGTTATTAACACCGTTCTTTGAGCTTTGTGTAGTCTCTCTTCTCCTAAAAAATTGGTTCTATATTACATATTATATATTGTATCTTCAATGTATTTCAACTCAGGAAGAACTCAAAGAAATACCGATCACAATTTGTGTTTAACTGCTACGCCAGTTCTTAAGTAGTGACAATAAAATAAATAAAAATAAGTCATCGTCGACTCAAAAACATAAGATGACTTAAGAAGAGTCGATAGATACGTGACTGTATTAAACCGACGAGGCCCTAATTCTTCGCAAGATAGAGACTCTAATGAGCTAATTTCCCAAAACCGCTTTTCAATCTTGAATAGGGCAATATATCGCCACAAGCTCGTTTAATCCACATCCAATTTATTTCATAGAGCTAAATTTTAACGACTTTATTTATTTATTTATTATACACTTTATTCCTTATTAAAAGAACTTTATTTCACTGATTGGTGAGAAATAATTTTATGTGATTTCTATTAGGAGCGGTTTACACGGTTCACACGGTTTTGATTTAACACGGTTTGAAAATAAAAACATTTTAGATTTTTTTTAACTGATTTTATTTGTTTTGCACGATTCAAAATCTTTAAAGCTTAGGTTTTTTGTCAAATTTAAATTTTGCGATTATGTTCATATCACAGAAGTGAGAGAATACCTTTTTGTGCATATAAGCAAATTTACTTGTCAGATCAATTGACATGTGTTACTACCGATTACTGCAACACCCCGATTAGCACAGCAGGTAATTTCTTTACATTACAGTCTTTATAAGTGCAACTTTAAAAAAACCGCCTCGATAAGTACAACTTTTGTATTTTTGTTTCTAAATTATTTCGTTCAGAATCGTAGCTTTAACAAGGTTTGATAAAATAACCAGTAATAATAATTTGTATTTTTGAATTACCGTACAGCCTTTAAAAAATTACAGAGCTATTTTGAAATAGTTTTTGAGTAGGACAGAATTCTGTCAGATTTTTTTTTTGATTGAATCGTATGATTGTGTAAGATAGTGAATCCTGGGGTCTAATCGCATCATTCGATATCGAGTAAAATCTCTCGTAAGTTTTCATTTTGGTATCATGTCACTCGATATCGAATAAAAAGTATCGTAATTTTATTCGAAAGAAAATGTTTTTAAACCGTGTTTTCTTGTTCACTTGTTGACTTATTCTTAATCAACTACAATTTGTTAGAAATAACTATTCCATACATGTTGAATTGCATAATTAGCTTAATTAGCATAATTAGACTCGTACCGAATTTGTTATTCGATACGATAGTTTAATCGATATCGAATGCGGCGATTAGGCCCCTGGCCTTTATGTGGAACAATGCACTTATAGCTAATGACAGACAATTCTTCATGTAAACGCTTAATTTAAGTTCTTTTGGCGCCTTTCCAATAACATTTTTCACTATCATCGTGGGTTTATGTCTTCAAATGCTTGGATCCATTATTGCCATAGCTTTAGTAGAGTATATAAATCAGGGGTCATGTTAAAGAACAAATTTGCTTCAACACGTAATTACCAAACGAGCAAATGCACCTATTAGTTATTGAATTTAAGTGCAGTACTTTTATTAGAAAACACTGATTTTTCATTGCCGGTGAAGCTTTTAGATGCTTCGCAATTGTAGTTCCTTTCGAAGTATAAGGACAGATTAAAATGTTGCCTTGCATAAACATTTGCCTATCAGTATAATTACCAACATGTCCGTAGCTTTGCGACATTATTTACTTCTTGTAATAAAAGTATGATTGGTATTAATTATACCTAACTTTGTTACATAGATGAATTTTTATGTTACTATAATAAAAACAAATAATTTTATGTTAAAAAGTGTTTTTTTATCAAGTTTTTAATGGTCGGTTAATGCAACTTTTCGGTAAAAGCACCAACTCCGATTTCCTTTCGGTTGCGCAAATTGATCTCGTACTGCATTTTGTAAACTGTCAATGCAATCAGACGTATATCCTAATACATGCACATACTGTTGGTGAGGAGTGTTTCGAAGGCTTGGTATTCGATGACATTGATGAACTGCTGTTGATAAAGTTCTTAGCGAAGATGAAAAATTACATTTTGCCTCAGAGAATGCTGATACCATTTCATCATAAACCATCCCAATGCCGAAAGAGCTGCACAATTCAAACGTCATATGAATTCTTTTATGACTCGTTACAAGGAATTATACAAAGAGGTAACAACAATTGGCGAACAACGGCTCATAACAGAGTTCCAGAGAAAGTCCAGTTCAAAATTATTCCAGCGATGATAGTGATTTTATAAGCTAGGCACACGATAATAATTTTTCGTTTGTATGGAAGGTATCACGTCCCATGCAATAATCTAGCCGGTTTTTTGCTTAACTATGCGAGAAATTTCAAGATTCTACCTATTACAGTTTCCAAGTAGTACGATGATAAATGTTTAATTTGTATGGGCAGTGCCACGCCCACTTTAAATATCAAAAAAATATATATACTCCACTTAACCACCGCAAATCTGGTAACAAACTGTGAACATTTCAGGAAGCTATGGTGTAGGCAGCTACCAAGAATAACAGAAGACAATATTACGCCATGCGCATGTTTTCCCGTTAGATGACGTTGTTCGGCCAATGTAAAGTTGCCAAGACTGTAATCAACAAATTTCTTCAAATAAATACTTACAAAAACATTTAAGTAATAGAAAAAAATGGCAAACCTGCAAATAAACTCTCAACAGTTCCAGAATTATTAGCCAATAGGAAGACAGTTTCGTGACGTCATTGGGCCGACGTGCGCAAATTTATTTTCGTGATGGCGTAACCTTGTCTTCTATCATCCTTGGGCAGCTATAGCTTTCCGAAAAACAATCAAACAAACACATTTTGTCCTTAATTTATGGATCTGTTTGTTTCCTAGAGATTGCTGTACTTTATTAGAGGTTTCTGCAACAACAAATATTATACATACTCAGCAACGTTGTTTGTATTTTTCTTTGTTGTGGAGATATTTGTTGCGCATTTGTTTTCATTTATTACAAAGAATTGATTCCGTGATTTGTTATATACATACATCATAGTTGGGGGTAGTGCACTAATTCTGCAATCTTCACTCACACTGAGTGATATTGCAAAATTATTGCATTAATTTTTTTGATTTCTAATGGTTATTGCAAAATTTGCAGTCTCAATCAACATTAGTGATAGTGAGTTAAAAAATCTTTGCACTAAAATTTAATTATTTTGATTTCAAAAAATGCAATCAGCAATATATTCCAACTTTTTTTACTTCACTCAAGTTGATTGCAAAAAGAAATTTTGCATTCAATTTGAGGGTCAATTTGATGTATTGTTATTTTTGTTCACTAATTCAAAAGTGAAGACTAATACTTCATTAAAAATATAATTCAATGTATTTTATATTTATTAATGATTATATAAAACAGTAAATTAATTTATATATGTAAATAAATATACGAGTATGAGCATCTGGGCCTTCAAAAATTAATTTAATTAAGTTTTAGTTTAATAAACTTTTTTTTTATTTCAATAAACATAATGGATACATAAAAAAAGTAAAATTTTTTAAATATTTACCTAGTCTGAACAAGCTTAAGCTTATTTAGGTAATAAAACATTGTTAATTTGCTATTTTTCATTTATGTCTTTTCAGTTGATGATTTAAATGACAATGCCCCAAAGTTTATAGAACCATCCTTTTCCAGTAAATTGTCAATATCTGCAAATAGGGATCAATTTGTTACTATTGCAAAAGCATATGATGCAGATGATTGTGATACTAATAAACTAATTTACAAGATTGTTGATGGCAACGAACACCAACTTTACTCTATTGATGAAAACACGGGACTGATAACTCTGCAAAACAGCCAAAGACTTCAAAACTATAAACAAACTATACTTAACATCTCTGTCACAGATGGCCTCCATACAACTTTTGCAAGGGTAAAGATCAACTTGCTACCGGAAAATATTTACAGTCCAATATTTGAAAACCAAGTTTATGATGCTTTTGTGAATGAGAACGAAGTCGAAAACAAATTTATAATAAAAGTAAGTAATTGTAGTAAAACTTTATTCTGAAGCTTAAAGCGAGTTAGTAGCTGGGTAATTTCCTTTGCAAAGCCGGCCATATAATACTTTTCTTTTGGCAAGCGTATAACGACCACTTCACGTTCTTTACTACAGTTTGAACCGTATTTATCTCATGTTAACATTTGAGTAGCAGTTTGTTTGCATAAATAAAACAAACCAATACAAATTTGTCAGCAAAAAACTCTTGAGAAAAACGGAACACGTTTCAAAACTGACAATCAAAATCATAACTGTGCAGTTTAAGCTTCGAGAAAATACCGGCTTAATAATAATCAGTTGGTGTGACTGTTGCATTTATAAGAAGCAACAAAGTATCCTGAAAGAAAATTTAAATTTGTGCCTATAAAATTTAAATTTGTGTCTATAAAATTTAAATTTTCTTTCAAGATACTTTGTTGCTTCTTACAAATGCAACTGTCACACAACATAATATTTTACCGATTAATCGAATAAAACTTCAAAAAATATTCGATTAATCGATCAGTTTTTATATTGTTTTGAACGTAATTGAACCGCTAAAAAACACTAACGCTATATCGTGGGTTAAACGTTTGTATGAACAAAATATTTGTCCCTTTACACCTAATAAAAAGTTTATATATTACGAAAAGCTCTCAGTTTGAGAGTTATTGATAACTAAATCCACACATATTTTTTACAGTTTTTTTGAGGCCACTTTTACCACATCAGTGCGTGCGAACCATCTGGAGATTCTCATGAAACCTAGCAAGTTACTCAGTGTCGCATCCCTGAGACAGCTCAGGTCTTGGAAAAATCGAAAAGAAATTTGAGCCTGCGTTGTGAAGAGCCGGGCAGTCGCAGAGAAGGTGTTGAACTGATTCCTCTTCCTCCTCATCCATACAACTTCTGCAAAACTCACCACGAGAGATTCCCATACGCTCCGACATACGTCCAATCTTACAGTGCCCCGTAATGATGCCTACAAGAAGCGATATCCAATTTTTTTCGAGGGCCAGTAGCGCCTTCTTTCTTTTTTTCTTTCTTTCAATTTAGAGCCAAAGAATTCTAGATAATCTGCAAGTGGTTAGTGTAGACCACCTATGAGCCATTTCCTTAAGCGACCATTCCCATAGCGTGTTAAAAATTTCGGCCAAGGGAGTATTCATATCCCTCTGGGCATTTACCACGTCCAGGCTCGAACCGTTCTTGGCTTACTCATCGGCTATCTCGTTTCCGTTATGCGATGTCGTCCAAGTAGGCCCAGAGATTTAATGCACGATAACACGCGTCTCGACTTTACTACTACTTTCAACAAAAATATCAATAGCCGTTACCTCCGTTCTAAGTTCCCTAATTCTCCTTGCCGCTACCAATATAGCGTATATTTTCGCCTGAAACACGGTGCAGGTGTCGGGAAGTCTGATTGAAGCTGAAAGGTCAAGATTCTAGAGATTCCCAGTTCTCGTTTCTGCTTTGGAGCCATCCGTAAAGATTGAAACCACATTCTTCCGAATTACTGTGTTCTCCTTCCACTCATCCCTGCTTGAAATTTTTACCTAAAAGATTTGTCGAAGTCCATTACAGGGGTTAAATAATCAGTCCGCTGCTCTAAGATATTACCACTTACGTGACGTAGAAAGGTGCCATGTCGAACACGACTATGCCTTAATTCGCTCGACTCCCTGAGTCGTAGGGCCGACCTGGCAGATACGTATTTGGTGTAGACATCTAGGGGGGTCAGATCCAGCATTGTCTCCAAACTGGCCTGAGGAGTTGACCATCGCTTGCGAGACTAGCTAATCTTTGAACCTTATCTAGAAGGGAGAGGTGGACTTTGGCGTCCACCACTTTCCACCAGACAATTGCTCCATAGGTGAGGATGGGCCTAATCATCCTGTTCTCAGCATTGCGTTTCCACGAGAGCTTTGAGACAAGGATTACGCCAAGGTATTTAGCCTTCTTTGACAATTCCAGGGCAATCCTGCCCATCTTTGGTAGCTTAAACTCTGCAATTTTATATCTTCTAGTGAAGAGAACAAGTTTGGTCTTTGCTGGGTTTATGCCAAGACCGTTTTCTTTCGCCCAGCAGTTGGCTCAGTACCGATTTCATAAGTGTTGATGGAAATTTTCCTCTGATATGGGTTGCAACGTCATCTGCATATGCGACCGGTTTACGCCTCTGTTGCATAGCTTGAAGAGGATTTTATTTACGACAAGATTCCATAGGAGTGGGACATGACTCAACCATGCGGTGTACCTCTTGTCACAACCTTGCTCATCGTGCTTAAGCCAAGGGATTATGCGTCCATTTCGTGTTTTCCTAATCCACCCCCATATTCCATAGGGCGTCCAGTATCGAGAATATGTTCACATTATTAAAAGCACCCTCTATATCCAAAAAGGTCGCTAAAACATACTCCTTTCTGTCCAGAGAATTCTCTATAGTCCCGACCACCTCGTGCAGTGCCGTTTCCACTGACCTTCCTTTTAGGTATGCTTGTTGTGCCCTGCAGAAGGCGATAGAAGAGCCCTGACATGCACATAAACCAGTCTCTCCAGTGTTTTCAATAGAAACGATGACAGACTGATTGGCCTCTAGTCCTTTCCAGTTCCGTGGTTTATTCTTCCCGCTTTAGGAATGATACCACGGTCACTTCTCTCCATTCTTTTGTGAATGTGTCCATACACTAGGGTGCTTTCAATAGTTAAGAACCCTGGCGTGCCGGGGACCTTGGAGAGCACCTTGCTCCAACGGCACGCCTCGATGGTGTTCTTCAAGTCTCCACAGAAACGCTCCCATGATTCACGCTTTACTTTTATGGATTCTTTTTTGAAGGTATTGAAACTACGGCGGTAGTTGGCCCAATCACAGAGCCCTCCATCCCGCTTCGCTTTATTGAAAAGCCTCTTCCATTATGTATGGAAATGCTTGAGCCTAGGACACCATCATTGTTGGTGAAGTCTCTTAGACGGCTGCCGTTAACTACAAGATGCATAATAAGCTTGTCTTAGTGCACTAGATAGAAAGGATTGTATTTAGGCCAATGAAACGCCTTCTCCATGAAACGCAGCAGGTCATCCGATGCTGCCTCGGAGTGGTGCAGATTAATTTGTACCACCTTCATGCCGCTCGGACTTCCTACTGCGTTTCTCTGTGAGCAGAATCAGCCGAAGTTGATTGAGCCTGTATTTGATGAATCGATATTGATCCAGAGATATTTTCCATCACCTTTGCCTCTTTCACGTCCTCTCTCGTCATCCACATCTCGGTACCAAGGCCATTGTTCTGACGCTTGATGAGTGTAAGTATGGCCTTGTCTTCCAAAATAGGAGGAGGAACCCATGCAGTCCTTAAGAAAGTCTAGGGCTCTCTCATTTCCACATCCGATGATTTTGACGCCTTAGCGCCGTCGAACGCAGTGAACGAGTCGTCCTCGTTGCCAGCGGGTTCGTCGATAAATCTGAGTAGGATCTTTTCTTCTAGAAGCAGCCATCTTTCATTGGTCATTTCACCACCGGGGTGGCTGCGATAAATGATGGCCACTTGTAACTCAGGAGCTGATGTTAAGCTAGTTGAAGGCTTCAACGGCTTACCATGAGGTACCTGCGTATCACATGCTTATCCTGGTTGTTAACCGTCCTGTTAGGCTTTATCTCCACGGCGCACAGTAAACTGTCTAGTGGAAAAAAATCAAAAAAAAAAATTATCAATAAAATACATATGGGATGAAAGCTGTGACTCCCACGAATCCAGACGTGGTTTGTTTTTTCATGTACGTTACACCTATAAAAAGTTACACAGCTTTAAAGTCGAATTATTTTGATAATTTTTAAGTAACAAAAAATGAGTTTGGAAAAATAAATCTCAAAAATTAATTTTTCAATAAATATGCATGCAAATTTATTTGCTTTATTAAGAAATGTAGCAGAAAAAATGAAAAAATCCTTAAATTCAAATATTTATAACAACACTGTAAAAAAAATTGTGAAGTTTTTAGGCAAAATATATACTTAAAAAAAAATAGTCAGCTTCGATGGACCCGAAAAAATAGGCACATCAAAAAACTACTTTTATGAATCAATAATCTTATTGTCTGTTATATATACTAAAATATGTATACAAATATTTAGGTGTTTTCTATGCCAAATTTTGAAATATAATGATTTTAAAAATCATCCATATTTGATATTTTTATTAAAATTATCAGTTGATATTTTTAATATTTGAAAATGTATTATAATAGTAGCATATGCTTTAAACCAGGGCGAACAAATACAATAAATTGTAATCAAGATTTAATGAATAAACTCCTAATTTCTTCCGATCCATTAATTCCATCTAATATAAATACAATAAATACAAGCAGCTCTTTCAGCAATAATCAACAAATAAGTAATTACATAATAGTAGATGAATGTATTAACACTGATTCAGACTCAGAAACTATTTTAGTGATTAAGAAATTGTTTACAATTGTTATGTTATTTGAATTTGTTTGTATTTATTATATGTTTTTTATCTTAAATAATAATTTAATTTTAAAATATTTAGTGTTGTCAATTTGGAAACCGATGTAATATTCATGTAATGTTATTTGAATACCAATGGTTATTTCAAAACTTTAAAAAATAAAAATGCTAAAAAGTTTGAAATAATTTTATATTTAAAAAAGTTATACGGCAACCATAAATAATTAGTGATTGGTTACATTTTATAAAAAAAACTATCACGCTTTATCATTTTGAATATGAAATTAAAAAATATAAAAATTACTGAAAAGGTAGAATTTTGGGTATTTAATTGTCCCCGAACCGGAAAAATAAAATAATTTCTGAAAATGTTAATTCATTTTTTAAAATAGTAGGCCAAGAGAGATATTTTTTTTTTCATAATTTATTTATTGTATCTTCAATATTTTTGAACTAAAAATAATTACTCGTATCTTAAGTCTAAAATAAAATATTCTTTTTAAGTCCAGCCAGTTCTAGACAAAAATAATGTTTGTTTTACGGATTTTGAAATCATTTGCGGGTCATCCCTCTAATGTACGGCCAAGAAAAGCAGTATCTCTTCTTTTTAGTCGAATGTAACCAGGTTCATTCAGTATGTTACGCGCCAAAGGGTTTGGATGAAATTCAAGCCTCTTTAGATATGTGACTGCATGTTTCGCTATTTCTGCTTTAACTGATGGCACGTTTAGATCTTTGTGGATGTTCGAGTTTCTTATGTACCAGGGAGCAACTGTGATCATCGGTAGTATCTTATTTTGGCGCCTTTGAATTTTTTCTACATTGCTAGCTGAGGCAGTGCCCCATAACTGAATCCCATAACACCAAATTGGTTTGAGGACCGACTTGTAAAGTAGAAGTTTACAATCTAAGATCAGGGTGGAGTTTCTGCCAATAAGCCAATTTAGTTGTATTGCTTTTAGTTTCATTTGTGTTAACTTGAAGTCAATGTGGCTTTTCCACGTAAGGCGACGGTCAAGATGTATACCCAGGTATTTAACGTCTGAAAGCTGTGGTATCATTTGGTTATTTATGCGAACAGGAGGGCATGAGTCCCTACGCAGTGTGAAAGTTATGTGAGTGCATTTTTGTTCATTCACTTTTATTCTCCATTTTTCTAGCCATTTTTCCAAATTGAGTATGTGGTCTTGTAAAAGTTGTGATGCTTCTTCGGCACTTTCATGAATACTTAAAAAAGCTGTGTCGTAAAATACTACCTTGGGGAACTCCGGCTTCAATGAGCTGTGGCGAGCTTAAAAAGTCACCTTCTTTTAGTAAAAACTTGCGATTCGTTAAATAAACATTTTAAGAGCTTCTACAAGTTTTCGGGCAAGTTCAGCTTTAGCTTAAATATTAGGCCTTCGTGCCAAACCTTATCGAATGCTTGAGAAACGTCGATAAAGAGCGCAGAACAGTATTTTTTTTCTTCAAAGGTCGTTTTAATTACATTTGCTAATCTGTGTGTTTGTTGGATCGTACTATTTTGTTTTCTGAAGCCGAATTGATGGTTTGAAATACATCCTTTCGCGCTAAGAATTGGATTCAGCTTAGTTATTAATATTCTCTCAAATAACTTTGACACGTTTGATAAAAGGCTTATAGGTCTGTATGATTCTACTTTTGTGTGGTCTTTTCCTGGTTTAGGAATCATAGTTATCAAAGAGACCTTCCACTCTGTGGAAAAGTACTCAAGACGTAAGATGGCATTAAAAACAAACAGAATAATTCTGCGACCTATACGGGGCAACTCAACTAACATCTTGTTACTTGTTTTATCAACGCCAGGGGCTTTTTTAGTGTTTAAATCTGCTATTGCCCTTTCAATATCGCTAAATTCAAATCTTAGGGGTACTACGGCACTAGTCTCTACTGATGACAACTCAGCTATATCAGTACATACATTTGGGGTGAAAACCTTCTTCAAATGTCCAACAAACAAATTGCCTTTTTCGGTATCATTCCTTGCCCAGTCTCCACAAGAAGTTCGTAAGGGAGGCTTACGTAAGACCGGTCTTTTAAGGTTCCTACATGCACGCCATAATGAATAATCTGATTGAGCAGTTGCGTCGAGGTCTTCCAAGTAATTTTTCAGAGATGCTACTCTTCGAGATTCTAGCAGCTGTCTTAGCCGTTTCGTGCAATCTTTAAGTCTAGATTTGAGCTGAAGAGATCTGTGTGCTTGCCACTCTCTTCTAATTTTTCTTTTTTCAGCCAAGAGCCGCTCGACATCTACAAAATAAATTTGATTGTATCTAGCTGGTTGTCTGGTTTCTGTCGCATGTTGGGCAGCTGATTTAAGGTTTTGGTCAAAGTAAATTAGACTCTGGTCCACATCTTCTGGTGTTCTTAGCGGTATGTTTTCCAAACAATGAGTACTGAGATACTTTCTATATTTCAACCAATTAATGCTTGTGCAAGTTGTTGGCGACACAATATTTTGCTGATTCCATATATAGACAAAAGTCAGTGAATGATCTGAGTATAATTCGAGTGACGCTTCAACCTTAATCATTTCTCTCGAAATACCTTTAGTCACGCCAAAATCAATAACATCAGGTATTTTTTGTCGATCAGTAGGCCAATAGGTGGGTTGTCCACTTGATATCACGTTCAGACGCATTTTTGAAATTGTATCAAACAAAACACGACCTTTTGGAGTTATTAGGCGTGATCCCCAAAACGTATGTTTAGCGTTGTAGTCGCCTGATGCTATGAAACAGGGACCTAGTGATTTGTAAAAGTCGATATATTGACTCTCTGATATTTGAAATCTAGGAGGTGAATAAATCGAAGAAATAACAAAGTTTTGATGATATTCTTCAATACAGATGTTTGTTGCTTGAAGGTAGTCCTCACAAAAATCACACAGTAAATGATGTTTAATTCGAGCCCTTATTAGTATTGCTGAACCACCACATGCTCTGCCACGGGGGTCTTTAGTGTCATATAATATATAGCCATTGATTTTAAAAAAGCTATTTGTTGTTAAATGAGTCTCTGAAACCATCATGACATCAATTTGTTGGTTCTTCAAGAAGTACTCGAGTTCATTTTTGTGTTGGCGTAAGCCGTTTGCGTTCCAGAAACATATTTTTAAACAGTTCATGGTTTGTTAAGTACCGCCTACAACATCATAGATTGCATGCGAACCATTTCTTGCATCATGCTGCTCATAGAGCTCATAAAACTGTTTAACGAATGCACTAATGTCTCGATACTTGCTTCGAGACGATTGTAGTTACCAGATGGAGTTTGTTCTTTAGCTTCTGGATGCATATTTGGGGTAGAATTGTTTGTAGGTGTCGCTTTGTGTGCTAAAACATGATTGGATTTTAATAAATCCGCGTATGAAACATGTTTGGTTGTGGGTTGAGCTAACTGAGGGTAATGAGCATTTGCTTGGTATTGTGGCTGCCTAGCAGGAGTATTTAATTTCTGAGTTGACTTCCTTACCTCATTCCGCATTGGGCGGAACAATGAAGCTCTCCACACACAACGCAAACCGGAGGCAACTTGCAGTAAGCCCTTGTATGCCCGTATTCTTGGCAATTTAAACACTGAACGGGTCCTGACCGCTTATGTGGTTCCTCTACACTTATCCTGCGGTGTAACAGATATTTTAGATTATAAATGGGATGCGTTTCGTTCTTCTTTAATCTAATATCCCCAGGTTCCAGTTCAACTCGAAATAGAGGTTGAGGGACACGCTCTCGATTTCTGAGATTATCAACGCCTTTAGCCTTAAATCCTGCTTTTTGGAGGCCAGCTTTTATTTCCACTGGATTAACATATGAGTCTACACCTTTGATGACTACCTGTAGACCTTTGCTACTCTTCAGCTGATAGGTATAAAAGTTCTTATTGCAGCTTTCAAACTCCTTTACTGCTTTACGATAACTACTTTCGTCTATAAAATGAATTTTAGTTTCATCAATGTTACCACGCTTGATTGGAATTACATAGAATGAATTTTCCCCGATAACTGAAATTAACTTATTTATTAATTCATTCGAATTTTTTTCCCTTAAAAAAATTGGTGGTGGTTTAAACGACTTGGGTGCCGTTTTTTGTTCACTTGTTTCGCTATCTAAAATAGCAAAACGATTTTGGGAACTTATTCCGTTAGCCTCCTTATCTTTAAGTACTTTGGACATTGGTGCAAACTGCGAAGATTTAGGGCTTCGACCTCTTTTCAATACAGTTATATATCTGTCCATTCCCACTTGCGTCTTAGGTTTTTCTGCACTATCCATATTGCTGTTGGTAACACTGTGTTCAGAAGGCGACTTGTTTGTAGTTATATTATTGACATCGCTTAGCAAAAGCGACGAACAAGATTGGGCACGTATAACTGGCGTAGAATTTACACACAAATCATTTTCAGTTTTTTTGTTTTTATTTAATACAATATTTTCCACATTTTTATTGCTTAAATTAAAGAGGCTCATTAGCCCTTATTGTTTTTGTTTTATTTTTAAAGTAGCAATTCAATATGCCGTTGTAAAAAATAAAGAGAAAGAAAGAAAGAAAAAGTTACAGACAACTTTGTTGTTGTATTAAAACAGGTTTGTTTTTTTGTTTTTGTTTGAAATTATTCACACAATGTATGTTTTGTTTTTTGTTAATGCGAGCTAAAAAAAAATTTTTTCCAGTTTTACTATGGGGACCGTGATTTTAGTAGTGATCTTTAGTAGGTGCACATCGAATTTGTTACTATTTTCTCACTTTTTTAAAAATGTTAGAACAGTAGAAAGTTTCACATTTGTCACATTTTCAAAATGTTAACAGCAGTTCCACTCAGAAACACCTCTGCAGTACCTTTAAATCGGTAAAAAATGTTTGTAATTTCACTGCTTTTTCTCCACTTTCTCTTGGAAATAAGATATGTTTGCGGAAAAAAGTATATTGGGATTAGGTAACTAAGGTACCTCCTCACAAAATTTTGTTAAAATCCATCCAGTAGTTTTTACGTAATGCGAACACAAAAAATAAAGACAGACAGGCAGGAAATGAGTTACTATTTTATTACATGTATGGATATAATTAAGATATAAAATAAGAAATTTGACCATATATAATACACAGATTTTTTTTTAAAGTGCAAAAGCTACAATACATACTCATTTTACAAAACTCTCTGGTTGGGTGTTACTGGAAAAGTGTTCATCTACGCGAAAAACTAGCAACGAGCCAGTAAAAAAAGAGAATAAAAATGTGAGACAAAAATTAAATGGCAAGTTTTTGCTAGTAAAAATTTTTACCAGCAAGAATTATTAAATCAACTGTATGGTTTTTGGAAAAATTGTATGAAAGAAGAAACTTTTGCAGTATTAAAGAAAATATCGGTTTAAAATTATGTAATTGTATTGTTTTTTTTATTTAGCGAGATTATCAAACGATAATTTTTTTTTTTCATTTTAACTTTAGTTTTCATTATAGTTCTTTTTGATTTTAAATAATAACTAAATGGTAAAGAAATCGGTGATTATACATTTAGTACCCTTAAACCCTTTTAAAGACTACCCAATGTTTTGTTTTAAATTATTGTACTTTTGCTTGTGTTGTTTGATTGTTTATAATTTTATTTCTATAGTTTCATTGAGATTAACCCCATTACAATAGGTTTTCTAATAAAATTTTTCTGAAGATAGACATGATTAGGGAGGCATGTCTAGGTGTTATTAATATGTTAGTTCTTAAAGAGTGACCAAAATTAAATCTAGTCATGAGATACTCAGGCTTTCCATATTTAAGAACCTTATAAAACTGAATCATTAGTCCTAATTTAATAAAACTCTCAAAGTCGCATTGTAGGAGTTTAATAGTGTACGAAGTCATATGTATATGTGATTTAAATTTAAGTCCAAAGATGTAACGAGCAATTCTGTAGAAACACTGTTTTAATCTATTTAGAGTGGTGTGTGTGTGATATTCCCGAATAAATCTCTAAGCCGTACAATAATAAAAGAAGACATAACGACATGGCAACACACCTTTTCACATTGCTTGGTATAAACAAAGCTACATATATTGTATAATTTGCTCAGAACGAAACTAATCTCAGAGATTACATGATTTACTTGAATATCAAAGCTCAAGTTATTATCTAAGTATAATCCTAATACTTTATAATATGATACAAATTCATTTTTTTCATTGCCTAATGTCAAGTTAGGTGCAGCGAAAATCTACGAAAACACATGCATCGAGTCTTTAAGGGATTTAAGTTAAGAAAGTTTTCTTCCTACCATTTCATTATTCGTTTCAAATCTTTGTTAACTTCTTGCTCCAAAAAGTTTAAACCATTTTTTTATCATCAGCTAGCAGCTGGACATCATCAGCATATGTATAACACCTACAAAATTTAATCTTGATCATAAATAGAAGTGGCCCCAAAATAGAACCCTGGGGCACACATCTATAGACTTTTAAAGTTGAAGAGATGGCTGAACCAAGATGTACATTTATTAAGAAAAGACCAAACTAACTTGCAGGCAGATGGGCCAAATCCAAATTGCGATAACAATTTATAACAAAGTCTGCTATGGGATAACGAATCGAATGCCTTGCTAAAATCAATAAATATGAGTACTGTGTTTAATTTCTGGTCGAGATTACTGCTTACATTTTCAACACAATCTAACATCAAACTCGTGGTACTATGACGCTTCCTAAATGCCGCCAGCTCTAAAAGCTGTTCTTTTAATAACATCTCTGATATTTTGGAACTAGCATTTAAAATTGTTATGGGACGAAAATCAGAAATGAGTTGAGCTGAATTAATTTTGGGAATAGGAATAACTCTTCCAACTTTCCAGTTATCTGGAAACATAGAGGAGTTGATAATTGTATTAAAAATAAAATACAATTGACGGGATATAACAGGAAAAATTAATTTCAAAAGATTTAAAGGAATTCCGTTAGGTCCAGTAGAGTTCGTTTTAATATTCATCATAGCATTATAAATCTCATCCACAGTAACATTTCGAAAGGTAAAATCCAAGTCATTCCCCAAATTAAAAGCAGGCTTTATCTCTAGTAACTACATCGGCTTTAAGTTTACACCACATCTGAGTTGGTGCTAAAGTATTCTATACACTCTTGCCGTCTAACGCGTCTTATTACAGAATTAAGTTTATGACGACAGTTGCAGTAAATTCTACGGTTTTCATTAGATAGCGATTCAACATTACCTTCGTCCTTATAGTCACATACAATACGACACTTAAATTTATTAGAAACATATAGTTTGATCAAAACAGCAGTTTTTTTCCTTATTCATGTGCAAAAATTGATATATTCGGAAAGCACTAGACGTTCACAAGACGTTCCCACAGCAACAGCAATCGTGTACAAGGTCTCAATTTGAACATTATCTGATGGAAGCCCTTTTACAATTATATCTGGACGGTTCATTTGCCTCTTAAGAGTATTGGTCTCATTTTCTAATTTGCAAAGTTTAGAAACAGTCTCCGATTTACCGAGATCAGTTTTAATATCATGCAATTGAGCTGCTATTCCATCTTTTAAGTAACTAGTGAGGTCTTTCAGCTTTTTCTCTAGAATATTAAATTTTAAAATTCTCTACTTACACGGTACAACCGAAGCATACCCCAGGCTTTATTTTCATGATGCTGTGAATTGCATGGTGCATTGAAGGAGTTTGATTTTTTAGACAAGTGTAATGTTTATGCATATTGCACAAAGCACATATTCGGCTTTGCAATAACCACAAATGATTGCCATTTAATTATTGCTTTTTACTTAAGCCTTCTTCATTAAAAACACACAATGTGCTATTTTTAAGGTTATGAAGACCAACGCAATTACTATTTCACAATAATAGCTGAATTTGCAGCTCAGTATAAAAATTTAACGTTTTTACATATATTTTAAATTCATTAATAGTTTGTGCAGTATAGTAAAGTTTAAATAAAATTTATCTCTCAGGAATTAAAGTATTCTACAATTTTTTTGCGCACAGATTTAATATTTTATTATTCGCTTGCCATGGCGTTGCCAGTATTTTTATATATTTGGGAAAGTAATTATTCAATTTTCTATTTTACTCTTTAGTTGCTAGTTTCTGCTAGGAAAATTACTGAACAGACTTAATATAACGCCATCCCGAAAATAACATTTAAATTTTCTGACCCTATGGACCTAATGACATCACGAAACTGTCTTCCTATTGGCTGATAATTCTAATTGAGAGTATAAATATAAATTATGAGAGTTAATTTGCAGGGTTGCCAATTTTTCCCAATACTTACTTGCATTTATTTGCACGTAGTTAAATTAATTTGTTGATAACAGACTTGGCAACCTTACATTGGCCGAACTACGTCATATAACGAGAAAACATGAGCATATCGTAATCTTGTCTTCTATCATTCTTCCTAGTAATATACATATTTTGACCTACTGAAAATAAGTTTGCATAATGTATTGCGAGCTAAACAAAAATACGTCCTACAAACGAATGAAGTAGGGTGCAAATACTCAATAAAATGAAGACCGCAGTTTGCAAATAAGTATATAAAATTATACAAACTGTATATATAAGGTACTTAATTGTCTAAATTTCCCCATGTGTTTTTAGGTCGTTAGGAGCAATTATTCACTTTACTGATGGCTAAAGGCACCCAACCAGAGAATTTTTTAAAATGAGTATGTATTGGTGCTTTTACACTAAACAAATCTATGCATTTCATAATTTATAACTTAATTATATTTAAAAAGAAAAGTGAGACATATTAAATATAAAGAAAATTATGAGTAATTGAATAAATAAATATTCTAACGACTAAATGTAAATTAATACGTAAAGAAGAGCATGAATTGATGTGTAAAATGTATTTTTTACTCTTAATTTTAACAAATTTTCTTTTTTAGTGTAATAATAGTAAATACTTTGATGAAAAAAAAACTAACTATATAAGCTCTGTTCAGTAACTGAAAGTTAGTACTAATTGTTACTGGAAAAGCATTCATTAACTCGAAAAACTAGCAACGAGAGAATAAAAATGTGAGAGAAAACAAATTACATGCAAGGTTTTGCTAGTAAAATTTTTACTAGCAAGATTTTGTCTTCAAAAAATTTTTTTGAAAAAATTGTATAAAAAAGAAAATTTTGCAATAATATGGAAAATATCAGTATTTAGTAGTGAAAATAATATAAATAAATCAGTCAAGTGCGAGTTAGACTCACACATGTAGGGTTCCGTACTATGTTTATTATGTACAACTTTAAAAATTCAAGTTATTAGTTTTTTCATGTCTTATGAGGCAAACCCTTAATTTTAAAATTAAAGTCATATTCACGAAAATTGCATCACTATTGGAACACCCTTTAAATTTTAGTAATTGTCGTCATAGCGGCCATGGTAATACACTTTCTACTTTTTTCGGTACAATTCTGATTTTATAATTGGTATTGTACAGTTTTTAATATATTTTGAACAATAAACATATTTGCGTTCTGGAATATTATTACTGTAAATATTATAGAAATTTCTTTGATTTTAAAACAATAATTTTATTTAAATTTTTGTGCTTTTTTTTCTTTGTTCTTTGATTTATTTCTATGGTTGCCTTGAGATTACTATTATCAGTTTGAACTTCTTTAAAGCGACATTTCTGGCTAACAACGGTAGATTACTTTATGTTTGCCCTTTAAGTACAATTACGTTTACAAAGGTACTATTTGATGGTATAATCAGTACAAGTTTAATGTCCTTCCTGACGCCACCGTAGTCTACATGCTAATTTTTGCTAGTAAAGCGTTCATTTACTTTTTCATATTTAGGAAATTATGTGAATTTCTGTTTTACTCTCTCGTTGCTAGTTTCTGCTAGTAAAGTTACTGAACAGACCTATAATCTATCAACTATATAAGCTGGAATGCTACTGATTGAAAATAATTAGTGCCCTTATTCCAAAGAAATGAAGTCTAATTGAAGTGTACTTTAGGACAAAATTTTCATATAAAAGTTGCAATGAAGTAGACTTGACGTAGACCATGGCACAATAAACAAGGTAGACTCGCGGCGAAAAAAGAGTACAATTCTGTAATAAAAATACGTACATTTTGTTTTTGTTTAAATAATTTTTGGCTGTCAAAATAAAAAATGTTAGTACATTTTGACACTGGAAGATGGAGACAACAAATAGTCAGCTGAGCTCTCGAGTTTACCTGTTATGAATTCGCCTTGACGTAGACTTTATTTTTTCGATAAGATCATAAATGTTTTGTTCTCTTTGTGAGAGTCTTGTTGAAAATGTGTGTTCACAGACACTTAGCGGTTTCCGTCGCCACACGTCGGTGACTTTGGTGATGACACTCAGTAGGAAAACAAAAACAATGCTCAAAAAACATCACAGCCTAAAGGTGGTTTTCATAACTTGCCTATAAAGTTACCGTCAGTTAAATACAACGTTAGTTAAGGTGAACTTAAAAGCAAGCTTTAACTATTTTCGTTTTCACAACCTTCCTGCAAAATAAATTTTATACATATAAAATGATGTCAACGCCACAGAAAATAGCGACAAGTTTTTAGAAAATTTCAAAATGTCAACTTTAAACAAATGCTAACTAAATAACCAATAAAAAAGAAACGGAAACTTTGTAAAATTAAAAAAAACAAAAAAGTATGGTGTTTTCAAATGAATAAACCTTACGTTACAAGTTTGTGCAGTATTTTATTGCACACTTTTCAATAAAAACCAAAAGCTGCAAATGGTCCGGTAACATTCTACCTTTAGCTATTGGCAAGTTACGAAACACCGCCTTAATTATTAAAGACATACTTATAAATTTATTTTCATTTTATTTACTGTATATTTAACTATTATATATTTTTTTTATAGGTGAGAGCAGTTGATAATGATTTCGGATTGTATGCATCTTTAACATATGAAATAGTTGGAGATGATATGAATGGATTTTTTATGATAGATAAAATCACTGGCAATTTATACACAAAGGTTTCTTTGGACAGAGAACAAAAATCAACGTATGATGTGATTGTTAAAGCGACTGATGGAGGAGGAAAATTTGGATATACTTTGGTTAAAGTAAAAGTAGGGGACGTAAATGACAATGCTCCATTTTTTTTATTGAAGAATTATAATATTATCGTTAAAAATGATATAATGGTTAACTCAGTTATTGCAAAGGTATGTATTGTGTTTATTTATATTTCTTATTTAAAACTCAACTTGTTGTTTTACAAATTAAATAAATAATTATTAACTGTTATAATTGAGGAGGTTAATGGAAAAACGAGCTCAGTTTAAAATACTCGTTTTGAGATAATCGACTTTGAAAGCTAAACTAAAGTTTTATAGGTTATTATCAAATTGTATTACTAATTGCATTTACATATTACGTAATATATATTCTTCTAGACTAAGAATATAGCCTCTAACTGTTTGTATATATTTTGCTTTAACCCATTCCCAGCCATTGTACCTGATTGGGTACAGAAAAAAGACAATATTTAAATGCGTATACATTTTATGGGAAGAACAAAACGTAAAAATATCGTACCGTTACTTTATATTTTTTTAAAGATTTTACAGTTCTGAAGCAGTTTAGCGAGTATTCGCTAGGTCAGTAATAATACAGCTGCGTAGAATAAAACCTACTTTATTATAATAAGTGGTTTTGATAAATCTGCAAACTGATGAAATCATATGTTAATTGTTTACAAAGTTAGAAGAAAAGAAACTAATTTGGAGAACTTTAGGGAAGTATCAAATTGGGTGTACCCAATTGAGTACAATGGCTTATAAAGTATACAGTTTTTTTAATTTTTCCTCAAACTGAAATGGAATTTCAAGCTATCACAACTTTAACTTTTTGCAACAAACGTTTTAAAAGTTTGAACAGCGCACTGAATTTTGTGGAAAGAGACCATGTACATCATGTTATCATAGTTTTCTTTTCATATTTTATTTATTGTATCTTCAATATATTTGAACTAACAATAATTACCCATATCTTAAATTTGAACTAACAATAATTACCCATATCTTAAATCTAAAATAAAAATAAATGTACGTGTAAAGTCCAGCAAACAAAAAAATTGTATGTATCACGGTTGCTGCTATCATCATCAGAGGGTCATCCCTCTGACGTTCGGACGAGAGATGTAATGTCCCTCCTTTTTGTCGAATGTACCCACGTTAAATGTACCAGGCAGGTGTGGTAGAAATATTTTGTGGCAGTGATAGCGAAGACGACATTCAACTTATGCCAACCGAAGTTGATCGCGGAATATAATTAGAGGATGGGTGGTTTCGACAAGTTATTGACAGCCCCTGATTGTGTCAATATCTATAGAATGAAATGAAATAGTGGCCCCCGTTATTTGCGAGGAAAAAAATAACGGTGGCCACTATTTACTGCAAGATTGTGGTTAGTATACTTCCCAACGCTTACTAGCTTCCTGTGTAGCAAATACAGCTGGAAAACGCTTTCCCAGAACGATAAAAAAAAACCCTTACGATGCATTGAATGCCATAAGAGAATAAGTCGAATGTGTGAGCAATGTGGTGTAGCACTCTGTGTAGAAAAAGAGTGATATAAAAATGTTGATACACTAAAAAACATACTCATTATGCCATTGTACCCGTTTGGGTACAGGTCCAAAAGCATAGTTCCTGAATTTTTTTTTTTATTTTTTTTTTGTATTTTTCTTGTTCTTTGTGTATATTTTGTTTAAGCTAAATAAACGAAATCAAATATTTTTAATTAATAATGGTCTTGGTTTTTAATGGGTTAAACGGTATTGAATATAATACGAAGTAGTGTCAGAGCTCTTTTTGCCATCAAACTACTGTTTCGTACTTTCTTATCGTTAAGTATTAAAATTATCATAACTCAGCGGAAAAACCAGATATAGACATCAAACAAAAGCCATTGCAAAGAGGATTAAATAACAGATAATTAATAATATATAATGTAATATAACAAAATAGACTTTCAATGTGTTGTTTCGCATTTATTTTTAAAGTTTATGAAGAATAAATTCTTCTTTCGTAACAGTATGTATCCATAGAGTAGAGAAGCGAGATCTATATCGTTTTAAATTTTTCCTTTGGTGGTAAAATATATTAAAGTAAAAATATTAAACAAGAGGGCAGCTTTAGGTAGTAGTAGACTTCGTTCTCACAAACTGACTGATTGATGATTGAATACAGTTTTCTCGCATTCCTTTATCTGAGTTTGGTTGGTTAAATAGATGATGCTTACAACTAAAAACTACCCACAGTAGATCGATACGAAGAGTGCTGATGACGGACATAGCTGTCTGGAAAATCTGCATTGCCCTCTGCTGGTGTCTGAAAATTAAATTTTCCCAATTTTTCTTTAATAAATAATATCACCTAATTTGTAATTTAATTTATTCTTTCTTAGACAGAATAAAATGAACTTAAGTTTGACATTAAATTTCATCTGTATGTAAAATAAATTGTTCGACTAAAAAAATTTCAAATATTCAATATTAATAGGGTATTACATTATCATTGTCTTTTTTGTGTATATAACAAATATTTAAAGAAGCAAACTACAAAGAGTACTAAATTATTATATATATATATATATATATATATATATATTATATATATATATATATATTATATATATATATATATATATATATATATATATATATATATATATATATATATATATTTATATATATATTATCAAATCAACCAAAAAAAATTGTTTTCAAATTTACCATCTTCCTATTTTATTGAAACTTTTGTTGTTTATATTCTTTCTGAAGCCAAATGTCATTTTAAAAAAATTCTATCTCTTACAGTTTTTTAGCTATACAGTTATCAAAATAGGAAAATATTGCTTTTTTGCATATAAGCTCGAGGATTAAATATATTCTTATTCCAGTTCTATAAGCCCTAGGAAGTAATAGCTCATTTTAAAGGGGATTTCATACGCTTTAATTTGATAAAAAAACAAATTTTTAATAAACTTTTTTCTTATATTTAAAAAAAAAAATTATAATCTTTGAGATAGTGTCTTCTAATTTTTTAAAATTCATATATGTTTTTTATTGTGGCTTAGTGAGTACACCATAAACATTTCAGAGTGGGACCATGGTGGGATCAGAAGTTATATTAAAAAAACTTCAGGGAAAGAACACACAAAATCATCATGCAGACCTATAAGCATTTTATCAAACATATCGAAGCTGATGTAGAGAATATTAATAACTAAGCTGAATCCAATTCTTATCGCGAAAGGATGTATTCTGAACCATCGATTCGGCTTAAGAAAACAACATAGTACGATCCAACAAACACACAGATTAGTAAATGTAATTAAATAGACTTTTGAAGAAAGAAAATACCGTTGTGCTGTTTTTATCGACGTTTCTCAAGCATTTGATCAAGTTTAACACGAAGGCCTAATATATAAGTTAAAGCTGAACTTGCCCGAAAACTTATATAAGCTGTTACAAAATTATTTAACTATCGAAAGTTTATGCTAAAACAAGGGGATTTTTTAAACTCACCTCAGCTCATTGTAGGTCAAGGTAGTATTTTGGGACCCGTTTTATACCTGCTGTACACATCAGATATGATAATTAGCACTCGTGTGCACACATCAACATTTGCTGATGGCACAGCTTTCCTAAGTATTCATGAAAGCGCCCAAGTAGTATCAAAAAAATAAATAAAATAAAAAAATACCTCAGGCTTCAAATGTAAAATACCTCGGTGTTCATCTTGATCGGCGCCTTACGTGGAAAAGCCACATTGAATCCAAATTAACACAAATGAAGTTAAAAGCAGTGCAACTAAACTTTCTTATTGGCAGAATTTCTACTCTCGCCTTAGATTGCAAACTTTTATTGTACAGATATGGTCAAGATTTGCGTCGATACCTAGCCGTGGGCTCTTATTACACGGGTGGTCTTACCACCGAGTGAAACAAAGACGTAGACTAGCGCCCCCACTGTGTAGTAACGGCACACCCTACGATGACGTGCCCTGTGTAAGAGGCACTATAATCAAATTAGGTGAGTCCCACAGTCACAGTGAGTAGCAATTTTTAGAACATGGCAAGCCATAGACCCATGTTCCGAACTCTTGCTTAGGGGTTGGAGATTATCCAACTACTTCTGTTGAGAATGCAACAGCACATTTTGATCCACAATGCACCACCACGTGTACCCCCGAAGGGAACCTCACCAGTCCTTTGGGCACCAGTCCTTTGTTCACTGGGGCTACCAGTCCTTTAGGCCTCGAAGAGAACCCATGTTATAAAACAAGAGATCTTTTCTTCCAGATTTTGGCTCCAGGAACCCTAGCATCTGGTACCCCTATTATTTTCCCCGTGCGCACCGCTTCAAATCATTTGCAATCTACTGCAGTGACAATTAGTACCACCTGGGGAACTTTTGCTGTACAAGTCAATTCTAAAACCAATTTGGTGTTATGGCATTCAATTATGGGGAACTGCCTCAGCTACCAATGTAGACAAAATCCAAAGTTGCTCCCTGGTATATCAAAAACTTAAACATCCACAAAGATCTATACGTGCCATCAGTTAAAGCAGAAATAGCGAAATATGCAGTAACGTATTTAAAGAATCTTGAAACACATCCAAATCCGCTGGCCCGTAACTTACTCAATGAACGTGGTTACATTCGTCTAAGGAAGAGGGACATTGCTTCTCTCTCCCAAACATTAGATGGATTACCCTCAAATTGCACCAGCAACCGTGAAATATACAATTTTTTTTCTAGCACTGGCTAGAAAATATACCTAAAAGGTATATTTTTTATTTTAGATTTAAGATATGAGTAATTATTGATAACTAGTTCAAATATATGGAAGATACAATAAATAAATTATAAAAAAAAATTACAAATTACATGTAGTTGTAATTGACTTTAGACCCTGATTTAAATTACAATTACTTGTAATGTGTAATTGAGAATATGCAATAGGCTGGAACGTTGGTGCAGGGAAAAAATAATATTTTGTATTACCCGTTCTAATAGTGATTAAAATTAGTCTTAGAACCACCACTTGATCTGCCGCAGAAGCCTTGAACGTAATTATTATACCCTTCACCACAGGTGGAAAGGGTATATATAAGTTTGTCATTCCGTGTGTTATTTCTACAATATTCATTTCCGACCCCATAAAATATATATATTCTGGATCCTTATACATAGAGAAGTTGATTAAGCGATGTCCGTCTGTCCGTCTATCCGTCTGTCCGTGTTAGTGTTGTAATGTCATTTGCCAAGGCACCAGAAGAGATACAAAAAATTTAAGCACACCAATCTGTCAGGCATAGTTTCGAAAATGTTGGTATTGTAATTCAGCAACATCGGATCATTCCTCTGAAGGCTGCGGGCCAAAAACCACGCCCACCTATATTTTTTTCACGTTTTTTTTTTAATTTTTTTCGGCTTTAATGATTCTGTTTTGCCTTTTTTGTCAAATAAATATTAGACTGCGACAGGTAGATCGTAAGGAGTGCATACAGATCTCGGGGGATCAATAACCCCCTGTGAGGGGCGATTTTTGTTTGTTTTTAGATTGGTAAGGTTTTTCTGCTTTGATTTGTATTAGAGACCTTAATAGAAAGCAATACACATAGAGGTAGCCAATGGACCCACAGGGTACCCACTGATAAATAGGAGCAGTTAAAAGGACCCCCCATGTGTCTATATGACGACATTTTTTTTGGAAGGATTTCTTTTTGCTTTAGTCTGACCATTCTAACTCAATATAGATTGCAGAAAAGTCCTAAATTTCACAAAAAAATTTCAATAAAATCTAAAAAAAAATTCAATAAAATTTTTAAAAAAATTTCAATAAAATTATTAAAAAAAAATTTAAAAATTTTTTTTCAAAAATATTTACAAAAAAATTTACAAAGCATTTTCAAAAAGATATTTTAAAGAAAAATATTCGAAAAAAAATTTTTTTTAAAAATTTTCCAAAAAATTTTCTAATAAAATTTTACAAAAAATTTTACAAAAAATTTTTAAAAAAATATTTTTATAAACAATTTCTACACACAATTTTCGAAAAATTATAACAAGAATTTCAATATTTCTTTGAAAATGAAAATCATACTCTAACATAACATATATTTAATATTTAGAATATACATATGTATGTATGTGTGTATATAGAGTAACATATTTTTATACCCTTCACCACAGGTGGAAAGGGTATATATAAGTTTGTCATTCCGTGTGTAATTTCTTCCGACCCCATAAAGTATATATATTCTGGATCCTTATACATAAAGAAGTTGATCGATGTCCGTCTGTCCGTATTAGTGATGTAATGTCATTTGCCAAGGCACCAGAATAGATACAAAAAATTTAAGCACACCAATCTGTCAGGCATAGTTTCGAAAATTTTGGTATTGCAATTCAGCAACATCGGATCATTCCTTTGGAGGCTGCGGGCCAAAAACCACGCCCACCTATATTTTTTTCACGTTTTTTTAATTTTTTTCGGCTTTAATGATTCTGTTTTGCCTTTTTTTGTCAAATAAATATTAGACTGCGACAGGTAGATCTCAAGGAGTGCATACAGATCTCGGGGGATCAATTACCCCCTGCGAGGGTCGATTTTTGTTTGTTTTTAGATTGGTAGGGATTTTCTGCTTTGATTTGTATTAGAGACCTTAATAGAAAGCAATATACATAGAGGTAGCCAATGGACCCACAGGGTACCCACTGATAAATAGGAGCAGTTAAAAGGACCCCCCATGTGTCAATATGAGGAATTTTTTTTTTGTAAGGATTTCTTTTTGCTTTAGTCTGACCATTCTAACTCAATATAGATTGCAGAGAAGTCCTAAATTTATCAAAAAAATTTCAATAAAATTTCAATAAAATAAAACAAAAATATTTAATAAAATTTAAAAAAAAATTTAAAAAAAAATTTAATTTTTTTTTCAAAAATATTTACAAAAAAATTTACTAAGCATTTTCAAAAAGATATTCTACAGAAAAATATGCGAAAAAAAAATTTTTTAAAAAATTTTCCAAAAATATTTTTACTAAAATTAAAACAAAAATTTCAATATTTCTTTGAAAATGAAAATCATGACTGTAACATAACATATATTTAATATTAAGAATATACATATGTATGTATATGTGTATATAGAGTAATATATTTTTATACCCTTCACCACAGGTGGAAAGGGTATATATAAGTTTGTCATTCCGTGTGTAATTTCTACAATATTCATTTCCGACCCCATAAAGTATATATATTCTGGATCCTTATACATAGAGAAGTTGATTAAGCGATGTCCGTCTGTCCGTCTGTCCGTGTTAGTGTGGTAATGTCATTTGCCAAGGCACCAGAAGAGATACAAAAAATTTAAGCACACCAATCTGTCAGGCATAGTTTCGAAAATTTTGGTATTGCAATTCAGCACCATCGGATCATTCCTTTGGAGGCTACGGGCCAAAAACCACGCCCACCTATATTTTTTTTACGTTTTTTTAAATTTTTTTCGGCTTTAATAATTCTGTTTTGCCTTTTTTTGTCAAATAAATATTAGACTGCGACAGGTAGATTGCAAGGAGTGAATACAGATCTCGGGGGATGAATAACCCCCTGCGAGGGGCGATTTTTGTTTGTTTTTAGATTGGTAGGGTTTATCTGCTTTGATTTGTATTAGAGACCTTAATAGAAAGCAATACGCATAGAGGTAGCCAATGGACCCACAGGGTACCCACTGACAAATAGGAGCAGTTAAAAGGACCCTCCATGTGTCAATATGGTGAAATTTTTTTTTGTAAGGATTTCTTTTTGCTTTAGTCTGACCATTCTAACTTAATAGATTGGAGAAAGGTCCAAAATTTAACAAAAAAATTTCAATCAAATTTTTAAAAAATAATTTTTTTAAAAAATAATTTTTTTAAAAAATTTTTTAAAAAAAATTTTTTTAATTTTTTTCAAAAATATTTACAAAGCATTTTCAAAAAGATATTTTACTGAAAAATATTCGAAAAAAAAATTTTTTAAAAAATTTTCCAAAAAATTTTCGAATAAAATTTTACAAAAAATTTTTAAAAAAATATTTTTACAAAAAATTTTTACACGCAATTTTCGAAAAGTTAAAACAAAAATTTCAATATTTCTTTGAAAATGAAAATCATGACTGTAAGATAATATATATGTATGTATGTGTGTATATAGAGTAACATATTTTTTTAAATGCGTTTGATTTTTAAATAGATGATATCTCTGTTTCAAAACCTAGGTGCATTAAACACATAGACATCATCAGGATACCGACTACAAACTGTCAAAAATAAAACGATTATTTTGAAGTCAGCAAAGCTACATGGCTACACGGCCACCGTTGTGGCTGTCGTCAACTTAGACTAATTTCTATTTTATTCAACAAAAGAAAATGTCACAAAATTGTAAATTACAAATTCATATTCAAACAAAAAGTATTGGAGGAAATATTTATAATTTTTTGAAAAAGTTATTTTATTTTATAAAAGCAAAATAAGTATTTCTACAACAATGTCAGAGTTTACGATGTAGCTGTCGGCTTCAATATCATTAAGTAGCTGACAACACGGCGACAATTGTAGCAAACGGAATTTGTCTTCTATTTCTTTAACTCATGAATAATGATTTTTTCTCATACGACTTTATTTAAGTAAAGAGTCAACAATATGGATAATGCTGTACATGTATGTATAAATAAAATCACCGTGGTGAAGGGTATAGAAGATTCGGCACGGCCGAATATAGCACTTTTACACTTTTAAACACATATATGTACATCATCAGGATACCGACTACAAAATGTCAAAAATAAAATACACACGTTTCTAGGTAAACGATTATTTTGAAGTCAGCAAAGCTACATGGCTACATGATACACGACCACCGTTGTGGCTGTCGTCAACTTAGGCTATTTCTATTTTATTCAACAAAAGAAAATGTCACAAAATTGTAAATTACAAATTCATATACAAACAAAAAGTTTTGGAGGAAATATTTATAATTTTTTGAAAAAGTTATTTAATTTTATAAAAGCAAAATAAGTATTTCTACAACAATGTCAGTTTTTACGATGTAGCTGTCGTCTTCAATATCTTTAAGTACCTGACAACACGGCGTCAGAGTCAACAATATGGATAATGCTATACATGTCTGTATAAATAAAATCACCGTGGTGAAGGGTATAGAAGATTCGGCACGGCGAATATAGCACTTTTACTTGTTTTAAATGCGTTTGATTTTTTTAAATGCACTTGATTTTTAAATAGATGATATGATATCTCTGTTTTAAAACCTAGGTGCATTAAACACATAGACATCATCAGGATACCGGCTACAAACTGTCAAAAATAAAACGATTATTTTGAAGTCAGCAAAGCTACATGGCTACACGGCTACACGGCCACCGTTGTGGCTGTCGTCAACTTAGGCTAATTTCTATTTTATTCAACAAAAGAAAATGTCACAAAATTGTAAATTACAAATTCATACACAAACAAAAAGATTTGGAGGAAATATTTATAATTTTTGGAAAAAGTTATTTAATTTTATAAAAGCAAAATAAGTATTTCTACAACAATGTCAGAGTTTACGATGTAGCTGTCGGCTTCAATATCATTAAGTAGCTGACAACACGGCGACAATTGTAGCAAACGGAATTTGTTTTCATTTGTCTTCTATTTCTTTAACTCATGAATAATGATTTTTTCTCATACGACTTTATTTAAGTAAAGAGTCAACAATATGGCTAATGCTGTACATGTCTGTATAAATAAAATCACCGTGGTAAAGGGTATGGAAGATTCGGCACGGCCGAATATAGTACTTTTACTTGTTTGTCTTTAAATCTTATAGAGTTATATTTTTTATTTGATAGATGGTTTTTAGGGTTCCGTACCCAAAGGGTAAAAACGAAACCCTATTGTTTTCGCTACAATGTCTGTCCGTCTGGCTGTCTGTCCATCTGTCAGCGCCTTTTATCTCTGGAACCGTAATAGGCAGACTCTTGAAATTTTCACAGATGATGTATAGCTGTTGCCGTTATAGCAACAAATACTATAACTTATAGGGTATTCCGATAGAGAGGTGTTATTCACGAATATGTGTTTATTTCTTGAACTGTAGGAGGCATAGACTAAAGATTTACAAACAGTAATTAAAATCTAGTTCGCTTTATAAACAAGTATAAAAAAATAAACCTAGAAATTAAAGGGTGTGCCTATAGTGATGTGATTTGCATGTATAAGGCCTAAGTTTTAAACCATAATAGGTAGACTCTTGAAATTTTTACACAAGTTGTATTACTGTGCCCGCTATAATAAAAATTACTAAAACTTATAGGGTGTTCCGCAAGTGACGAGTATTTTGCGTATATGGTCATGTTTTTTAAACTGTAATAGGTATACTCAAGATATTTTTATTAAAAGCGCATTTCCGTTTCCGATATAACAACAATTATTAAAAATTAAAGGGTTTTGCGAAAGTGACACACATTTACGTACATACATATACTCGCCTTGTTTTTGAACCGGAATGAGTAGACACTTTAAATCTACAAAAAATATAATAAGTTAAAAAAAAATAGTCTACCTTTTACGCCTTCAGAGATAGAAGGCGCTGACATACGTTTTTACCCTTTGGGTACGGAAATTTAAAAATACATAAATAATTACTTATTTTTTATATTTTTACTTTGTTTAATTTATTCACTTTGCTCTTATTTTTAATTTATATTTGTTTTCTGTTAAAGGGGCTTTAATTTGATCTTATTATAACTTTTTTGGGCACTTATACACTTTTTTCACTTCTATTTCGTTTACTCTGACAATAGTGCCGTTGTCAGATGTTTAAAACTTCACACATCTTATAATATATGTTGAGCTGACAACGCCTGGCAATGTTCTGACAATGGCAAAGAAAAGTGTTCACACGATTGTCAAATATCTGACAACATTATTGTCAGGTGAAGTCTGACAATTATCTGACAATGCTTTTTCTGACAATACAACAATTGTAAGTTCAAACGATTGTTAGACTTTTTTTTGAATATTTTTCTGACAATATTGTAAGATTTGACAATCGTCTGTACAGAGCTTAAGTTACAACAAATTGATTTTATAATAATTATGTTTTTTAAGAATGAATATATATTGCTGAATCATTTCAGATACAAAACTAAGCAATTGTGAAGTAAATGGGATAATAAGGTATTAAATTATACGTAAAGTTGTCTAGAAAAAGTATACGAAGATTTTTTTAATATTAAAATCCTTCATACCCACGAATTGAAAAAAAATAATTTCAACTGATGAAATAAATTATGATAAAAGTTTTATCATAAAACTATATTCGTCTGTCAATTAAATCGAAAATTCGAAATTCTTTAGGAAGTGACTCGATTGAAGGCATTATATATGAAATTCTTCTTATAATGTAAAAAATGACTGAATAAAGGTTTTTCAGGCTTTTAGTATAAATAAAGTCTTTTGTATATTTTTATAACCAAAAAGTAGTTCAAAAACTATACATATTTTCAGTTGTACGATTTTGTGACCATTTTTTAAAGATGATAAGACGATTCTTTTATTGATAAAATTTTTTGAGAATTTAAATATTAATTATTTAATATTATGCTAATTACCCATAACGTTTTATAATAAAAATGCAATTTATTTTTTGGGGGAAAAGAGCTAGTTCCCATACGTATTTCGCTGGTTGCTCAGGCCAGATCATCAGGAAATTTTTTTCCGAAATTTAGAGAAGCCAACAATACTCTATAAGTAATAAAATTCTACAAAACACAATGAGAACTCAACAAATAAATTAGGTAGAGATAAAAATTTAACTAGTTCATTTAGTTCAATTGAACTAATTCGTTCGTGAACTACCCTACATATGTAGGTATTTGGCTGTGTAGGTTGAAAGTAAATGTCACGAGCTCAACACAGCTTGTTGAATTTAGGTACTTGTCTACGATCGTATAGGTACTTGGATACGTTTGAATTGTTACTTGGCTACCTTCGTATCGAGTTTTTGAATTCAGGTACTGCAGTACACTTTCTCTAATGTTCATATTTTTATATATGTTCTTACTTTTCTATGCTCTCTTCGATGCGACTACATACTTGCAAACTATAATTCACTTCTCTTCACTGTTTTTGCTCTGAGCGAGAGAGAGAGAGAGCGATAAAGTATGTACTGTATTCGAAAAACAAAAGAACTTCACATGTACAACTAAAACTTGCTCGATGCAGACGTATTATATTAAAGATATGCAATTAAACCTGATTAAAAATGATTGTTTTAATTAGAATTAAAATTTTTCCCAATATTCATACATATGTATGTAAATTTGAGAATTAAACTTTTAAAACGTAAACAAATTATTTTATATTTAAAATTTTATTAGTCGAACTATTTATTTACAGACAGGTGACAATTTTTCTTTAATATTAATCACCTAATTTGTAATTTTAATTATTCCTTCTTAGAGAGAATAAAACGAACTTAAGCTTGACTTTAAAAGCCATCGGTGTAGAAGTTATTGTTATAATAAATATTTAAACAAAATAAAAAACTTAAATTACATACATATATTTTTCTACTAATTTGCACTTATTATTAAGTTAACTTAATTTTTACAATCATTTCTTTTTAGATAACAGCAGTGGATATCGATGAGAATAATAACAGCGCTTTAAATTATGCATTTGATAACTCAACTATTGCTAATGCATATATGGAATATGTGTCGCTAAGTATTGATGGAGATCTGCGAATTACGAAATCATTGCAAAATTTTACAAATCATGTAATCGAATTTTTCATAAGAGCAACAGATAATGGCGATAACGAGCAATTATACAATATTTTACCAGTTTCGTTACAAGTTGTACAATCAAATATACCTATTCCAACATTTGACAAATCAACGCTAAATATCAATGTTGAAGAGTCGTATGTTCCTGGTTCCGTATTAGCAAAATTAAAAGTTAATGGGAATTTTTCAGTTAAATTTTCGGTTGCCACAGATACAGAAAAATTCTCTGTAACAGAAAATGGAGAGGTTATGTTAATGCAAAGGCTTGACAGAGAGGTATTTAGTACGGAACATATTATTGCAATGTCTGAAACTGCAACAGTCCCTGTGTTGTATGCATATACCGATATTTATTTTAATGTTCAGGATGAAAATGATAATTTTCCTAAGTTCTCAAATATAGTGTACAATGTTGTAATCCCAGAAAATGCTGAAAAGGGTTCATATGTTGTTAAAATAACATCTACAGATACTGATGAGGGCCCTAACGGTGATGTGAGATATTATTTAGAAGACGAAACTTATTCCAAAATATTTGGAATAGATATTTATACTGGATGGATAACATTGCTAACTTCCTTAGACAGGGAGTCGCAATCAGAATATTATTTTAATATTTTGGCAAGTGATAATGGGCAGCCGAAGCAAATATCTAAAGTACCAGTTGCCATAACTGTTTCAGACTGCAACGACAACCCACCCATGTTTAAACAAAAAGTTCAATCTTTATCAGTATCAGAAGATGTTATACCTGGCACTGTTTTATCACGACTTCTAGTCACCGACTTGGATTCACAGAAAAATAATTTGGATTTCTTTATAATATCTGGCGATAATTACTGTCAATTCCAAATTTCCAATACAGGAGAGTTGTTTGTTTCAAAAAAACTTGATCGCGAATCCATAGAAACTTACAACATCAGTGTTGCTGTAACTGATGGGAAATTTATTTCGTACGCGTTTATATCAATAAATATCGATGATGAAAACGATAACTTCCCTTTATGTTTGCAACTGATGTACAATGTTTTCGTCAATGAGTCTGCTCCAGTAGGAACTACGTTGGTAAAAATAAATGCTATAGACCTCGATATAACTCCTAACAATAAAATACGCTACTATTTAACTGGAAATTTTTCGGATGACTTTCATATTGAAAAAGATACTGGTGAGCTGAAAATAGCTAGAGATTTGGATCGTGAAAAACATTCAATTTATATTTTACTGGTTCATGTTCAAGATGGAAAGGAATTATTAGAGGAGTGTGTTAGCGAACTATTTATATCCGTTAGTGATGTAAACGATAACAAGCCAGCATTTTCAATGGAACAATATATTGTCAGTATACCAGAGGATGCGCAAATCAATACGATTGTAACAAAAGTTCACGCCACTGATAAGGATTTTGGTTTAAATAGAAAAATATCTTATTCATCTGTAGAAGCAAATGACTTTTTTGACGTCAATTCTGTTAATGGTATAATAAAATTAAAAACACCTTTAGACAGAGAAAATACATCTATATTTAATATAATCATAAAAGCTGAAGATTACGGCAGTCCCAAATTATTTTCTACTGCAAATCTTACCGTACACGTTCTGGATATTAACGACAATCCACCAGTTTTTCAGTTAAAACATTATTCAGCATTTTTATCCGAGAAAACGGCAGTTGATTCAGAAGTTATTAAAATTCATGCAACTTCAGAAGACATCGGTGTAAATGCTGAAGTATTATATTATATAATTGGTGGAAATGAGCAGCAAAAATTTAAAATCGATTCTAAAACTGGAGTAATATCGGTCAATTCCGAAATAGATTATGAAAAAACAAAGTCATTTTTCCTAACAGTGCAAGCTATTGATAGGGGAACCCCACCTCTAAGTACCCAAGCATTTGTGAATATAACTATATTGGATGTCAATGACAATCTTCCTCAGTTTTCCCAAAATCTTTATCGCGTAAGTGTGGTTGAGAATGCGCAAAAAGGGGAAATGATAGCACAGATTACAGCCACTGATGAGGATTCAGATCAAAATGGAATTGTAATCTATAACATAGAAAGGGGTGACAGATTAAATCAGTTTTCTATTGACGAATTTGTTGGAGAAATCTATGTTAACAATGACCTTGATCGGGAAAATATACCAACATATACTCTTGAGATAAGGGCATGTGATAATGGAGTACCTCAATTGTGTAGCTACGTTCAAGTATTAGTAGATGTCTTAGATATAAACGATAATCCACCATTATTTAAACACTCGAATTACAGCATTGTTTTACAAGAGAACAAGCCGCTTGGTTTTATAATAATTACGTTTGAACTGTTTGACGCTGATGAGTTTCCAAATAGTAGTCCTTTCACGTTCGATTTTAAAAGTGGTAATGAGGGAGGATTTTTTCGTTTGGAACAAGATGGTAGTCTTAGAACTGCTGCTCGGTTCAACCATCATATTTGCGATCAATATGTTTTGCAAGTAAGAGTTTTTGACAACGGAACTCCACCTCTATATTCTGATACATGGATATCAATTCAAATAATTGAAGAAAGTCAATATCCACCAGTACTCACACCCTTGGAAATAACTGTTAATTCTTATAATGACGACTTTGCGGGAGGTTTTCTTGGAAAAGTATATGTTTCGGATTTGGATAAATATGATACTTTCACCTACGGCCTAGCACCAACACATGGACATGAATATTCTGCTTTAAAGCTATTCAATATATCGCATGAAACTGGAGAACTCTTTGCTATGAAAAATCTTGATGTTGGACTTTATCAAATAAATGTTACAGTTTCAGATGGAAAATTTTTAACGTATGCCTTTGTTCGCATTAATGTAGAAATAATAACAAATGAAATGGTTAGAAACGCAATAATTATTAAATTCGGTAAAGTTACCCCAAAAGATTTTATTTTAAGACATCGTAAGGGATTTGTGCGTTCTATTCGCGAAATTATGCGATGTGGCCAAAAAGACGTAGTTATTATTTCTTTAAACCATAACGAACCTGTTCAAAAGAATGAAATTAGAGGAAAAAATAGTACCCTCGAAATTCCTTCCAGAAAACGACGCTCGTATAATGTTTTAGAAGTAGTTTTTACAGTGCAAAAACAACAAATTGTTCCGATGTCAGAAAATTATTATTCGGCTGAAGAAATTCGTTACAAAATTTTCAAAAAAATTGAAGAAATTGAATACAATTCCAACCTGATTGTGGAAGAACTGGTCCAAAATGAATGTGTATTAAGTACATGCGTTCATGGTGACTGTAAAAAACAATTACGTCTGATGAAGAATCAGTTACGTACGTATTATACAGATGTAGTCAGTTACGTAACGCCAAGATACGAATATATAAATAACTGTTTATGCAAGCAAGGATTCGATGGTAAAAACTGCGATGAGCCTGTAAATGCATGTTCTTCTGATCCATGTACGTTACAAAAACAGTGTTGGCCAGCCGATACAGCTGTAGGTTATCAATGTATCTGTCCAACAGGCTATTCAGGCTTTAACTGCGAAATTCAAGCAGCAAAATGTCAAAATAACACTTGTTCAAGTTTCAAAACGCCAGTATCGTTTAGCGGAAAAAGCTACGCACATTATAAGATTAATAAATCTATGGCTCGAAATATAGTAGAGAGTAAATTTTTGTTCTCCCTAAATGTACGAACAGTACAGCAATCTGGAACTATTGTTTACGCAAGTGGTCCGATAGATTACAATATAATTGAAATTTTAAATGGGGCTCTTCAATATAGATTTGAATTAGGCTCCGGAGAAGGAATAGTTGTAGTATCAAGTGTAAATATATCAGATGGAGATTGGCATTCAATAAAGTTAGAACGATTTCTTAACACAGCTAAAGTGGTCGTTGACAGTAAGCACTTCGCTCAAGGCAGTGCCCCTGGAGTCAATATAGTTCTAAACCTGCAAACGAATGATTTTTTCTTGGGAGCTGAAGTTAAACCTCATCATACTATAATAGGATATGAAGACATTCATAGAGGCTTTATTGGCTGCATGACCGATTTGAGAATAGGAACAGAAATGTTACCTCTGTATATATCTGGTGGTAGTACTGTAGCTGCATTAAAGCGATTTACAAATGTTGAGTTCCATTGTGATCCTGCAAAAGTTTTAATTAATTTAGGAATATGTGGAAGCCAACCTTGCTTGAACTCTGGTTTTTGTCAAGATCTTGGCAATAAATTTAATTGTTTATGTCCGGAGCGCTTTTCTGGACAATTATGTGAAATTGATTTAGATCCTTGTGCCTCATTCCCATGTCTATATGGCGGGCATTGTGAACATTTTGGGCCTAATAACTACTCCTGCATCTGCCCAAGTCATCTCTCTGGCAAGAGATGTGAATATGGTAAATTTTGCACACCTAATCCATGCAAAAACGGCGGAGTCTGTGAAGAAGGAGATGGTATTCCTCATTGTATGTGCAGAGGATTTACCGGAACATTATGTGAAATTGATGTTGACGAATGTAAAAACCATCCTTGTGGCAATGGAGCCACATGTATTAATGAAGCTGGTAGTTTTCGTTGCATTTGTCCTTCCTATCTAACGGGTTCTAGTTGCGGCGACCCTTTATATTCCAATTCCATATCTACAAAAATTAGAAACTTTTCAATTGAAAACATAACAGGAATAATATGCGGTGTGTCGTTTGTTTTTGTATTATGCACATTCATATTACTTTGTATTACTTTGAAAAGAAATTCGTCGCGAAACTTAAGAGAAAATCCTAAACGAATAAAAAATACATATAAGGAAACAACTTTGAATTCTCTCCTGCAGAACGAGAAGAACAATAAACAAAATACTAAGCTTAGTAATCTAGAAGTTAACCACCGACCAATAAGTTACACTCAATCATCTACAGATAACATGTTTTCAACAAACACCCACTTTGTTAATAATTTAGACATTTTGAGAAGCTACGGATCGGCTGGCGATGAGCTGGAAAATATTGCTTTTGAGTATCAAAAAATAAACTTACATAATCAAAATGTAAATATTAATAACGAAAACATATCAGACGTTGCAACGTCATCATATAAAACAGACTGGTGTGATCAAATGCAGCTAAAAACGTTTTGTGAGAACAAACTTAATAACGGTAAGTCAACAATTTCTGAAATTTCTTTCACTGTTAAAATAAAAATTCTTTTAATTATTTTTGTTGTAGTATTTATTACAAAATTAAAACCAAGGCACATTCATCAGGTAACCTCTTTACGAAGGGGAAATATTAAGCCGAAAATTTTTAAATTTTTTTTATATGGAGTTTGATAATTCAACTTCCATTTAAAGGGAAAAATTGTAAGTTTAACTGTCAAAATCCATAGAAAAAATTTATAATTTTCGCCTTAATATTTCCCCTTCGTACTGAGGTTACCTGATGAATGTGCCTTGATTAAAACTATAAAACATACAATGATAATACAAAAAATAAATATTTGTTTTTTTTTTTAACTTATTTCTAAAGTAGAAATATGTATAATATCGCCACATTACTTCTCCTCCAGTCATTACGTCAAATTTTGATATTAACAGTTTTCCCAGACCGAAGTGTTCGTTGTTGTCGGTTTTGGCAAAACCAGCTCATTATTTGAAATTACAGTTCTGTTTTTGGCGTTGATAAGTGCGGACGCGATTTTTTTTAGCTCGCATTAACAAAAAACAAAACATACATTGTGTGAATAATTTCAAACAAAAACAAAAAAACAAACCTGTTTTAATACAACAACAAAGTTGTCTGTAATTTTTTTTTCTTTCTTTCTCTTTATGTTTTACAACGGCATATTGAATTGCTACTTTAAAAATAAAACAAAAACAATAAGGGCTAATGAGCCTCTTTAATTTAAGCAATAAAAATGTGGACAATATTGTATTAAATAAAAACAAAAAAACTGAAAATAATTTGTGTGTAAATTCTACGCCAGTTATACGTGCCCAATCTTGTTCGTCGCTTTTGCTAAGCGATTTCAATAATATAACTACAAACAAGTCGCCTTCTGAACACAGTGTTACCAACAGTAATATAGATAGTGCAGAAAAAAATAAGACGCAAGTGGGAATGGACAGATATATAACTGTATTGAAAAGAGGTCGAAGCCCTAAATCTTCGCAGTTTGCACCAATGTCCAAAGTACTTAAAGATAAGGAGGCTAACGGAATAAGTTCCCAAAATCGTTTTGCTATTTTAGATAGCGAAACAAGTGAACAAAAAACGGCACCCAAGTCGTTTAAACCACCACCAATTTTTTTACGGGAAAAAAATTCGAATGAATTAATAAATAAGTTAATTTCAGTTATCGGGGAAAATTCATTCTATGTAATTCCAATCAAGCGTGTAACATTGATGAAACTAAAATTCATTTTATAGACGAAAGTAGTTATCGTAAAGCAGCAAAGGAGTTTGAAAGCTTCAATAAGAACTTTTTTCAGCTGAAGAGTAGCAAAGGCCTACAGGTAGTCATCAAAGGTGTAGACTCATATGTTAATCCAGTGGAAATAAAAGCTGGCCTCCAAAAAGCAGGATTTAAGGTTAAAAGCGTTGACAATCTGAGAAATCGAGAGCGTGTCCCTCAACCTCTATTTCGAGTTGAACTGGAACCTGGGGATATTAGATTAAAGAAGAACGAAACGCATCCCATTTATAATCTAAAATATCTGTTACACCGCAGGATAAGTGTAGAGGAACCACATAAGCGGTCAGGACCCGTTCAGTGTTTAAATTGCCAAGAATACGGGCATACAAGGGCTTACTGCAAGTTGCCTCCGGTTTGCGTTGTGTGTGGAGAGCTTCATTGTTCCGCCCAATGCGGAATGAGGTAAGGAAGTCAACTCAGAAATTAAATACTCCTGCTAGGCAGCCACAATACCAAGCAAATGCTCATTACCCTCAGTTAGCTCAACCCACAACCAAACATGTTTCATACGCGGATTTATTAAAATCCAATCATGTTTTAGCACACAAAGCGACACCTACAAACAATTCTACCCCAAATATGCATCCAGAAGCTAAAGAACAAACTCCATCTGGTAACTACAATCGTCTCGAAGCAAGTATCGAGACATTAGTGCATTCGTTAAACAGTTTTATGAGCTCTATGAGCAGCATGATGCAAGAAATGGTTCGCATGCAATCTATGATGTTGCAGGCGGTACTTAACAAACCATGAACTGTTTAAAAATATGTTTCTGGAACGCAAACGGCTTACGCCAACACAAATATGAACTCGACTACTTCTTGAAGAACCAACAAATTGATGTCATGATGGTTTCAGAGACTCATTTAACAACAAATTAAAATCAATGGCTATATATTATATGACACTAAAGACCCCCGTGGCAGAGCATGTGGTGGTTCAGCAATACTAATAAGGGCTCGAATTAAACATCATTTACTGTGTGATTTTTGTGAGGACTACCTTCAAGCAACAAACATCTGTATTGAAGAATATCATCAAAACTTTGTTATTTCTTCGATTTATTCACCTCCTAGATTTCAAATATCAGAGAGTCAATATATCGACTTTTACAAATCACTAGGTCCCTGTTTCATAGCATCAGGCGACTACAACGCTAAACATACGTTTTGGGGATCACGCCTAATAACTCCAAAAGGTCGTGTTTTGTTTGATACAATTTCAAAAATGCGTCTGAACGTGATATCAAGTGGACAACCCACCTATTGGCCTACTGATCGACAAAAAATACCTGATGTTATTGATTTTGGCGTGACTAAAGGTATTTCGAGAGAAATGATTAAGGTTGAAGCGTCACTCGAATTATACTCAGATCATTCACCGACTTTTGTCTATATATGGAATCAGCAAAATATTGTGTCGCCAACAACTTGCACAAGCATTAATTGGCTGAAATATAGAAAGTATCTCAGTACTCATTGTTCGGAAAACATACAGCTAGGAAAACCAGAAGATGTGGACCAGAGTCTAATTTATTTTGATCAAAACCTTAAATTAGCTGCCCAACATGCGACAGAAACCAGACAACCAGCTAGATACAATCAAATTTATTTTGTAGATGTCTAGCGGCTCTTGGCTGAAAAAAGCAAAATTAGAAGAGAGTGGCAAGCACACAGATCTCCTCAACTCACATCAGGACTTAAAGATTGCACGAAACGGCTAAGACAGCTGCTAGAATCTCGAAGAGTAGCATCTCTGAAAAATTACTTGGAAGACCACGACGCAACTGCACAATCAGATTATTCATTATGGCGTGCATGTAGGAAAAAGACCGGTCGTACGTAAGCCTCCCTTGCGAACTTCTTGTGGAGACTGGGCAAGAAATCATACCGAAAAAGACAATTTGTTTGTTGGACATTTGAAGAAGGTTTTCACCCCAAATGTATGTACTGATATAGCTGAGTTGTCATCAGTAGAGACTAGTGCCGTAGTACCCGGAAGATTTGAATTTAGCGATATTGAAAGGGCATTAGCAGATTTAAACACCAAAAAAGCCCCTGGCGTTGATAAAACAAGTAACAAGATGTTAGTTGAGTTGCCCCGTATAGGTCGCAGAATTATTCTGTTTGTTTTTAATGCCATCTTACGTCTTAAGTACTTTCCCACAGAGTGGAAGGTCTCTTTGATAACTATGATTCCTAAACCAGGAAAAGACCACACAAAGTAGAATCATACAGACCTATAAGCCTTTTATCAAACGTGTCAAAGTTATTTGAGAAAATATTAATAACCAAGCTGAATCCAATTCTTAGCGCGAAAGGATGCATTCCGAACCATCAATTCGGCTTCAGAAAACAAAATAGTACGATCCAACAAACACACAGATTAATAAATGTAATTAAAACGACCTTTGAAGAAAAAAATACTGTTTTGCGCTCTTTATCGACGTTTCTCAAGCATTCGATAAGGTTTGGCACGAAGGCCTAATATTTAAGCTAAAGCTGAACTTGCCCGAAAACTTGTATAAGCTCTTAAAAGATTATTTAACGAATCGCAAGTTTTTACTAAAAGAAGGTGATATTTTAAGCTCGCCACAGCTCATTGAAGCCGGAGTTCTCCAAGGTAGTATTTTGGGACCAATTTTATATTTACTGTACACATCGGATATGCCAATTAGCACCCTAGTCCACACATCAACTTTTGCAGATGACACAGCTTTTTTAAGTATTCATGAAAGTGCCCAAGAAGCATCACAACTTTTACAAGACCACATACTCAATTTGGAAAAAAGGGCTAGAAAAATGGAGAATAAAAGTGAATGAACAAAAATGCACTCACATAACTTTCACACTGCGTAGGGACTCATGCCCTCCTATTCGCATAAATAACCAAATGATACCACAGCTTTCAGACGTTAAATACCTGGGTATACATCTTAACCGTCGCCTTACATGGAAAAACCACATTGACTTCAAGTTAACACAAATGAAACTAAAAGCAATACAACCAAATTGGCTTATTGACAGAAACTCCACCCTGATCTTAGATTGTAAACTTCTACTTTACAAGTCGGTCCTCAAACCAATTTGGTGTTGTGGGATTCAGTTATGGGGCACTGCCTCAGCTAGCAATGTAGAAAAAATTCAAAGGCGCCAAAATAAGATACTACGTATGATTACATCTGCTCCCTGGTATATAAAAAATTCGAACATCCACAAAGACCTAAACATGCCATCAGTTAAAGCAGAAATAGCGAAACATGCAGTCACATATCTAAAGAGGCTTGAATTTCATCCAAACCCTTTGGCGCGTAACATACTGAATGAACCTGGTTACATTCGACTAAAAAGAAGAGATACTGCTTTTCTTGGCCGTACATTAGAGGGATGACCCGCAAATGATTTCAAAATCCGTGAAACAATATTTTATTTTTGTCTAGGACTGGCTGGACTTAAAAAGAATATTTTATTTTAGACTTAAGATACGAGTAATTATTGTTAGTTCAAAAATATTGAAGATACAATAAATAAATTATGAAAAAAAAATTATTTGAAATTATAGCAGGGTTTAATCTATCTATAGATATGTTTTAATGTTTACCATTAACGCTAATAACGTATGTCTTCCCACTTTTTGATATAACCTGAAATAGTATTATCGCGAAAAAAAACAAAAGCTGCTTGGTGCAATTCTTTCGAAACATATACCTGAGCTGCCCATGCCTTGATAACTTTTTTGCTTTTATATTTTCCATGTCTTCTTCAGAACTAATGTTCTTCACTTTGGTATTAGTGAAAAGTTCACCTGGTAACGTTAATTCAATGCCATAAGTTAATTAAGCGTTCGATGCCATCGTTCTACCTGCCCATTTGATTGAGGATAATAGGGCGTTTAGTGTGTTACGTTAAATCCAAGAAGCTGAACAAATGCTCTAAAGAGAGAAGATTTGAATTGCCGACCTTGGTCAGTAAAGACTTGCATTGGCAGTCCAAATCTGGATATCCAACCACTAAGAAATGCTTTGGCAACAGATTCCAATTCAAAATATAATGAAAGAGCTTGATAAACAGATAAGCACTTTTCTTTTTGTAGCTTTTTTATTTGACTTGGTGAATTAGAACTAATCAACTGTTTAACTATTCTGCGCTTTGTTTTTTCACAGCTAGCTTCGTATGTGATCCTTAACTTAAAAACAACAAAGAAATATGCAAAAACTTTGATTAATTATGGAGTTGGTAATATTAGGTCGTCATCAACAACTACATATTCCTTGACTGGTCGCTTCAAAAATAAATAATCAATTTTATTCCATGATTATTTGGAATTTATTTCTTTTGATTCCTACCTTGACAAATTCATTAAAAAAATTAAACTTAGACTCGTGCCAGGTTCATTTTTTTACTTTGAACCAATATTTTTTCCTAAAGCTTTGCTCCCATTTCAATTTAAATGTACGGCATAAACACATGACTTTGCATCTGATTGCATCTTTTTAATAACTACACCACATTTTTTTTCCAAAAAGCCAATCATATTATTATGTAACATATTGCTCAGTTTGCTAGCAATCCAAAAATTAAAAACTTCATCCTATGTTTCTTGTACTAAGGGGAATTTAATCTTTATCAGAAACTAAGAATGAGAATTATAGTTTTTGTATAATTATTTTAGCTTAAGGCCACAACACCAAATCTTCAATTAAAACAATATGATTTTCTATTCGTTAGAGCGCAATATTCAATTACTAAAATCACAATTTTTTAAAAAAGCGCAAGTATGCGCAGACTTCTTTTCTTATTATATTAATAGACACTATGTTCTAACTTTTTGCAAACGTACAGGGCTGCTTCTCCGGCCTTTATTCTATTCACTTTTAACATTTTTAAACTTATTTGAGAAAAGCTCTGGCTTTAAGTCAACGGAATATCGAAAATAGGAATCAAAACAAACTAAAATTGATTTTTGTTTCCTTATAATAAATCATTCTTTAAAAATACACAAAATTTGTTGTATTTATGTAAAATTATTAGAATAACAGCTTGTCGAATTTTACCTGAAAATACGATTTTTTGTATTGAAACTTTCATTCTTTGATTTGCGTCACTTTGATCACACCCTGTTTCAAAGTTAGAAGAAATTAAAAAATTATTTTGTGTATAGATGCAGAACTGACCACCGTCCAAAAAATGATGAAAATATTTAAGACCAGAATAAGCAGCCAGTAATTAACGATCATATGCACTATATCGCTTCTGTGTTTCAGACAACTTCTTCAAATAAAAACCTAAAGGTTGCCATGCTCCATCTACGGATACGTCTACCATATCCGATGCATCGACCCACAAAGAAGTTTCTGCAGATTCAATTGAATTTGCTAATTTATTCTTCATCAAAGTTCAGATGTCTACATTCTCTTTTGGCATGCTTTAAGAGAATTAAAAATTTCTTGAGCATTTGCAGCTTTTGGTATAAAAAGTCGATAAAAATTTAAAGTTCCTAGAACTCGACTTAAATCTTTTATAGTTTTATATTATATAGTCGACGAAGACTTTTTTCTTCGAATTCTACAATCTCAATTAACAATGCCAATTTTCAAGTTTCATACTTGTTTTCTGCCGGAAGGTCTTCAACAATATAACTCACATAGTTGAGGATGCTCTTTTCAACTGATCCAACCAGAGTATGATACTTTGTATCTGACGTTGTAGCAGAAATAACGCATTGGGATTCCAATTGGCGAAAGCACAATCTTGTATTTTGACGCCAAAATGGTGGAACGCGTACAGTTACTCGCGATATTTCACATAAAATTAACGAAGAAGCTGAAGCAAATTCTTCTGAAGTTGACATCGTGAATTTAAAAACTTATAATTGTCGCGGGTCACCAATGCTGTAGTATTTATTACAAAATTGAACCTATACCTGAAAATTTATTTTTCACAACTATGACATAATAAAAATACAAAAAATGAATATTCGATTATTTTAAAAATTTATTTCTAAAGTAGAAATGTGTACAGTGGAAATATGTATATCGCCACATTTCTATTCAACATAAAAACCAACTTTTTTAACCGAAACGATTAACAGTACCGCATCCTCATTAAGCACCGGTACTCTAGTTTTTTTTTTAATATTGGTATCGGTGTTTTAGTTATGTTGGTATTATTATATATCGTTACGGAAACTGGAATACCTATAATTACCGGTTTAATATTCACTTCGTTTGTTTTAATGAAATATTTTTTTATTATGTACTCATATGATTATTTCACAGTCAAATATGTTGTGGTAAGTAGCAAAAGTATTTTGACTTACACTTGTGGACACACAATTAGATATTTTTCTCAGTGTAACAATAATGGCAAAATACTTGGTTAAATACAAACTGTAATTTTTGCTGATATGTCGTCCTGAATACCCTGTGGAGATGTTGTATCTCGTCGGGTATCGCCATTGTAAATAATAATGGCGAAATGAAATAAACAGAGACATCCTGCAGATTAGTATGAACAAATATTATTTTAATTGTACCACCATAAGCATGGATATATCAGCAATACAACGAGCCAAATCATAAATCTCATAATAATCTCTCTTTATAATATGGATTAATCTTTACCAAACAAAACTTAAAGTTATTTCTAATTATAATTTTTGTATAGTGTCCTAATATGTAAAATTAACTTGTCTTTAGCCTAGTCTCTCAGCAAAAAATTTTACTTGGAAGATAATTTATAAGGGAGAGAGAAATAGACTCTCCCTTCCAACCTGCTTCAGGAAGGTATGATTTTTGTTTGCGATGTCTCACTTTGTAGGTCTCTTTGCTTCACCAAATTCATTATCACAACTTATTCGCTTACATACCTATAACCTCGTAAGCGAGAGAGGATGCAGTTTGTTATTATTGTCTTACAATTATATTATTCTCGAATGCGCTTATGAGAACTGCTTTTGAAAGACATGAGTTTTATTTTACTGCTTACTAAAATCCAAAAATTTTTTTCTGGGATGTAACTGAAATAAATTCTTTTATTCTTCACAAAAAAGAGCCATATTTTGATTTTGGCATCGATATCGGTATTTACATTGAAATTTTATTTACGCTATATGAGTATAAATGACGCTATATCTCTAACATAGTCTTTTTCAACTCTATACAACTTAATGTAGATTAGTCGTCTTAAAGTTGTATTGGCCCCCCTTTGTTGAAAGGAAAATAACTCTGGAAGTCTAATCTTTAGAGTAACAACAAATCTTCAATAGGATTTATTGTTACTTTGCTTTTAATAATGGTAAACAATTTTCTTCGAGTGAGAAAACTACATTAATATATAATTTAACCCTAAATCAAAAATTTCAAAGCTAAATAACTAAAGCTTTGAAATAGTTTTTTAGGGTTCCGCACCCAAAGGTTAAAAACGTAACCCTACTGTTGTTGCTACAATGTCTGTGCTTCTTTCAGCGCCTTTTATCTCTAGAACCGTTATAGGCAGACTCTTGAAATTTTCACAGAAGGTGTGGTCGCTATAGCAACAAATACTAAAACTTATAGGGTCTTATGTGTTATTTACAAATATGTCTATTTGTTGAACGGTGGGAAGCATAACTTAAAATTTGCACACAGTAATTAAAACTATATTCGCTATATAAAGAAGTGTAAAAAAACAAACCTGACAATTAAAGGGTGTTCCGACCGTGACGTGATTTGCATGTATATGGCCTAAGATTAGAACCATAAAATTTTGCAGCAGGTGTATTACTATGACCACTATAGCAACAAATATTAAAACTTATAGGGTGTTTAGAAACTGACGTGTTGTTTGCGTATATGTCTTTATTTCTTGAACAGAAGAAGGCAGCAATTAAGACCATGTTTGCTGTATAAACAAATAAACCTAAAAACCTTTAAATTTTCACATCAGGTGTATTACTATGGCCACTATAACAAATAATAAAAAATAAAGGCCACGGCCACTATAACAAGTACTAAAAATTATGGGGTGATCCAACAGTAACATATTTTTCACTATATTGCCTTATTTTTTGAATCGTAATAGGTAGACTCTTGATATTTTCAGTGACATGATTTTCACGTACATATGTTGTTTTATTTTTTGAACGGCAGTAAGAAGGCTATTGATATTTTCATAGAAGGTGTATTACCATGGCCGCTATAACAACAATTACTAAAATTTAAAGGGTGTTCCGATAGTGACTCTATTTTCGCGAATATGACTTTAAATTTTTAAACGTAAATTTATACAAACTGTAAAATTATGTCCGCTATAGCAAAAAATATATAAAATAAAAGTTGAAGGGGTTTTCGAAAGTGACACAAATTTACGTATATAAATAGCCTTTTTGAACCGGAATGAGTAGACACTTTAAATCTACACAACCTATGTATAATTTTTCCTTTATAATAAGTACAAAAAATTAAAGGGTGCACCATAAAACGTAAAAGAAATTAACAACACTTACTTTTTGAGTTGTACTGAACATAGCAGGGAACCCTACGTGTGTAAGTCTGGCTTATTTATTTTATTTACAGTTAACCAAGGAATTATCCTGAAAAATTTGTGTAGATATGCAAGAATGTCAATAGGTGAGTTCATGCTACAAAACCTGCTTTGTAGCATGAACTCGCATCACTCGCTCTGACATGTTTTGAGCGAACACATAATAAAAACACATGCAGTGGTGTATAGCGTATCGTAGCGTAGTATTATAGCTCCACTTGTAGCGCGCACGTCAGCCTTAGACCATTGCTGCGAAATTGTATTTTATTTATAAGTACCTGTAGGTCTGAAATTTGTCAGATATAAAAGTGGTGTCGTCTACATAACGCATAATGTTGATTTATTCGCCCCTAACTACGTATTTTCACCACCTCATAAAAAGGTTCATGGAATATTGATTCTGCATATATATTGAAAAGTAATGGTACACGAATGCAGCCTTTGGCCCCACTTTTGATATCAATATGGAAATATAACGTATCATAATTTGTTTCAGAAAAGCATGCAATTGATGATACGTTATTTTGAATTTTTTTTTTATAACTTTGATAGAAGAAGTTTATAATTTTACTCGCATATGTAATATGATGTAGCCAAGCGTAATTAATAAATAAAAGATTTTTATAAAACTTTTGTTTAAATAATAAAAATTTGTTAAAATTTTGTTTTTTTTTTCATGATTGATATCAAATTAAAGCGTATAAAAAAGCCCCTTTAAAATAAGCTATTACTATTACTCATCTTCCTAGATCTAATAGAACTGGAATTAGAATATATTTAATCCTCTAGCGCATATGCAAAAAAGCGAAGCCAAAGAGCTCGTCAAGCCTAAAAAGGAAAAATTGGAAATACAATTGCGGCATGAAGAGCTAACAATGTGGGTATTCTGTATTATGCTCAATCTTCAATTTTCAGCCAAACCCTTCTTAAATAATTTATTTAATCAGGTCTTCCCATTTTCCCTCAATTGACAGACAAACAGCTAAGTCTGCAATTATTTATAACTGAGTGTGGAACTGATTTCTAATTGGTCAATTTTGTAAAGCGGGAGCAGCAAATTACAGAATATTTTATTGTCTTGTCATTGTTAATTGATACGAGAAGCGGGAGTTTTCGATTTCATTGAGGAGTGATTATTAAATATATAAAATTAATTAATTTAATTGTAACCTCCTTTAATTACAGAAATTTAAGCATAATGAAAAACAATTGAATTTTGAATTCGTGTTTTGTTTTTTACTGCTGGTGAATTTTTCAACATTCTTAAATTTTCTTGTAGACTTTCGCAATGCTTGGACAAAACGAATGTACTAAGAGTACATGTTTAAAATGTGGCCAAGACGGCGATGCTCACAAGGTATCTTGTTTAGTTTGTAAAGGAAGATATCATTGCGAATGTGCGCAAATAACTCATGCAAAAGCAGAGCGTGAGTGGTGTTGTGAGTCATGCCGGGCAAAAAAGACTTATGAAAGTCATGAGAAGAACTTATTACCGGAACGTCCAGGTGGACATACCGGTTCAGTGCGATCAGTAAGTACCAAAGCATCGTCCAAGAAATCACAGCAAATTCAAGCCGAATTAGAGATGGTCGATGAAGAGTTGGCAGTGATCGCTGAGAAAAATAAACTGCTTCTGCAACGTGAGAAGTTGATTCAAAAACGCAAATCGGTATTACAACAACAAAATGATGCCAGTGATTCTTCGTCCAGTGAGTTTTCGACCCGCGGTGCACGTTGTAACGAATGGGTAAGAAGTGGGAATGTTACATCAGTGCTAAATATCCCAAATCAAAATGTGAATGATACAGTTGTGGCAGTGTCACAGAATACTATCGATGCTGCTGGTGAGGGTGCCAAAGAAATGATGCAGACAAAACATATAACTGATGCACCCACAAGACCACCGGTTACTTCACAGAGGGCACCTGGTGTGGTTTCATTGAGTTCTACAGTAAATACTAACTCAGGCGAAACATCAAATGTGAATGCGCCAATCGTGCGATTTACTTCTGAACCAGCTGTGAATGTCACAACAGTACGTCTTACCTCTGAACATTTAGCTGCACGAAAAGGGTTGGCAAAAGAGCTGCCAAAATTTACAGGTAGGCCTGAAGAGTGGCCTCTCTTTATGGCTACGTACGAGCAGACGACCAACCTATGTGGCTTTTCAGATGAAGAAAATTTAATTCGTCTACGCCACGCTTTAGATGGTGCCGCACGCAACTCAGTGAAGAACCTGTTATTGAACGTGGCCTGTGTACTACAAATTTTATCGACATTGCGGATGAAGTTTGGCCGACCTGAACTTATTATAGACATTCTGCTGAAACAAATAAGAGATATGCCCCCACCAAGGGAATCTAGGCTTGAAACCATTGTTGACTTTGCAATAGAAGTTCAAAATGTTTGCGCAACGATGAAGGCAGCCAATATGACCAATCATCTCAACAATCCAGAGTTGCAGCAGGAGTTGGTCGGCAAACTACCAGGTTTATTTGCAGCGTTTTGGGGTATGTATAAGGCTACATTAGCTTCTAGCACTTTGGACGATTTTAGTCAGTGGTTATTCCAATTAGCCCATGGTGCGAATAGTGTTCTCGTTCCAAGCACCTCTAAATCACAGAGAGGCAATGTAAATACACACAGTGAGGCTACACCAAGTCAAAAGGCAACATCAGGAAAATGTGTTGTATGCAGGGGAGTTTGTGAAAAGGTCTTTTCTTGAAATCGTTTTAGACAGATGAGAAGATCTGATAAATGGAAGATAATCCGTAAGCACGATCTTTGCAAAATATGTTTGTTGCCGCATTATCCACACCTTTGTACCTCTGGTCTTAAATGCAATAGAGACAACTGCAACATGAATCATCTTCCGCTTTTACACAAAATGGCGTCACCTTCAGGCGAGGTGATGCCACCGGTGAGTGTTAATTATAATGCCCATCATGCTTATAATTCTAACCCAATTCTTTTTCGTATTCTTCCGGTAACTCTTTTCGGAAATGGTGTTAAAATATCAACGTTTGCATTTCTGGATGATGGATCGTCCCTCACCCTCATTGATGAGGACCTTTTCAATGCGTTGAATATTAACGGGGAACCACAACCATTATGCATGTGGTGGACTTCATATGTGCACCGCAATGAAGAAGACTCCGTTATAACAAACTTTGAAATGTCGGGTGCTGATCTTGGAAAACGTTTCCTTTTGAAGGAAGTTCACACGGTTAAAAAGTTAGATCTACCCTTACAAACTATAAACGCGAAGAGTTTACAGCAACAATATAGGTATTTAAGGGACATACCGCTTGCTTCATACATAAATGCCACACCACGCATCTTGATTGGCCTAAATAATACACGCTACAGCCAGTGTTTGAAAACTAAGGAAGGTGGTGAAAAGAGCCCATAGCTGAAAAGACACGTCTCGATGGGTGGTAAAAGGTACTGTTGTCTCAGGAAGACCATCGATCGATGTTGTTTACTACCATTCATTTTCCTCGTGTTATGATGAAGCTAAATCGGCAGATGAGCTACTTAATCTTGTAAGGAACTACATAGTAAACGACAATTGTATCGATATGGCCAGTGATAAGAACGGCAAAACTTCCTTGGATGATCAACTTGCTCTTCAGCAGCTGGAAGAAATAACACATCGTGTTGATGAACATTTCGAAACTGGATTATTGTGGCGTGGTCCCAAGACTTTACCAGACGGAAGTTTTTTTGTTGCGAAGAAACGAGCAGCAAGTTTGTATGCAAAAATGGAAAGGGATCAGAATTTGTATAAAGCCCTACAATCCAAAATGGCAGATTACATATCCAAAGGTTATGCCAGAAAGTTGCAGCCATCTGAGATGAATGCCGACAGTTGTTGGTACTTGCCTATATTTCCAGTTATGAATCCAAATAAGCCGGGGAAGATTAGGTTGGTTTGGGATGCAGCAGCGAAAGTGGATGGCATTTCCTTGAATTCGGTATTGCTAAAGGGACCGGATCAGCTAACATCCCTCGTAGCTGTTATAAGGAAATTTCGCCAAAAAAGTGTTGCTATTGGAGGGGATATAGCCGAAATGTTCCACCAAGTCAAAATGAGAAAGGAAGACCAACAGTTTCAGAGATTCTTATGGCGTGATTCCAATGCATCAAGAATTGAAACATGCATCATGACTGTTATGACCTTTGGTGCATCTTGTTCGCCGTGCTGTGCGCAATACGTCAAAAACAAAAATGCAAATGAATTCCGGCAGCAGTATCCTGAGGCAGCACGGTGTATAATAGATAACCACTACGTTGATGATATGTTAGATAGTGTTGACACCGAAGATGAGGCCATACGTTTAGCTAAAGATGTTCAGTTTGTTCACTCTCAAGCAGGATTTCATATTAGAAACTGGGTTTCTAACTCTAAAAAAGTTCTGGAGGCGCTATGTGCTACAAATGTTGAACAAATTAATTTTAATATCGAAGGTGTATGTCCTGCGGAAAAGGTCTTGGGAATGTGGTGGGATACGAACACTGATACTTTCGTATATAAGATATCATCACGGTATAAAAACAGTGAGCTATTAAGCGGCGTACAGAGGCCCACGAAAAGAGAAATGCTTAGCCTTATTATAACGATTTTTGATCCACTGGGTCTAATTGGATTTTATGTAGTATTTACCAAAGTTGTTTTCCAAGAAACATGGCGCACTGCATGGGACGAAGTGATCGGTGAGGAACAATTTGATAAATGGGTGCGCTGGGTACGTCTTTTGCCGGAAATGGAAACTATTAAAATTCCGCGATGTTATACGAAAATAAAATCTAAAAATATTACGCAGCTCGAAATTCACACATTCGTAGATACAAGCGAGGAAGCCTATGCAGCGGTGAGTTATTTGAGATCTACCTATGGTTATAAAATTGACATAAGTTTACTTGGGTGTAAAACTAAGGTAGCCCCAATAAAAACGCAATCAATTCCCCGATTAAAGCTGCAAGGTGCTGTCTTGGGGGCTCGTCTCGCCAGAAGCTTAGCTGAATCCTTATCATTAAACATAAACAAATATATTTTTTGGACCGACTCAAGTACAGTATTATCGTGGCTCATGTCAGACCACCGTCGCTACAAACAATTTGTCGCCTTTAGAGTTAGCGAGGTTTTAGACTTGTCAGAGCTTAATAGCTGGCGTTGGATACCAACTAGTGAAAACGTTGCCGACGAGGCAACAACGAACGAGAACGACGCTTGTTCTCTTCTATTTCAGTTTGATTTCAGTCGTTAATTAAGTGTTAACGAGTGAACATATGCGGATGCTTACTGCTTTTTTTCATTTTATTGTTTTACAAGCTTTGATTAAATTTCAAAATAAACCAGCAAACAAAATTATATAATGGAACACAAAAATTTTTGTTTTGTCATTAAAAATGCTTTTGGTTACATGTAATGCATTTTATGTTAGCAAACATTTAAAACAAAGAAAACCTTTTCAATGAAAAGGCATTTTGACCTTTTTCACAAAGAAATAAATAAATTAGAAGAGGAAAATGTTTTTTCTTGATCAAAAAAACCTTTATATGCAAAAAATTAAAGAATGGGTTCTGGAAGAAGAGCAAAATGAGGAAATTTTGCAAAATAAAAAATTAAAAATGGAGATTTCAAGCCAAAGAAGCATATAAAGGTTTTTTTGCTCAAGAGAAACATTTTCCTTTTTTTCCTCTTCTAATTTATTTATTTCTTTGTGAAAAACGTCAAAATGCCTTTTAATTGAAATTCTTCAAGTATTGTTCTTCGTTTTTCCAAGTAGTCAATAAAGATAATTCAATAAAAAATAAAAACGCGGTCAAAATTGTACTACCTATTTCACGAATTTTGCTTTTTTGGAACGGTTTCCTCTTTTTACTGTTTTACTGTTATTTATTTCTTGTAAATAGTGGTAAGTTCATGTTTCATTAACATCTATATTTCACCTTACTGCTGTTTAAACTGGATCGAAAAAATGTTTTCACCTAAATCAGCTACACTTATTCTTACGGCTTATTCTTACGGCATCCGTCTTTCAGATAGCTTTTTCATACCCAATTTTGTGTGCCAAATGTAAATCACTGATAACTGATTGTTTTAATAAATTCAAAAATATTTGTCTCCACTAGACAATCTGAAGGAAATTCATCATTTGCTCTTATTCGTTTGATTTCTTTGAGAAATCAAATCTTAAATGACAACAAGAAATAATTTCTTCAATATTGAACAAAATTATAAAAATCGCTATAATGAAACATAATGCAGTAGAAAAAAACAGGGAGGGTGGGACACTTAGCCGCAGTGAATTAAATTAAATACAGAAATGTGTTCACAATAGAATTAAGTTTTCTTCAAATCAATTTTATTTTGGAAAATTATTATAAGGGTCCAATTTTATTTATTTATTTACTTATTTATTTACAATATACTTCATAAATAAATTTAAAAAAGTATATAAAAAAGCGCCGGTGACGAGACCATATTCGCAAAATTAAGATCATAACAAAGTTAAGGAAATTAAATTAAATGGAAAGTGCATTCGAGTTTATAAATTAAAGTAACAGACTAAAATAGGAAGACTTTTAATATAAAAGATTAAAGAATTAAAAAACTGATTAAAGTAAAGAATAATAAGAGTAACAAAATTAAAAATAAATAATGGAATTATACATCTTTAATATTGTGTTTTTGCAGACTGGTTTTTATGGATGATAGATAATTGATTGTAGTGCAGTCAATGATTTTATTCAAGGATTCGTCTATTTTGGATATATGTCATTCCGTTACAATATAAAAAAAATACAAAAGGGTCCGATTTTTTTTGAGAATTAAGTTAAAAACCAGATATAAAGTATTTTTTCCCTTTTTAATTCTTTTGCAGAAAAGCGTATGGATTATCATAGTGTTCCATTAAATCGCCTATCAGCTATAAAATCCAATTGTGGAAAACTTATTCAAGTAACAATGCCAAATGTTTGTCAATCATCTTTTGGTGGAGAATATTCCTCTATTGGTCAATACCACTGGGATTGTTCGGATTGGGTTAGAAATAGCCAAAATCCCCTACCAGATATAACAGAAGTACCTGCGGAGATAGCAGATTCATCAAGTGTCCATAGTAATGAAAGTAATGAGTCTAAAGTGAAATCAAATTCAGTTTCTAAATGTAAGTACCTCTATTCATTCCTATATACGTACATATTAAATTTAAAAATTATTAATTTTTAATATAAATTTACAGTTTCTTCCATAAAAGTTAATCCCATCAGAGATATTTCGACATTACATGAAAATTTTGTTTTAGAGACTGTTGACTCTGAGCTACAAAACTTTCAAAACATAACACTACCATTAAGCAGTAATTCGCTTTCAAGACTGAGTCCCATATATTATACTGAGAATGAAGACTACACATTAAATTCAGGTAATTTCTTACTCTTCCTACTTCTATTTTGATAGTTTAAATAATTATTTTTGTACTCTTGTGCATCCTAACTTAATCAGTGCCTTTCAAATGTGTCACAAAATGTAAGTAAATTTCAGATATTTTTTTTTTACACCTTAGATATTTAAGTAAAGCCTTATTATAAAGAGTAGAGTACTGTATCATTGTTAATAAAATCATGGGTGTAGTTGTTTAAAAGTTTTCTTTACTTGTTGATTCAGAATACTAAAGAACCTTTGCTAAATCACCTCTCAAAATTCCACAACTTTGAAAAAAAATTTAAGCCTTAATTGAAGATGAAAGCTATGAAAATCATTAATGACGAGTCTTAATGGTTCATTTAGCAAACAAAAATAAAATATACTTAATAAAGTCAAGCCAATGCTAGATAAAAAAATTATAGTGCGCGAATAATGTCACCATTTGTGGGTCATCCCTCTGATATTCGGACGATAGAAGCAATGTCCCTCCTTAGTCGAGCTTAAAAACGATCATTTAGGATGTTACGGGCCAGTTCATTTTAATGCATTTCAAGCTTCTTTACATATGTTGCAGCATGTTTCACTATTTCTGCTTTAACCAATGACACATGCTTTAACCAAGATGTATGCCAAGGTATTTAACCACCGGGTGTTGTGGTCTAGTTGGGTTATTTATTCGAATATATGGGCATGAGTCTCTACGAAATGTGAATATTATGTGAGTACATTTTTCCATTACAAAGAAAATATATGGTCTTGTAAATATTGGGATGCCACTTGCGGGCTTTCGTAAATGCTTATAAAGGCAATGTCTTCAGCCATTTTTTGGTGCATTTGCATTTCAGAAACATAATTTTGAACAGTTCATGGTTTTTTAAGCACTGCCTGCAACATCATAGATTGCATTTTTAGCATTTTCTGCATCATATTACCCATAGAACTCATAAAGTTGTTTAACGACTGAGTTAAAGTCTCAATAGTTGCTTCCATTCGGTTAAAGTTATCATGTGGAAAATTTTGTTTGGGTTTCGGTCGCAAAATTGTTTTCAAATTAGTTTCAGATGGCACATTATATACTGAAGTACGCTTTGTTTTCAACATATCAGCTCCTGATATATGTTGAGCGATCGGTTAGGCTAGCTGAGGAAATGACTATTTGGTGTATACTGTGGTTGTTTGGGAGGAGTCCTTCTTATCATATAATAAACAGTACAACCTCTGTGGTAAGCAGTGCTGTTTCCACCACAATTATGTACTACACTTTTTACCTTTTGCGTCGATTTACCGCATAGAGCTGTATCGTGTAGCTCCCCGCACACAACGCATACTTGAGGTAACTTACATTAAGTTTTAGTATGACCGAATTCTTGGCAGTTTACGGACTGAATCCTAATCGTTTATGCGATTCCTGTATGGTGATTTTGCGGTGCAACAGATATTTAATGATATAAATAGGGTGCGTTTCGTTCTTTTTAACCTGATATCTCCATGTTCCAATTCGATTCGAAATAGTGGGATGCGATCTTGATTTCTAACGTTGGCTACAGTTTTTACTTTGAATCCATTCTTTTGAAGGCCAGCTCTTATTTCCTTAGGGTCAAGGCATGAGTCCGTACCTTTAATAACGACCTGAAGACCTTTGCCACTCTTCAGTTGATAAGTATGAAAATTCTTGATTCGGCTTTCAAGTTCAGTAACTAATTTACGAAAATATTGTTCATCATTTAACTGCATTTTTGTTTCGTTAATTTTTCTACGCTTAATGGGAATCATATAAAATGAGTTTTCACCAATCAAAGAAATCAAAGTTTTTATAAGCTCATTTGAGTTTTGCTCTCTTAAATAAATTGGAGGAGGTTTGAATAACTTACATAACATTGTTGGCTCATTTGTTTCACTGGCCAAGATTGCAAAACGGTTTTGTTACCGTATGCTATTATTTTCCCCATCTTTAGGTACTTTTGGTATTGGTGCTTCTTGAGCAGATTTTAGGCTTCGTCCGCGTTTTAATATAGTGACGTATCTATAGAATCCCTCTTGCATCTTGGGATTTTGGGCATTAGCTGAATTCGATTTTGTCATACTGTTTTCAGTAGTTGAAGTTGACTTATCTTTATGAATCCTGTCAACAACAAGGGTGAGCAGAAACGTGTTCGAAAAACTGGCGTAGCAAATAAACAGAAGTTGTCATTAGTTTTTTTATATTTTATTTTGTTTACTGTTTATATTTGTAATATTTATATTAGAGTGGCTCATAAGTTGAGCCCTCTAACTATTGTTTTATTATTACAAATAATTTTTGTTTTATTGTATTAAACAAGGTTTTTGTTTTTGCTGTTTTGTTCTAAATTGCGAGCTTAAAAAACAACGAATAATCTGAAATATTGTTGTCATACCTTTCGGTGAAGACCGTCGTCACTGGCTGTTTGGTACGTTTGGCGAGCGCTTTCGATGTGAAGACATCATTTTCAAGCCGCGTTTAAAATAGTACTCCATATAGTACTCCAAGTGAATTGTGTTTAAATTTGTTTCTTTATACTTTGTGATATTATATACGAATTAAATTTAAATATTTTTTATTTATTTAATAGTTAATAAATGGCATTAATTTAAGGAGAAAAAAATTTCAGAAATTCTTTGTTGTCGTATCTTTTATGAGTCCCTCAATGTACCTCCAATAGTAGTTGCTTTAGATTTGATATATATATATATATATATATATATAAATATATATATATATATATATTCACTGGTGGCTGAATTGGAATAGTTGGCGTGGTACTTTCCATACAAAGTGAACCTGGAGAACTACAACAGGTGTAGTCTTGAAACTTTGCACAAGTAATCCTCAGAGTAATGTTCATAGTCTAGCAAAATACAGACTGGATTGAGCCAGTGGGCGTGGTACCTCCAATATTAAGTGAAAAATTATTATCGTTTACCTGGAGAACTATAAAAGGAGAAGTCTTGAAACTCTTGATACAGAATGGATTAGGATAGTGGGAGAGGTACCTCGCATAAAAAGTAAAAAATTATTATAGTGTTAAGAAGTACAGACTAGCGAAAAACAAATTGGATGGAAATAGAAGGCCTACCTTGCATATAAACTGAAACATTTTCGATGTGAGAATAACGTGCTTTTTCAGGTTAAAGGTTGGCCATACTATTCTTCCAAGTGTTTATTGTATTTTTTGTGGATAGGTGTAGCGAAGCGCACCGGGGATAGCTAGTATATATATATATATATATATATATATATATATATATATATATATATATATATATATATATATATTATAAAAACGAGTTCCATTATGTTTTTTAAAATTGTTGTTTTTATTTTAAATTTTTTTAATTAATTTAACTTAAAATACAAATTCACCCTGTGAAAAAAAATAAGGACACTTCGTGTTATTACCGAAAAAATTATATTACATTAAAAAAGAAGAGGTCCACAAATAATACTGTTTTCCAGTGGTTAATATTTTGTTGAGGCGCCGTCGTTTTTTAAAACTACTTGGCATCGTCGTGGCATAGAGTCAACAAGGTTTTGACAGACTGAAATCGGTATATCATTCCACGCAGTCTGAATTAATTCCCATAGCTGATCGTAATTCGTGGGGCACTTTCCTCTAATTGAAGTTTTCACTATGTTCCACAAATTCTCGATCGGATTTAGATCGGGAGACTGAGCAGGCCATTCTAATAAATTGATCTTATTATTCACAAACTACATCTTGGTGCACTTCGCCGTATGTTTGGGGTCATTGTCCTGTTGGAACACCCATCGCAGTGGTATATTTTCTTCGGCATAAGGAAGCAATACAAGAATGTCAACATAATCTGTTGCTTTCATAATGCCTTGTATACGATACAGTGGCCCAACACCAGAGTAGGAAAATGAACCCCAAACAATAATGTTACCACCGCCGTGCTTTACCCTGTTAATAGTGTGTTTTGGGTTGTATTCCGTATTAATTGGTCTTCTTACAGTATGAAGACCCCTATCCAAATTAAATAAATTAATTTTTGTCTCATCCGACCACAGAATATTTCTCCATTTTTCTTGAGGCCAGCACGCGTGCTCTTCAGCAAATTTTAGCCTTTGTTGTACGTTCTTCTTCGACAACATTGGTACTTTTCTAGCATTATGAGCTTTAAGGTTCACTTTAATTAGTGTTTTTCGAATTGTTGAAGAGTCAATGTTAATATTTAAATCATTTTTTATCTGTTTCGATGAAATAAATGGATTCTTTTTTACACATCGAATGATTCTACGTTTTACTGCAGGTGTAATTTTTGGTTTTCTGCCACGTGTTTCTCTAATAGGAATCCATTTGACTGCATTTTCTACCATTGTTTTTGAAATTCCAAGCAACCTTGAAATTTTTCTATAAGAATTTCCGTCTTTGCTCAAATTTTTAATAGTTTTTCGTAGTACTGGGTCACAGTGCTAAGATTTTCCCATTTTTCCCTAAAAGACTACGAAATTAAGCTGTTTTTAAGTTTGAATTGAATTTAAAGTTTCACTAAAATCACTTTTCTTACCTATTGTACACAAAAATAAACTTCAAAATAACTTTCAAAAGCTTTGATATTAATTTATTTTAGTTAATCGACTAACTGTCCTTATTAATTCGCACAACCGAAACCAACTGATCTCTGCCTAACAACCTAATTATATTAAATGTATACAAATTCTATGAATTTTTGTAACGGAACTTGTTTTTGTAATATATTAGCTGAAAATTAATACAGTTATTTTTTAGCAATTCTCACATTTTACTTATTTTCTGCTCAAATATTATTGCGTGACATTTGTGTCCTTATTATTTTTCACATCACTGTATATATTTTAGGGCGGGTCGATTTAAAAATCGCTCAACTTACATGGAAAATCGTATTCTAGGGATAAAAATAAGAAACTTTGCCCAAGGAAGCAAACCTCTAAAATGAATTTTGATGTCTAGGAATTTGACCCAAAGGGCCAAATTTTTGACCCATTTAGAGTGCCCCAATCAAGTCCAAATGTATGTCGGACCCGTACATGCCAGTGACACACCCCCTGGAACTACCCCTGGGGGTTACCCCATACAAACATTTCAAAAAATCACTATTTTTGGCGCTTTACAAGAAAAAATCTGCGAAATTGTCATGTTTTTTTCTTTTTGGAGTTTAGTTTTCTCTTTATAAATTCATATTTTTCACTATTTTTTTATTTGCATATTTTGTGGTCGTATAATTAAGTCATCTGAAAAAAAAGATAGACCACTATTCCCTATCACTTTAGCACATCGTTGTGGCATAGTTTGGACAAATTGGACTGGACTTAGTTGCTCCCTTTAAAAACTTATTTTTCGTTTAAAAAAAATCATTTTTTGTTTGTGTTGCCCAATCCTAATTTTTTCACAGCAACCTACACACAGAAAAAACAGTGTCTAAAAAGACAGTGTCTAGAACAAAATTTATAAGATATCTCTATGGTTTTTTTATTCAAGAAGTCTGATTATTTTAATAAGGAAAGCCTTTTTGAAAAAATGAAGAAGATAACTTAGGGTTTTTATTTATTTTTTTTTTTTTCAAAAAGGGTTTCTTCTTGGTTTTGTTAACTATCTTGTTTTTTTATAAAAACAAAAAAAATTAACAAAAATGTTCAAAATAAAAAACTGAAAAAATTGCTATTTTGGGATATCCTTTGAAATTTTTTGCTAATCAATCTTTGATTTCTTTTCACCTTCTTTTGTGGTGGCGGATGTCTGACATTTTATTTTGCCTTAATATTATCCTCCATTTTTCAGGGGGTGGAAGGTCAGGGGAGCTTCTTCTGATGGATTGTCTAGAGGGGGTTGAAGCCACTTAATTTCTAAAAGCCGAAAAACCATGGTGAAAATTTTTTCGTTCTCTGCCAGTGTGCTTCGTTTTGTAGGCAAGCAAGTTCTTAACCACTACACCAATTGTATATTTTATATTTTATGTTATAACAAACAGTTTCTATGTTGATTTATTTAAACGAAATACCAAAAAAGAAAGCTAATATAATTAAAAAGATATCCTTATTAAAAAAATTAAAAAGTTGATTTACACATGATCATATAGGAACCTAATGAAATCAATAAGGAATACCTTTTTGAAAAAATCAATTAGGTAGGCTAATGAAATCAATAAGAAATCAATTTTTTATTTAATTAAAAGAAAACCTAATAGAATCAAAAAGTTTTTCTCTTATATTGTTTTTTTTTTTTTTTGTCAAAAATGAGTAAAATAAAGTTTTTTAGCAATTTTTATTTATTGTATCTTTAATATAATTGAACTATCAATAATTACTCATATCTTAAGTCTAAAAATAAAAATATACATGTAAAGTCCAACCAGTGCTGGACAAAAAAAAAATGTATGTTTCACGGTTACTGTAATTTACGGGTTATCCCTCTGATGTACGGATGAGAGAAGCAGTGTCCCTCCTTCTTAGTCGAATGTAACCAGGTTCATTTAGTATGTTACGGGCCAGTGTATTAGGATGAGTTTCAAGCTTCTTTAAATAACTTATGGCAAGTTTCGCTATTTCCGCTTTAACTGTTGGCACGTTTAGATCTTTATGGATGTTCGAGTTTTTTATATACCAAGGAGAGCAGATGTAATTATACGAAGAATCTTGTTTTGACGCCTTTGAATTTTTTCTACGTTGGTAACTGAGGCAGTGCCCCATAATTGAATGCCATAACACCATATTGGTTTTAAAATTGACTTGTACAATAAAAGTTTGCAATCTAAAGCTAGAGTAGAATTTCTGCCAATTAGCCAGTTTAGTTGGACTGCTTTTAACTTCATTTGTGTTAACTTTGTTTCTATGTGCCGTTTCCATGTAAGGCGCCGGTCAAGATGTATGCCGAGATATTTGACGTCTGAAAGCTGGGGTATCGTTTGGTTATTTATCTGAATAGGGGGGCAAGATTCTCTACGCAGTGTGAAAGTTATGTGAGTACATTTTTGTTCATTCACTTTTATTCTCCATTTCTTCAACCATTTTTCTAAATTGGATATGTGGTCTTGTAAATATCGTGATGCTACTTCGGGTCTTTCGTGAATGCTCAAAAAAGCTGTGTAGTCAGCAAATGTCGATGTGTGAACTCGGTTACTAGTTGGCATGTCTGAAGTATACAATAAGTATAAAAAGGGCCCCAATATACTACCTTGGGGAACTCCGGCTTCGATTGGCTGGGGTGAGCTCAAAAATCTCCTTCCTTCACAATAAATTTTCGTTCGGTTAAATAACTATCTAGCAGCTTATAGAGGTTTACGGGCAAATTCAGTTTTAGCTTATATATTAGGCCTTCATGCCATACCTTATCGAATGCTTGAGAAACGTCGATTCTGCGAGCTATACGGGGCAATTCAAATAACATCTTGTTACTGGTTTTATCAACGCCAGGGGCTTTTTTGGTGTTTAAATCCGTTATTGCCTTTTCAATATCACCAAATTCAAATCTTATCGGTATTGCAGCACTAGCCTCGACAATTGGCAACTCAACTATATCAGTCGATATATTCGGGGTAAAAACCCTTTTCAAATGTCCAACAAATAAATTGCCCTTTTCGGAATCACTCCTTGCCCAGCCTCCAGATGTAGTTCGCAGGGGAGGCTTACGTAAGACTGGCCTTTTAAGAGTTCTACAAGCACGCCATAATGAATAATCTGATTGAGGAGTTGCGTCTAAGTCTCCCAAATAGTTTTTCAGGGATGCTAATTTTCTAGATTCCAGCATGTCTCTTAGCCGGTTCGTGCATTCCTTAAGTCTGCTTTTGAGTTGAGGAGATCTCTGAAATTGCCATTCTCTACGAATTTTTCTTTTTTCAGCCAAGAGTCGTTCGATATCTGCAGAATAAATTAGATTGTATCTAGCTAATTGTCGGGTTATTGTTGAATGTTGGGCAGCTGATTTGAGGTTTTGGTCAAAATCAATAAGACTCCGCTCTACGTCTTTAGGTGTTCTTAGCGGGATGTTTTCCGAACAATGAGTACTAAGATACTTTCTATATTTCGACCAATTAATGCTTGTGCTAGTCGTTGGTGATATGATGTTTTGTTTGTCCCATATATAGACGATAGTGGGTGAATGATCTGAGGATAATTCAAGCGACGCTTCAGCTTTAATCATTTCTCTCGGAATACCCTTAAACACGCCAAAATCAATAATATCAGGTATTTTTTGTCGATCAGTAGGCCAATAGGTGGGTTGTCCACTCGATATAACATTCAGACGCATTTTTGAAATTGTGTCAAACAAAATACGACCTTTTGGAGTTATTAGGCGTGATCCCCAAAACGTATGTTTAGCGTTGTAGTCGCCTGATGCTATGAAACAGGGGCCTAGTGATTTGTAGAATTCGCTATACTGACTTTCCGAAATTTGAAATCTAGGAGGTGAATAAATCGAAGAAATAACTAAGCTTTGATGAAATTCTTCAAGACAGATATTTGTTGCTTGAAAGTAAAATAATGTGAATAACAAGTTTTCTTATTGATTTAATTTGATTTCCTTCTGGATAAAATTAAAACGATTTACCACATGAAAATAATAAGGAATCCCTTTAAAAATATCTTCTTTTCTACGTGAGCAGTATATCTATACTTATATATATATATATATATATATATATATATATATATATACATAGATATATATATATATATATATATATATATATATATATATATATATATATATAATATATATATATATATAAATATATATATATATATATATATATATATATATATATAATAACAGTTTGGATAGTGATAATATTTTTTTTAACATTATCACCTAATTGTAATTTAATTTATTCTTTCTTAGAGATAAAAAAACGAACGCTTGACTTCAAATTTTCATATGTGTGTATGTAAAAAAACTAGTTCGACTAATAAAATTTTCAAATATATACATAATATTTTTTAAATCACCATAAATTTAAGAACATTTATTGTATAAACAACTTTTATTTAGGTAAAATGTATGTTAGACATCCTGACACCTATTTGCCACCACTAAGCAATCTTAGCGAAACCGAAGGAGAAAGTCCACAAATGACAAATTTACACAAAACAATGCTGACTTGGAATTTTCAAAGAGAAAATATAAGTGGTAATTATACATTTTAATAATAATATAACAATAAAAACAGCAACAATAACAACAAGTGTAGACAACTGAAAATGTTTAGAACAACTATAAAGTTTGTTTATGTAAAGTTTGCTTACGTAAAGTATTACCACGTTTATACGTAGCATATTCGTAAATAAAAACTATTCGCAAATAATTATCTCACTGTTTTATGCGGAAAATTGCACTTAATAATAGATTTATATTTTTTTAAGTTCGTGTTGCTTAGTGCTTTTTTCTTAAATGTTTATTTTGTGATCGAATATAATAATTGATTTTACAATTAAATTAATGCAATGTGGAAGGAAATTTTTAATTAATTCATACAATACATTGTATATTTAAAAGAAGTGGCAACGCCATACGGGTTATTTGCAAATAGTGTCGTTAATCAGGAATTGTTATCGTGAGTTAACTATTCGCAAATAAAAAATAACATATTATATATTTTTCTATTTGCAATATATTTATTTGTGAATAAGTGCTGCGTATAAACGTAGTATGTGTCTCAAAAATTAGAATTGCTAGTCTATACCCTAAGAAGGCCTATGATTTTGACAAAACAAGCAACAAGATGCTAAAGGACTTCCCCACGTAGCAGTAAAAATCATTCTCTTTATTTTTAATGCCATTCTACGCCTCCAGTACTTTCCCCCAGACTAGAAAGTTCCCTTAATTACCATGATACCTAAGCCAGGAAAAGACCACACGAAGGTAGAATCAAACAGACCAATAAGTTTACCATCAAATATTTCAAAACTTTTTGAAAGAATCTTAATTACTAAGCTGAACCCAATTTTGAGTGAAAAAGAATGTATTCCTAACCATCAATTTAGATTAAGAATACAGACTATTGAACAAACGCACAGAGTGATAAATGTAGTAAAAAAGAAAATATTGTCCCGCGCTTTTCATAGACGTGTGTCAAGCGTTCGACAAAGTTTGGCACGAAGGCCTAGTTTACAAGTTGAAGCAGAACTTGCCCAATAATTTGTATAAAATCTTAAAAAGTTATTTAACTTATCGTAAGTTTGTACTTAAAGAAGGAGATTTCTTAAGCTTGCCTCAGCCAATTACAACTGCAGTACCCCAAGGTAGTATTTTGGGACCCACTTTATATTTGCTGTATATGTACATCAGATATGCTGACAACACTTCATTTCTAAGCATTCACGAATGTCCTCAAGTGGCACCTCAATATTTTAATTTCAATTTATTTATTCATCTATGGTGGTATAGTCCCAAATCATACAAAAAACACAAGAACACAAGTAACAAAATTGTTTGCGTGTGAGACAATAAAGGGTAAATTGACGAATATTGAATATAATTTTCATAAAAAAATTTTAAATTTAGAAATTTCGCAAACAAATACCGATTTAAAAAGAATTAGAAGCAAACTATACAATCTTAAATCAGGTATACAAAATTTTGTTACAACAGACGACTTTGAAACATTTATAAAAAACCAAACAGAAAGAGCGAAATACATGACAACAAATACCAGAGAGAAGCAAATTAAAAAATTAAATACACTTAAAGAAAAACATTTTAAAAAATTTGGACTAATTTTTAATGAACACTGGTTTGAAAACAGAACCAAAATAGAAATACCGTGGGAATGTAAATGGTTACTCTCACTGGGGAAAAAATTTGATTTACCCATAAATAAACAATATTTCTCACCTTTACACATCATAGCAGATATTGAACAGTGTATTCAACAAATTGATGATAACAGAAGTGGGGAGAAAGAAATGACAAGAACAAAATTAGCCAACAGGGTCACACAATTCAAAAGAAATATTAGCTGTGTACGAAAAAACAAAAAAATTTGTAAGGAAACATAAAGATATAATTATAACACAAGCAGACAAAGGCAACAAAACGGTGGTAATATATAAACACGATTACGCTAAAAAAAAATGGAAAAACTACTGGAAGACAAAAACACATATCGAATTACAAGGACAGATCCCACCACCAAATTAGTAAAAACTAATAACAACATAATAACTGAGCTGCATAAAAAAGAATATATAGATAACTGGCAAAAACGTTCACTTACCTGCTCAGCTGCAACAGCTCCGAGAATTTATGGGCTACCGAAATTTCACAAAGCCGACATGCCACTTCGTCCCATAGTATCATCGGTTCAAGTTCCTTGTTATAATTTAAGCAAATACGTAGGAACAATACTTAAAAACATAATATCTGATAAATACAACATCAGAAACTCATTTGAATTAAAACAACAGCTAAAAAATACAAAACTTGATACTAATGACACTGTAGTATCATTCGACGTAATCTCCCTTTTTACGAATATTCCAATTCACACTGCCATTAACAACATAATGGACAAATGGGACTTAATTAAATCACATACAAGGATACCACGGTCAAAATTTCTAACCATATTAAAGTTTTGCCTATATGAAAATAATTATTTCATATACAGCAATAAAGTATACAACCAAATCTTTGGTATGCCCATGGGGAACCCGCTCTCTCCCACAATTGCTGATATTGAATTAGATAACTTATTGGACGTAGCATTGACTGAATTAAAAAACAACAACATTTACATAAAATACGTAGCTAAATACGTAGACGATATTTTAGCTGTTATCAACATTGACGACAAAGATGAAATACTCAACACACTAAATAAATATCAATTCAACTCTAATACAGATAAACGTTTTTTACAGTTTAAAATACATACCTGGCCTTACCGACAATAAGAATATGAAAACAACAATAAATAAAAATGATATATGCTTTGCTTACAAGCCAAACAAAACATTAAATGTAATATTTACAAAAACAAAAGCACCAATAGAGATGCTACAACAAAACAATGTAGTTTACGAAATCCCTTGTAAAGGAGACAACAGCAACAACTGCAATCTTGTTTACATTGGAGCAACAAAGAGAAGTTTGGAGACAAGATTAAATGAGCACAAAGCCGATGTAAATAAAAACAAGGAAAGTACGGCATTATCACAACATATATCAGAAACAAAACATACACCTGATTTCGACAATATAAAAATACTGGTCAAAGTGACTAATGAAAGAAAGAGATACACAATAGAAAGCTTGAGAATCCAGCAAAACATAAACAAAACAATGATCATCAAAGAGGACACAGATGGTTTAAGCGCCAGTTACAAACTTGCAATATTGTAAACAACAGCCTGTGATATTAATTTTAATATTAATTTTTAAAGTTTGTGTGTGGAAAAAATTCATGTTTATTTGTTTGTTATTGTTATTTGTAAAAGTATTGTTATTAATACTAATGTAATCCTAGTTCATATTGTAAGTATTCTTAATTTTCTTAAACAAAAAATTTGAAATTGTAACGATGTTGAAATTTTCTTTTTTAATTAAATAGACGACCCCTTGAGAAAGTGAACATAAAATTCACGAAACGTTGGGGAAATATGTAATAAAACTCGTTTTTTATTTACATAAAAACACTTTAGGCCTTATTAGCTTGAAAATTATATACTCTTAAAGGAAAATTCTACAAGATAAATAAACACCTATAAGACCATATATTTTCTTTGGAATTGTGGTTGCAGAAATGAGGAATAAAAATTAACGAACAAAAATGTACTCACATAACATCCACATTGCGTAGAGACTCATGTCCATATATTCGAATAAATAACCAAACTATACCACAACACCCGCAGGTTAAATACCTTGGTATATATCTTGATCGACGCTTACCCTGGAGAGGTCATATAGAAGCAAAATGGACACAAATGATGTTGAAAACAGTGCAAATAAATTGGCTTATTGGTAGAAACTCAACCCTAAGCTTAGATTGCAAGCTTATACTTTATAATTCAATTCTTAAACCAATATGGTGCTATGGCATTCAGTTATGGGGTACTGCCTCAGCTTCTAACATAGACAACATTTAATATTAAAAATTCGAACATTCACAAAGACCTAAACGTGTAATTAGTTAAAGCAGAAATAGCGAAACATGTAGCATCATATTTAAAGCAGCTTGAAACGCATTCAAATCCGCTGGCCCGTAACATCCTAAATCATCGTGGTTACACTCGAGTAAAAAGGAGGGACATTATTACTATCGTCCGAACATCAGAGGGATAACCCACAAATGATGACGTCAACCTTGCACTATCATTATCTTGTCTAGCATTGGCTGGGCTTCTTAAGTATATTTTATTTTATTTTCTTTTATTTAAATTTTTATTTTAGACTTAAGATATGAGTACCTAGTGTTAGTTCATAGTATGAACCAGGGTTGTCAGATATGGCGATTTCTCGCCAAACGTGGCGATTTTCAATCTTATTTGGCGATCAAATGAAAAAGACGTTACAGTAATTTGCAAGTCTAAAACACATCTTGATTCCAAACTCTTCTATGTAAACTCCACCCCCAACCGTATCACCTCTTTTGGAGCCATCCGTGTACACACAAACTGATCCAGGTGGAGGTGCAGGACCCTCCGTCAAGTCAAAGTCAAAGTTTTTTGTAAAGAAGGGTATTGGGGTACAGTAGTCAATAAGTCCGGGAATGACGTTCGTGATTCCCAGAATACCGGCACGACCCCATAACCATTCCATGCATTTGTGACATTAAGTCTTATAGCTGTTTTCAAGACCAGTACCCTGACCAGTTGGTCTACTGGTAACCAGTTGAGTATGGCAAAGAGTACCTTCGTCGGTGTTGACCTAATGGCTCCTGTTATAAGGATAGCCATAGTTCGTAACACACCTTCTATAATAGATATTTTAGTTCTAATATCTAGTGCTTTCCACCAGACAATAACTCCGTAGAGTGAGATCGGCTTCATTACCGCTTCAAGTAGCCAGTTTACAAACCTTGGATTCATTCCCCAAATTTTGCCGTATATTGCCGTAATGGCCTTAGAGGCTCTCGCCTGGATGGTCATTTTCCAGGATAATTTACTATCTAAGATGGTGCCTCAATATTTCGCAATGTTATTGGCAAAACCATTTGTTTCGACCCTATTCGTTTTCGATTCAATTTATTCTTAATTATTCCTTTGGCTTTTTTCTCGTGTATTATTTTCGAAAGTTTAGATATTTCCTCCCGTGGAATGATATTATTGAAAAAATCGATCGGTCGATTATTAGTAGTAGTGTGAATCGTATTATTGTGTGCTACTATTGCTTTATACACCTTTTTGTGGATGTCGTCTGTATTATTCGGGTTGGCATTAAATAGTCGAATATGCTCGTTAAGAGTGATTGCACGGGCGAAAATTCTCATCATCGCTTAAATTTAATATAAATATATTTTTTTTTCTTTAATTGTGTATTGTTTCGAAGTTTAATAAAAAATAAAAACAATTTTAAAAAAAGTTCAAGTGTAAAAAATTATAGCATGTTTGTTAAATCCAACAACCAAATTCCAAATAATTTTGTTGAAATTGAAAAAAAGCTATGATACAGCGCATTTGCTTTTTCCCAAAGATGGAGCAAGTAGAGGCACGTGGGGTGCAATTTGAAGATTTAAAGGAAGTTATTTTATGTGTTTGTTAACTGCCTTTTAATAATTTTTACTGCAGTCAATTTTACTAATTTAAATAGAGAAACATCTGTGTATTAACCCTTCCTTTTTATTTTCAAAAGCAATAAGAAGAATGAAATTGCATGCGAACACACACATTTGGTTGCCACGTATACATATGTGTATTTATAGCATGTGTAGTGGTAGCAATTTAAAGAGCCGTTTATTCCTTAAACACTAAACCGATTTCAATAAAATATAGACGATGCACTAAAGCTCGACAATATCTACTAGCCGGTGAAAGAATAAACAAAATCGGTTGACAAACATAGGAGAAAAAGGGTTCTGAAGTTTTTTCTTTGCCTATTTACCCTACAAGCAATATGGTAGTTGACTACGAAAATAACACACTTTAAGTTAACTTTTATGGCCTATCTATAAGCTAACTACAATGTAAATGCAAAACCTCCCCAAAATCAAAATGAAATAAAATTATTTTTGACAATATTGTTTTAAATATTTTTCATTTCTTTTTTTAAATTCCAAATGAAAATTGATGCCACATCCATTGCGTTCTTTTATGTTTTTAAATTATGATTCTATCTTATTGTTATTTACTGACCATTGACCATTTCATGTGTTAATATTTTTAATGAAGAAGAAAAGGCATGAATCAAAAACAAATTATCTATATTAATGCAGAAAATTATGAACAGGGACAAATTCTATTGCATATTTTTACAAAGTCTCTTTATAGCTAACTGATTTTTATTCAATTTATGGCTAACTAAAAATTGACTAACTTTAAGCTAACTTCTCAGTAGTCAGTAAGACATCTGACTTCACCCTAGGGCATCACAATGTTAAAAAAGTTAGTTATTTTTAATAAAAATAATCCAAGTATCAACTACTACTGGTTGCAAAGTAGTGCATTAAAAGTTAGTTAAGTTCAGTTGCTTATAGGGTATATATGTATGTAGATTTAATTATCTTGACCTTTTTAATGTTTTATTTATTAAAGTTGAAATTTCACCTATTTTGCGCTTTTAAGGTCTTAAATGTTTAAAAAATGTAAATAAATAAATCAGTCAAGTGCGAGTTAGCCTCGCACACGTAAGGTTCCGTACTATGTTTAGTACGCCTTTAAAAACTCAAGTTGTCAATTTTTTCATGTCTTGTGCGGCATCCTTTTCTTTTTAAAATCGAATTAAATTCGCGAAAATTGCATCGCTATTGGAACACCCTTTAAATTTTAGGAATTTTTGTTATAACGGCCATGGTAATACCCTTTCTACAAAAATATCAGGCCTACATATTGCGGTTCAAAAAATAAGGTAATATACGTGAAAAACATGTCACTGACGGAACACCCTTTAGTAATTAGTAATTGTAACAGTGTCCGAAGTACAACATCACAAAATAAGGCTATTTAAGTAAAAATCATGTCTCTGTCGGAACACCCTTTAATTTATATTATTTGTTATAGTTTCCATAGTAATAAACCTCTTGTAAAAACTTCAAGAGTCTACTTATTATCGTTCAAAACTTAGGCCATATACACGCAAAGCACGTCACTCTCGGAACACCCTTTAATTTTAAGGTTAAATTTAATAGAAAGCGAACTTAGAGTTAATTACTGTCTGCAAATTTTAAGTGGTTGCCTCCTATAGCTCAAGAAATAAAGACATAACGGCAAATAACACCTGACTTTCGGCACACCCTATAAGTTTTAAAATTTGCTACTATAGCGGCCGCAGTTATACACCTTCTGTGAAAATTGCAAGCGTCTACCTATTATGGTTCACAATTTAGGCCTTCTACATGCAAATCACACCACTATCGGAAGACCCTTTAATTTTTAGGTTTATTTTATACTTGTTTATATAGCGCACTAGGTTGTAATTACTGTTTGTAAATTTTTAGTGTATGCCTCCTACAGTTCAAGAAATAAACACATATTCGTGAACACCACCTCTCTGTCGGATCTCCCTATAAGTTTTAAAATTTGCTACGATAGCGGCCACAGTTATACACCTCCTGTGAAAATTTTCAGCGTCTATCTATTATGGTTCAAAACTTAGGCCTTAAATCAAACCACTATCGGAACACCCTTTAATTTCTAGGTTTATTTTTTTATACTTTTTTTATATAGCGAACTAAGTTTTAATTACTGTTTTTAAATCTTGAGTCTATGCCTCCTACAGTTCAAGAGATAAGCACATATTCGTGAATAACACCTCTCTATCGGAACACCCTATAAGTTTTAGTATTTGTTGCTATAGCGGCAGCAGCTATACATCATCTTGTGAAAATTTCAAAAGTCTACCTATTACGGTTCCAGAGATAAAAGGCGCTGACAAACGGACAGACGGACAGACATTGTAGCGAAAACAATACGATGACGTTTTTGCACTTTGTGTACGGAACCCTAAAAACTATTATTTCATTTTTTTGTCCAACGTTTCGCTTTTTTATCTCCTTTGAACTTCCAAAATTTTTTTTTTTAACAGCAAACTTATCTTTTTAGCAAATATTACATTGCCAATCTAAATTTAATGTGTAATTAATCTTCGTGATCTATTACGGTTTTTTATTATTACACTGTACGTGGCGCTTAGATTGTCTGTGTCTTCTTTTTAACCGACTTCAAAAAAAGCAACATTCAATTCGTCTGAATGTTGCTTTTTTATGTTTGTGCCCGCAGAACTCAGTCATTTCTGAACCGATTTTAAAATTTTGTCTTTATTAGAAAGGAAATGCTTTCAGATTGGTCCCATTTTAAAATAAGTTCAGAATTTTGAAAATTAAAGGGTGTCCCCATAAAACATACGTGTTTTTTACGTGTATTATGAACCGTAAAGGGCACCCTTTTGAAATTTTAAAAAACTGCATATCACTGTAGCTGCCAATAACAGAAATTAATAAAAAATAAACCTAAAAATTAAAGAGTGTCCCCATATGTGACGTCAATTTAAATATATGAACCATTTGAACCATTGTAGACAATCACTTGAAAATTGGACAGAATGTCCAATATTTATAATCAGAAATTAAATATTTATAATTAGAAGTTAAAGGGTGTCCCAATAGTTGATGTAATTTGATGTATATTTCAAAACTTTTGAACCGTAACAGAGAGACATTTGAAATTTACTAAGAATCTGTCCTTTAAAATAAATTTTTAATTTAAAATTGTACATTAAAGCGTGTCCCCTAGGTGTTATTGTTTAACCTATATGGCCATATCTTTGGAACAGTTACTTTTTATTACTGTCAGTATTATTAAGTGTAAAAAAATAAAGGGTGTCCTCATATCTGACGTAATGGCTTTATCTGCTGAACCGTTATGGATAGACATTTGAATGTTCAGAACGTATATTACTATGTCCGTTAGAGCAACAAGTATAAAAGTATTTGATTTGAGTACTATTTCTTACAGATTACTTCATTTTAAATTTTTAGTTTAGAAGTGATGCACATATATTTGTTTTGAGGTCGGTTTTTTTATTATTTATTCATTGTTGGGTTTATTTTCTGTTGTATTCTTAGACTCTCTGTTGTGTATCGTTTTTTCCCACTGTTTTCCTTATTTAATATTTTAATGTTGTCAAAATCAGGTACATGTTTTGTTTGTATTATATGTCGAGCCAGTGCATCACTTTCTTTGTTTTTCTTTATGTCTGCTTTGTGCTCCCACATTCTTGTAATTAAACTTCTTTTTGTTGTACCAATGTAAACAAGATTACAGCTGTTGTAATTTTTGCCCTTACATGGGGCCTCGTAGATAAATAAATAAATAAAATCTACCTATTTTGTTGAAGTTTTTCAATTGGTGTTTTGATGTTTGTAATACATAATAAATTCTGAACAATTTTAATAATCATAAGAATTCAATGTTTGTTTTTTTATTTTTTGGTTTCTTTTCAGTAAATTCCGAAGAGGAATTCTTGTGTAGAAAAAGCCCTTATAGCAGCAACATTTCCGTGCATCTTTGTGAAATCGAAGATTCTGAACTCGAAGAATTCTTGCCTAAAAAAAGGGAAATGCCAACGATACCCGATTAACTTTAAATATCAACTAGTTTTCCATTTTTCCTCTTTTACTTTTACTGTATGTAGTACCTTGAAATAATGAATAAAAACCAATATGAGCAAATATTTTAATACAAAACAGCTGATATTTGCCTCTTATTTCTTTACATTGCGGTGCGTAAGTATAAATAAATAAAATGATAGAAACGTTTGTATATTACAAACGCTTGTTACCATAAATAATCTGATTTAAGGGGCTCGCTATTATAACTTGCATTTAAAGTACACACGCACTTACATGCCACTTATAGGTAACTTTAGCTATTACTAATAATAACGAAAAACTACTTATCTCTCCAATAACACCCATAATTTAGCTATTGGCAAGTTATAATAATTGGTCTAAGGCTCATTATTATAACTTGCCAATAGCTAAAGTAAGGATTTATCGGAGAGATAATTAGTTGTTCCTTATAATAACAAGTCAAGGCTCGTTACTATAACTCGCCTTTAAAGTACTTGATAGTTATTAAGGTTATTTTTAGATTACTTATATTAACGGAAAACTATTTATATCTGCGATAAAATCCTAACTTTAGCTACTACCACGAAAAAGTTTAGAGGCCGAGGTACATAAAATCCGACGTACGTTATACGTTGCCGTCTTCAACTGACATTAAAGTAACGACGGAAGAGGATGGCACAATGAGTACTTTGTTGAACAGCTTCTACAACTTTGTTCTCCATATTATTAGAACTTGATTTTGTTTTCTTTTTTCTGCCACACAACACAGAAAGCTAAATCAAAACAAAGAAAAAATGTATAGCTCTTAAGTTAGCCAACTTTAGTACTTTGCGCTGACGGAGACGTACTGATTGGGACAAAGCTCATAAGAAGACCTGTATGACGGATTCTATGTGCCTTGGCTTTAACAAAAAAGATAATATAAAGATAATATAAAGAAATTATTAATTTTAATATTTAAAGACAATTGCTGAAAATTGTATCCAGTATCTTCTCTTTGGAACGTGATGATTCCGGTGTATATCCTCTTCTCGAATTACTAAGTCACCCTTTCTTATCTTGATGAATCCGAGGTTTAAAAACTCTTATATTTTTATAAACTTGGACCTGATAAAGTACCAAGTTCTATTCTTCCCAAAGGTCCTGAGTCTTTAGCAATTCTTCTTACACTTGTTTATGAAGTTTGGATACTTCCCAAAAAATTGGAAAAAATTTATATTCTACCGTTATTTCGATCTGGAAAAAATCTGACATCCCTAATTGCAGAGGTATTGCCAAATTAAGCACAATACCAAAACTTTGAATAATCATTTTTTGCCTAAAAATCTTATCTAAAACGTAATTTTTCGCAATATAATTTCCAAATCTATTGATGTTACATCTTGTATCCAGCAGGAGAGCCATCGTGGACCACTACTGTTGTTCATAAATGATTTACCAAAAAAAAAGTGCGGGCAGTCGTTGGGACTGCCAATAGAAGTGAAAACTAAGTAACTTTTTATTAAATACAAAGCAAAAGAATCATTTAAGTTTTCACAGAATAATTAAATACAAATATTGATAATAATTTTTTGTCATTGCAGTTAACAGTTTTACTACAGTTTTCGGCTCTACATGTTTTGTTTCTTTATATATATATATATATATATATATATATATATATATATATATATATATGTGAGAGTTTTTTTATTGTTTTTGTAGCACAATTGTGTATTGAAAATGAAGATTTGGCTAGCTATGCTTCATGCAAGCAAATGAAAGCTGTAATTTAATTCATTCTATTGGCACAATGATAATTTTTACACACAACCGTTAGCAACATTTCCAATGTTTTAGTTTAAAAAAAAAAAACGAAACATGTTGTGATTCTCTCTGATACATATTTTGTGCTGATTCAATCAACATGTTTCTATTGCTCACTGTAACACATGTTTTTACAAAGGAGTTTATGCGTGTTAGTGTAATTATTTAATATGATTAAAAAACAAATGACCGAATGCAGAAGTTTTCACTTCAAAAAAAATTCTATGTTCTAATGTCGATGTTATTATTATTATTTATTGAGACTTCAAAGTAAAATTTTTACAGAGATTTAAGTAATACAAAATTTTGGAAACTTAAAAACGTAAAGTACTGTTTTAATTAGAGTAATGGTGAAAAAGTGCAACATGCATAAAAGTAGTAAATTACATGTATTTGAAACTAAATTATAACAAACAAAACAGTGTTTGCTCCCGTCACTTTCATTTAATGATAGAGCTATGTATATCTATTTAAAATAAGCTTAAAACTAATCTTATAGGTATACATATGTATGTAAATCTTATAACTAGGCCTTAAAACTAACAACAAAACTAAAAATATATAAGTATATTACCCTCTGTGGATGCCGGTAATGTGGATGCCAATAAAGTAAATTAAAGAAAATGCAAACACATGTTTTTTCTTAAAAAAAAACGTTAAATATGTTTCGGTCGATTAAGAGCCTCAGCATTTTCTGATCTCTGAATTTTGCTTGACGCTAAACTTAATATTCTAGAACACATAACATTATTTGTAAATAAACACGAAGCCTTCTAAGATTCAACAAACTTTGGGCAAAGGTATTCGAGGGTCATATATAACAAAACAACGGTATAAGTACATCTCTTAGACATGCTGTTCTGGAATGTGACTCTATATAAGATTCAGTTTATAAAATTCATATTAATAAACTGTTTAGTTAAGATTTTTCTAATTTGCTAATACCTACTTAAATTATATTTAATACTTTTGATGCCGTTAAGGATTTATGTACCTCCTTTTTTTTAAACACCCTTGTGTGGGATGTTCTACATAGATTCTAACTAGTAAACCGTTAACGGTATTCTTTTTAACCATTGCTCGCTGCCTATTCGGCAAATTTAAAAAAACATTATTGTTGATTGCATCGCCATTGTGTCACACACAAAAGATTTTGAGAATGGAGGAAATATTCATAATAAATAAATTAGTCAAGTGCGAGTTACACTCACACACGTAGGGTTCCGTACTATGTTCAGTATAATTTAAAAATTCCAGTTGTTTATTTCCTTATGTCTTATGGGACACCCTTAAATTTTAAAATTAAAGTAATATTCGCGAAAATTGCATCATAATTAGAACACCCTTTAAATTTTAATATGTAATTGATTTTATAGCGGCAATGGTAATACACTTTCTATTAAAATATCAGGAGCCTACCTATTGCGGTTAAAAAAATAAGGTATATTCGTGAAAAACACGTTACTAATGGACACACTTCAATTTTAAGTATTTGTTATAGCGGCCGAAGTAACACATCTACTGTAAACATTTCAAGAGGGTATCTATTACGGTTTATAAAATCTTGTAACTGTCGGAACACCCTTTAATTTTATTATTCATTATAGTGGCCATGACAACTTCCTTTCTATAAATATATTAAGAGTCTACTTATTGCGATTAAAAAATAAGTCACTATAAGTGAAAAACATGTCACTGTCGGAACACCCTTTAATTTTTAGTAATTGTCATATCCGCCGTGGCAACACATCTTCTGTACAAAATTTCAAGAGTCTACCTGTTACGGTTCAAGAAATAAGGCTTTATACATGCAAATAACGTCACTGGCGGAAAACCCTTTAATTTTTATTATTTGTTATAGTGGACATAGTTATACACCTCCTGTAAAAATTTCAAGATTCCACCTATTCATTCAAAACTTAGGATATATACATGCAAATCACGTCACTATTGGAACACCCTTTAATATTTAAGTTCAATTTTGTATACTTGTTTATAAAACAAACATAGTTTTAATTACAGTCTGCAAATTGTAAGTGGTTTCCTGTTACAGCTCAAAAAAAAGACATAAACGTAAATAACACGTCACTTTTGGAACACCCTACGTTTTAGTATTTTTTGCTATTGTGCCCGCAGTTATACACTTTTGGTAAAATTTCAAGAGTCTACCTATTATGGTTCAAAACTTAGGCCTTATACATATATATCACGCCACTATCGGAACACCCTTTAATTTTTAGGTTTATTTTTTTAGACTTGTTTATAAAGCGAACTAAGTTTTAATTACTGTTTGTCAATTTTTAGTGTATGCTTCCTACAGTTCAAGAAATAAACACACATTCTAAATAACACCTCCCTATCGGAACACCCTATAAGTTTTAATATTTATTGCTATAGCGGCCACAGTTATACCACTTCTGGGAAAATTTCAAGAGTCTACCTATTATGGTTCAAAACTTAGGCCTTATACATGCAAATCACGCCACTATCGGAACACCCTTTAATTTTTAGGTTTATTTTTTTAGACTTGTTTATATCGCGCACTAAGCTTTAATTACTGCTTGCATATTTTTAGTGTATTCCTCCTACAGTTCAAGCAATAAGCACATATTCGTGAATAACACCTCTCTATCGGCCACGGTTATACACCTTCTGTGAATATGTCAAGCGTCTACCTATTATGGTTCACAATTTGGGCCTTATACATGCAAATCACACCACTATCGGAACACCCTTTAATTTTTAGGTTTATTTTTTATACTTGTTTATATAGCGAACTAAGTTTCAATTACTGTTTTTAAATCTTGAGTCCATGCCTCCTACTGTTCAAGAAATAAACACATATTCGTGAATAACACCTCTCTATCGGAACACCCTATAAGTTTTAGAATTTCCTACTATAGCGGCCACAGTTATACACCTTCTGTGAATATTTCAAGCGTCTACCTATTATGGTTCACAATTTGGGCCTTATACATGCAAATCACACCACTATCGGAACACCCTTTAATTTTTAGGTTTATTTTTTATACTTGTTTATATAGCGAACTAAGTTTTAATTACTGTTTTTAAATCTTGAGTCCATGCCTCCTACTGTTCAAGAAATAAACACATATTCGTGAATAACACCTCTCTATCGGAACACCCTATAAGTTTTAGAATTTCTTACTATAGCGGCCACAGTTATACACCATCTCTGAAAATTTCAAGCGTCTACCTATTATGGTTCAAAACGTAGGCCTTATACATGCAAATTACACCACTATCGGAACACCCTTTAATTTTTAGGTTTATTTTTTTATACTTATTTATATAGCGAACTGAGTTTTAATTACTGTTTTTAAATCTTGAGTCTATGCCTCCTACAGTTCACGAAATAGGCCCATATTCGTGAATAACATCTCTCTATCGGAACACCCTATAAGTTTTAGTATTTGTTGCTATAGCGGCAACAGCTATACATCATCTGTGAAAATTTCAAGAGTCTACCTATTACGGTTCCAGATATAAAGGCGCTGACAGACGGACAGACGGACAGACGGATAGACATTGTAGCGAAAACAATAAAAATGAATTTTAAAATTTACCCAACTTAATCATGATGATCGATGAGGCCTCCCCGAACTTGATGAAGTGGGCTAAATGATGTTTGTGCCTGTAGTTGTTTATACTCTGTGTAAGGGATTTTTTTTCTTTTTATATTAAATATAATTGTAGAAACTATGCAATTCTACTATATACATACATATTGTATTAAATTTTGCTTACTTATATACTTATGTATATTTAACACTAGCACTATTAATTTTATCTCATCTTTCTTATTTTATTCTGTTTGAAGTGGCGAACTTTATGAAACTGCCGTATAAGATTATTGATCTTAGTTTTACGAATTTAGCTTAATTACTATGTGTTTAGCTGTAACACCTTGCACTGGATTAATAAGAATTTAGTTTTGTTTTTTCTTTTCCTTTTTCCTTTTTGCTTATGATTATGTTGTACTTTCCATTTTTTTTTCTCTTTCTTATATTTGCTTCTCTGTTTTTTCTATTTTATGAATGGTTGTAGGTATTTTCGTTTTATGAATGTTAGTTTTTCTTCATTTAATGAATGATTGTACAACATGTTTACTATTGATTTTGCGATATTGACATTTGAACAAATTTGGGCTGAGGGAGGAATTTATGATTTATTTCCTATTTGAACTTCTTGGCATAATGTTTGGTTCAATGGATGTTGATTGCTTTAGTTCACCGGTTTATCAGTATACTTGAATCGGGTTATTGCCAAATTTTTTGTGATATGTCGGATAAATAATAATGGAAACTATGACTAAACTATGGATACTTGTGGACATTGGTGATCACTGGAGATTATTGATGTTTAAATAAGAAATTTAAGTTAACAGTAACATAGAAGGCCATGGGAATAGAAACTTATGTGGCTTGCTTCAATCTGCCGCACTCCCAAGGGGCTAAATTAAAGAAGTTTTTAAATTTTGCATAAAAAAATTTTTAAATTGATCAAATACAATTATTTTTACCTTCTCTTCATTTTTCTTTTTATATAATGTACTTTTGTTAATATCGGTGGGCTTAGATTTTAGACCAAAGAACTGCGGACCACGAGGTTTTCCAACGAATAAATGATTAGCTCAAATTACCTTTAAGGGTTCTATTTTTTGTAGAATTATTTCAGCATTACATAATTTTCGTCAGCAATCCATGGTTATATGTTTCCTTGATTGATTGGGAATTATATGTATTTTTAATCTCGTATTCACCAATAGGTGGTATTACCTCGGGTAGCACACAGGAAAAAGGAAGTTTCTTAAGTTTTTAGTAAAAATGACAAGTCGGTTTGATCTATTAGCTGTGTTTAGTAAAGTTTTAGTAGGGTTTCTAGTAGAGTTTCTAACAGGGTTTCTAACAAAGTCTATTTTAGGGTTTCCAAATTAACTTTATTTTATTAGGGGATTAAAATAATGATTTCGTAGTTGACAAAAGGAAAGTCTGTACAAATAAGAATTACAAAAAAAATGTTTTCTAAGGCAGTTTTTAGGTATTTAAGTAATTTTTGAGATTAAATATGTAAGAAAAAAAACTACTCTTTTGTCTATTACACTTCTAGAGCTTCAAAAAACTGTAAGGCTAAAGACCATGGTTCTGATGAAATAAGTATAGTGATGAAAAAATATGAATTACTTATAACGCGTTTATTACTTGCTTAGGTAAAATAAAAGAGAGGAAATATGAATTGGAATAGACCGGAAATCTGTTAATTAACCAGTTCCCAATCAGGGCAATGGTGATAATTTGGTCATAATTTAAATTTACCACCTTTTGACGTGGACATGTTTGGAGGAGATCACCTTTTATGGTAAACTTTTAGGGATTTACTTACCGCGCTCTACGTGAATTTAATGCGAAAGACTAACGGCAAGGGAAAATGACCTCTTTTACATGAAGGCTTAAATATAGCGTGGAAAAACCTTAAGGAGGCTTACGAAAACCCTCGTATGTTGGTTAATAACCAACTCAAGTCACTCCTCGGGCTTTCAATTCGGGATAAAGAGACTTACACGGGTGTAAAAGCGTTGCCAAGAGGTGTGCTTTTAAAATGTATAATGTGTCGACTGAAAATTGGGATCTGATTAGAGTTTTGATGTGTATTTAGCGACTTCCAAATAATACTGTCACTTTGTGGGAACAGAGTATAAAGGATAAATTCTTTTGTCCACTTCGAAAGATTTGGATGCTTTTCTGACAGAAAGGATTCAGACTTTTAAATGTTTGCTTGATATAAGAGAATCACCACTTAGAATAAAAAATGTACCCAAAAAATCAAAGCACACCAACAATTTTTAGTCTTCGAACTCTCGAGTTCTTTGCAAAAGTTCGAATCATTATTTAAGGGATTGTAAACTATTTAAAAATCTTTCAGAATCGGAGAGATCTTCACATGAGGTTAAAGATTGTAATAGTGTTCATAGATGTTCAAATTGAAATGAGAGGCACCACACTTTGTTGTATAGACCTTTAGCTTCTACAGAAAATTCTGCATCGGCAGTTAGGAGATCGGGTGTTAGTTCTCAACAGGTGAACCCTATACTTTTGGAAACTGCTTTAGGAACTACATCTCGTTTTAATAATTCATCGACTACCTTCAATCGTAAAATTTTTCATTTATCGCAAAACCGAACGGTGTTGTTAGGAAGTGCAATGGTGAATATTTGTCACCAGGCTATGAGGTGCCAAGCTCGAGCTCTTATCGATCCGGCTTCAGAAACTCCGTTTATTCCTAAAGGCTTCAAGAATCGTTTGAAAATCCCTGCGTATTCGACGAATGTCAGGAAGATTTTTTCGAGGAAGATTTGTTCGATCAAAATAAGCTCTCCCATAGACTCTTCGGTTAGGTTGAGGACTGCGGCACTAGTTCTGCCCAAAATTTCGGGTAATTTGCCATCCATTATTTTAGAGGATGATCGTAAAATGGATCTGTCGAATCTACGATTGGCGGACCCTCAACTTTTCGATTGTAGGCCGGTTGATATCCTTTTAGGTGCTGATTTGTATCCACAAATAATTCAGACGAAACATTTTAGGTTCTTTATTGGCTCCACGGACTATATTTGGTTGGCATTCTACATGGGTGGATTTTTCTGAGGAGGATAACCTGATTCGAAATTTATTAAGGTTTTGAGAGCTAGAGGAAACCCCTAAACGGAAGATTGTGTCCTAAGATGATTTAATCTGTGAGGATAATTATAGGGATTTAACTCGTCAGGGTTCTGATGGTCCCTATATTGTGACACGAACTTTTAAAACAGTTTTTCCTGAAAAAATTTTGTTAGTTTCGCCTAGACAGAATGTTATAGCGCAATTTAGGCGTAATGCAGTTTCTCTCTTACAAAAACCATTGATAAAGGAAATGTATGATGACGTGATAAGGGAATATTTATCTTTGGATCACATGAGGCCAATAACGGAAGATTGTGTTGATATATCCTGTTATGGTTGTAAATAATCAAAATGAATCGTAAAACCACCAAATTAAGAGTTGTTTTTCATACATCGAACACGACTTCAGATGGAAATAGTCTCAACGATTGCCATTATGTGGGACCAACCTTACAGGCGGATCTGGTAGCTCTCATTTTACGTTGGCGACTTTTTAGATTTGTAATATCACTCAAATGTGTAGGCAGATAAGAGTTGATGAATGTCGTACTCCTTTTCAACGTATGTTGTTTAGGGATTCTACTACGAAGGAAATTAAAGCATTTGAATTGCAAATAGTTACCTTTGGGGTCAATTTTGCACCCTACCTAACCATTCTCACATTGTTACAATTGGCTGACAATGGCAAACATGTATGTACGTTGACGACGTATTGACTGGGACTCATGTGTGCCTTGATGGCACGTGATCAACTTACCGCAGCTTTATCATCTGCGGGATTTCAACTTCGTAAATGGACTTCAAATAAAAATGCGATATTAGTCGGACTTTCCCCGTATTATTTAGTTGATGAAAAATTTTTGACTTTTATTGAGTCAAGCAGCTCGAAGGCACTTGGTCTTCAAAAGTTGATCCCATTACAGTAAAATCTTTTTACACGAAAAGGGAAGTTTTGTCCACAATTGCGAAGTTATTTGACCCTGTCGAAATGCTTGGACCGGTAATAATAATAGCAAAAATGATCATGGAAAATTAGGCATGATAATGTGAAGTGGGACGACTCACTTAAACCATCTACGAGGGCTGAATTTGTTGTTTCATATCACGAAGTTAACAATATGCAAATTTCCATATGGGTTCATCATTAGCTACACAATCAAAAGGGCGAAATATTTACAAATTTGTTGACCAGTAAAACAAGTGTTGCTCTGATAAAGCCCGTTTCCATACCTCGCTTTGAACTTTGTGCAGCAGTTTTGGCTTCAGAGCTCTTAAAAACTGTTATAGATGAGATTGATATCTTTGCCAGATTTATTGTTGGACGGATTCTACGATCGTCCTTTCCTAGCTGAAGAAAGACACCAATTCTTGGACTACATTTGTTGCAAAGAGAGTTTGCAAAATCCAATAAATTGTTGGTAGTCACAATTGGCACCATGTAAAATCAAGGGACAATCCTGCAGATTTTGGTAGTCGTGGCGTTTCCCCCTCAGAGTTGGTAAATAATTCACTTTGGTGGAATCTTCAAAATCTTTGTTTATTGGATACCGATCTTGAAGCTCGGACAATAAAATCCCACGCATCGTTTTTTTAAATTATGGGGATGTTTTGGAACGATTTTTATCTTTTGATCGTGCTTTTCGTGTATTATCCTATGTTTTTAGATTTTATATTAATACGTATTTTGCTCACAAGGGTAATTATACTTATGAATCTCCTATCATTTCGGATATGGAGATAAAACATGTCAAACGACATGCTTCAAAGAGTTCACTTTTGATCTTGAAACCATTTTAGACAATGAAGGGGTCAAGGGGTCGATTGGCAAAGTATCCGTCTTTGGTGTATACAGAATAGCATCCAATTTTGTTGGATGCTCGGGATTATTCGTTTGAGTATTGGGTTTTTCGTTTAAAAACATTGATTAGCACATTAATTAACCGTTACAAGCGTTGTATTAGAGATCAAAAACGTTCATGTGGTCAGATAATTGCGGCTTTACCACCGGAGCGGACTACTTTAGATAGACCGTTTACAACAATTGGAATAGATTTCGCAGGTCCCTTGAAAAGTATGGGTGGCATATCTAACCAAACTATCAAATCGTACGTTTCAATTATTGTGTGCTTTTTGGAAAAAGCCATACATTTGGATGCAACATAATATTTGTCCACAGATAGGTTTTTGGCGGCGTTTAATAGGTTTATTTCGAGGCGTGGTTGTCCAAGTGCCATCTATTCGGGTAATGGTACTAATTTTGTTGACGCCTCTCGAGAGTCAAAAAGAGAGTTTAAAACGTTTACTTTAGAATGTCGCGCTAGGATGTGCTCGAGCTATGGGATAAATGGGCTTTCTTGGCGGTTTATCCTAGCAGATGCCTCCCATGTTTACCGTTCTCGCAAGAATAGAAGCGTGTCTCAATTCGTACCGCTTTGCCCCATGAGTGGAAATCCTAACGAACCTGTGGCTCTATAGCCAGTACATTTCTTAATAGGTTTACCTTTATTAACTCCTCCCGAACCACCAATTTTAGATAAAAGCACTAGCTCAGCATTTTTGTCTCCACAAACGATACAAGTGGAAATATCCCGAACGTGATGTTACTGTTGACGATTTAGTTGTTGTTAGAACAACTGGCACCAACTTCTTGGAAACTTGCTAGAGTTATAAAAACTTATCCAGGAAGTGATAATCACGTACGCGTCGCGGACATAAGTACCGAAAATGAAATTATTAAACGACCAAACTAGTCATTTTGATTAGTTAAATCTATTTAAAATTGTATTTGGTAACCTTCATTGTTTGCTAGTATCATGGAGTCTTTACCAACTCTCTTTGAAGACGCTTTGCTCGAAGATTATGAAGAAGCAATAGCAGTGGAAGATCCGGCATCTATGTCGAAATCAGCGCCACCTGCTGACATTCCTGTCGTTCCAGTGCTGAAGCTAACTCCCGAAGTATCAGAAGAAGCAACCACCCTTGGTTTAATAGCTTCTGAAACTATTGCTTCTAAGCAATCGGTTTTAATTGCATCTCTGCCTACAGAAGCTGTGGCTGGTGCTAAGTCGCTGTCAAATCATGATTTTATATCAGGTGCCAAAAAATATCTGGTCCTAAACATTTAAAAAAGTCTACCCAACCAGCAAAGTGTAGGATTTGTAAAAGTCGACATCAGTTATCCTCATGTCACGCATTTTAAAACGTGATTGCAAGAGCCAAGGCAAGTGTAGCAAATAAAAGCTTTGTTACACTCTACTGACCAGGCTTCTAAACAAGGCAAAAATCGCCAATCTAATGAACAACGACCGTCTGCTGTACCTATGGTCACATGTTTGCCAATTCGTCACATCGTTACCTTTTCCCTGTTAAAGTTCTTTTCCGAACTTCTACTAAGTCTATACCTGAAAAGAACCTGAAACTGCCTGTGTCTACTACGAATCAGGAATCTATTTCCTGTTTACAGTTCAGTTCGATTTATAAATCGACGCTACAAGTCAGATTGACGACAAAAGTAAAAAAATGAATGGCATAGTTACGCCATTAGTTTCGGTTTCTGAGACCATAAAGGAAAAATTTTAGGGAATGCAACTGGCTGACCCAAATTTTAATGTTTCAGGTAGAAGTGCACTGCTTATAGGTCGTTTCAGGCAATCTCCTTTTTGAGGGGGCGAGTTTGATGGTCTTTTAAAACCATACCCGTATGGGTACAGTATGCACTTTGTCTAAATCTGCTTCCCATAGACCTTGCTCTATGGGAATTTTTACCATTCTGTCTGGTTTGGTCGTTTGCTATATCTATTTTCGAAAAAAGGGAAAAAAAAATTATTAAATGAAATAAAATAAAAAAAAATCTTTTGTAACTGAAAATACATTTTATATATTTTTTTTCATATATGTATTAGCATAACTTTAGTTTAGTTCTTTTAAGGCCGTTCCGGATTTATGTAGATACTTTTTTTATACACCCTTGTGTGGGAGGTTCTACATAGATTCTAACGAGTAAACCGTTAACGGTTTGTCTTTTCGGTAAATTTATAAAAACATTATTGTTGTTTGCACGCCATTTTTGGGAATAAAGGTAATATTCAATAAAAGTTAATTTTATATCAATGCATTTTTAACATTGGCCACTTGTGTTTTATTTAACGCAAACATTAACGCTATTGAATCTGCTCAAAAAAAGCTTATTTTATTCTGCCTCGGTCGACTATGTTGGAATCCAATAAATCTTTCACTTTATAAAGCAAGACTTGCCCTTTATAAAGCTGCCATCATTAAAAAGTCGTAGAACAACTAGTTGAAGACTTTTTGATTACCAAGTGGAACCGTTGTTAACACCCTCTTGGTATGAACAATTCACAGGCCTATGCTGTCATCGGATTGCTCGTCTAAACAAATAAAATACACTGCAGTGGTGTTGATGGTTGCAATTCTAAACTTATAATGGTTTATTAAAACTAAAAGAAATTCAACTTAATTCTTCAGTAACAAGAAATTGAGTGAATACAAAAGGAGAGAAAAACTTAACGAAAATTCAACTTAGATATTTATATACACTTAGAGAAATAAAGAATAATAGAGATGAAAAATAAAGAAATATAATAATGACCAAATAAAAAGAATAAACTAAAAAAAAAATTTTTAATACTGGACTGGACTGATACATACTCTCCCAGCAGGATGGCAATCATACCCTTTGGAGATGCCAGAGATTACCCAAGCCAGCATAGATTTTTGTGCTCGTGGTAGCTCGGGGGGCTGCACATATTCGAGTTTCACAATTCTTGTGATTATTTTTGGGCCTAGTACGTCCTCTACTTTACGCCAGATGTCAAAGGGTGAGCTAGTGTCTCGTAAGCATGGAAATAAGTTTGAAGGCTGGGATCGAAGATAGGATCCGCGACTTGTATAGGGTTGCACAACCAGTTAAAAATGAATTTTAGGTTTTTGGATCCAGCAGGAAGGTAACAAAAAACTTTTGACCCTGATAGTTCAAGTTGAATCGTACAATAGGTGGAATATATAGCAGGAGAGGATCCTGCACCTTCGTGCAACCAACTTTGGCCTGCATCACGAGTATTCGTTTTCTAATCGGCTTGATGACCGTTAGATACATCCGAAATATGGAAGCCGATTCTTTCTCTTCATCTTCGTGAAGACACAATCCCTCTGCTTCATTACTTGAAGAAAAAGGGTCCGTATGAAGGAGAGTATGATGCATAGCATTGCAGTAAATATTTGGGCGATACTAGAAGTTATATCCCTTGTTGGAGGTGCACCAAGCCCGCGCATGGTCCTAAGCCAAGCAGTTACGATTTTTTATTGTCAGACGTCTAACCTCTACACTTCAGTCTCGAAAATGGGAACAATATTTTTGTGGATGGTTTTTCCGGCATACATAGCAGCGTCATTTACTCATCTATTGAGAAAAAGTAAAACAAAAGGAAAAAAGGGAAAGAAGTACATACAATGTTAATAAACTGAAATTTTATTTTTTTTATAATTGGTGTGGTAGTTCATTAGTGATAGAGTCAACATGTGGTGGGCTTTCAGGATATCTGGTTTCAGTTTGCATATCATTAGTGGTAGTAAGCATAGTTTAACTGCCGGTCGTATAATTTGGCCATTTTTGCTGAGAACTTCAACAACTCTCACTTTGTGACTCGTCCTAATCGTCATTCGGTGGGTGGCAATAAATTGCTGGGGAATGGCTTTTAGCCACTCCCAGCGCTTCATGAAAGGGACGTCTTTCAGTAGGGATTCAGCAGGGACTGCTGGTCGAGCGGTGATGGCAGCGCCTCGCAATAAATGACCCAGTGTAAGTGGCAACACTTCATCTAGGTTTTCAGTCAGCGGAGAGAGTGGTCTTGAATTTAGTACAGCCTCAATCCGAACTACCAAGTAAGTTACCTCGAAAGTAAGTTACCTCTTTTGTGTTAAGTGGGATTTCATGCTCTTAACTGCAGCCTCCCAGAGGCCGCCCATGTGCGGTGCATATGGTGGAAAAAACGACCAAGTAAATCCAATGGTTGCATATTTGTTGACAAAGCAGCTTCGGTTGATTTAAAGAACTCATTGTGGCTCTTAAGTATAGCATAGCTATATATATAGCATCATCTTAGGAAGACCTCTGCGCCCAGTAAATCTATCGAAACAAGCGTCAGTGGACAAGTCTGAGCACACTTCCAAATGTATTGCTCAAGTAGAGAAACACACAAAGTAGATGATTTGAGGTTAAAAGGGCCTGTAAAATTAACGCCCATGTAAGTAAAAGGGAGGGAAAAATTGACTCGTTCGGGTGGCAGAGATTATCTGCTGGTGGAAAGTGTGTTTATATATAGTACAAACTAGAGTGCTGCACAATTCAACAATATTTAAAAAACTGTCACAAACAAAAATTCCATGCCATGTTATGTTATGCCAACTCGAACGAGCTGTTGTGCCATGTTGTGCCAACTCAAACACACGTATGATTTTGAAAAATATCTTATATCTAACAAAAGTAAGCAGGCGTTGCAATTAATAGGTTGTAGAAGGAGTTTCTATGATTTTGAAAAATACCTTGTAGTTTCTTAAGCTTTTTTCCAAATAAGATTCGGCATTGAAAAAAGATAAGCAGATAGTTTTTTTGCTATAACTTCCTGAAAAATAGTACAAAATAATTAAAACTTTGCACATGAGTACTTTGAAGTACGGAGATTTCAAAGGTGCCAGTAACTTAATTTTTGCTTAAGTCGACTTAAGCCCTTATTCCTTATTGCCACAGAAATATTGTAATAAAATTAAAAATTGAAACTTTATAAGATGTTCAACCATCTTAGGCAAGATAGACAAATAGATATTGGTCTAAATTGCTAAATTTGTCTAAACTGCTACCTGCATAAACGCAATTCTTTTTTATGGGAATAATCTTTGCAACCTTCCATAATAGTGTAAAAGTACGTCTACATTTATTTAATATTGAATTAACTAAATTTAATATATGATTTCCAATAATTGGCATTATTAATTTAATAAACTTAAGAGCAAAGCAATCATATCCAACATCATTCGACCTTATCAAACTAAAAGCTCAAATATCTCAAAAACATCCACAGCACGAAAAGAGAAACCACTACACGAAAAACTAGAAAACTCAATCAACCCATCACGATCAACATATTGGTTAGAGGAAAAATCATTATTGAGAACATCAGGGTCAACATTATCCAAATCCTTAGGACCATCCGCCAATCCATTTTTATTTAAGATAGATCAAATCTCCTTATTGCTTCTATCATCAAAAATTCAAGCATGAGCTCTTATCTTAAAAACTCTCCAATTTTCAACAGTCCTATCACGCAAATATGTTGTAATCTCAGGCGCACCGAACCAGTCATCCCCGCTATTTTTTTAATCGTCGCTTAAAAGGAACAATTGAACAATTGTCATTTAAAATTTTTAATTGATCATCAACATTATGAGTCAAATACATTTCATCAAAACTACAGTTTAAAACCATAGATTCTACTAACCTCATGTCAACTGCTTTGTAATCATAAAACTCATAATATTGTCGTGCAACTGACAGTGAAACTTTGAGTGATACAAAAATAAAAGAGTGAGGACTTATGTCGGGACTCTGGAATTGATTAGATATCTGCACCAACTCAGGAGACGATACTAAGAAGTATTCAGCAAGGCAGTAGAATTATATCGAATATCAAAATGATTGAATGAATGGAATTGTGAACCAGAGAAATATTTATTCCTCTACAAATACTACGAAACCTTAACGACTTAACTGGATCATATAAATTGTTATTAAAATCACTCATAATTACAATGTTAGAATAGCGAACAAGTAAATCAGACAACTCATCTTCAAACGAAATCAAATCACCATGAGGAAGATAAACTAAAATCTTCGCATTCCCAAGTATAAGTTAAAAAAACAGACACTCAATGACTCCATAACTCGTGCCCACATATACCACCTTCTTTTCAATATTTCACAAAACATAAATTGTAACACCGCCACCCCTACCACTAGGTCGATTACTTCTATGGCAAACATATCTAGAAATATCAATAACATTTGTGGAGATCGTGTCCTTTAATCAATCAATCAATCAATCTTTGATTTCTTTTCACCTTCTTTTGTGGTGGCGGATGTCTGACATTTTATTTTGCCTTAATATTATCCTCCATTTTTCAGGGGGTGGAAGGTCAGGGGAGCTTCTTCTGATGGATTGTCTAGAGGGGGTTGAAGCCACTTAATTTCTAAAAGCCGAAAAACCATGGTGAAAATTTTTTCGTTCTCTGCCAGTGTGCTTCGTTTTGTAGGCAAGCAAGTTCTTAACCACTACACCAATTGTATATTTTATATTTTATGTTATAACAAACAGTTTCTATGTTGATTTATTTAAACGAAATACCAAAAAAGAAAGCTAATATAATTAAAAAGATATCCTTATTAAAAAAATTAAAAAGTTGATTTACACATGATCATATAGGAACCTAATGAAATCAATAAGGAATACCTTTTTGAAAAAATCAATTAGGTAGGCTAATGAAATCAATAAGAAATCTATTTTTTATTTAATTAAAAGAAAACCTAATAGAATCAAAAAGTTTTTCTCTTATATTGTTTTTTTTTTTGTCAAAAATGAGTAAAATAATGTTTTTTTTTTTTTTTTTTTTTAGCAATTTTTATTTATTGTATCTTCAATATAATTGAACTATCAATAATTACTCATATCTTAAGTCTAAAAATAAAAATATACATGTAAAGTCCAACCAGTGCTGGACAAAAAAAAATGTATGTTTCACGGTTACTGTAATTTACGGGTTATCCCTCTGATGTACGGATGAGAGAAGCAGTGTCCCTCCTTCTTAGTCGAATGTAACCAGGTTCATTTAGTATGTTACGGGCCAGTGGATTAGGATGAGTTTCAAGCTTCTTTAAATAACTTATGGCAAGTTTCGCTATTTCCGCTTTAACTGTTGGCACGTTTAGATCTTTATGGATGTTCGAGTTTTTTATATACCAAGGAGCAGATGTAATTATACGAAGAATCTTGTTTTGACGCCTTTGAATTTTTTCTACGTTGGTAACTGAGGCAGTGCCCCATAATTGAATGCCATAACACCATATTGGTTTTAAAATTGACTTGTACAATAAAAGTTTGCAATCTAAAGCTAGAGTAGAATTTCTGCCAATTAGCCAGTTTAGTTGGACTGCTTTTAACTTCATTTGTGTTAACTTTGTTTCTATGTGCCGTTTCCATGTAAGGCGCCGGTCAAGATGTATGCCGAGATATTTGACGTCTGAAAGCTGGGGTATCGTTTGGTTATTTATCTGAATAGGGGGGCAAGATTCTCTACGCAGTGTGAAAGTTATGTGAGTACATTTTTGTTCATTCACTTTTATTCTCCATTTCTTCAACCATTTTTCTAAATTGGATATGTGGTCTTGTAAATATCGTGATGCTACTTCGGGTCTTTCGTGAATGCTCAAAAAAGCTGTGTCGTCAGCAAATGTCGATGTGTGAACTCGGTTACTAGTTGGCATGTCTGAAGTATACAATAAGTATAAAAAGGGCCCCAATATACTACCTTGGGGAACTCCGGCTTCGATTGGCTGGGGTGAGCTCAAAAAATCTCCTTCCTTCACAATAAATTTTCGTTCGGTTAAATAACTATCTAGCAGCTTATAGAGGTTTACGGGCAAATTCAGTTTTAGCTTATATATTAGGCCTTCATGCCATACCTTATCGAATGCTTGAGAAACGTCGATAAAAAGCGCAGAGCAATATTTTCTCTCTTCAAATGTCTTCTTAACAACATTGACTAACCTGTGAGTTTGTTCGATCGTACTATGTTTTTTCCTGAAGCCGAATTGATGGTTTGGAATACATCCTTTGTCGCTTAGAATAGGGTTAAGCTTAGTTATTAACATCCTCTCAAACAGCTTTGACATATTTGACAAAAGGCTTATAGGTCTGTATGATTCAATTTTTGTGTGGTCTTTTCCTGGTTTAGGAATCATGGTAACCAAGGATACCTTCCACGCTGTGGGGAAGTACTCAAGACGTAAAATGGCATTAAAAATAAAAAGAACGATTCTGCGAGCTATACGGGGCAATTCAAATAACATCTTGTTACTGGTTTTATCAACGCCAGGGGCTTTTTTGGTGTTTAAATCCGTTATTGCCTTTTCAATATCACCAAATTCAAATCTTATCGGTATTGCAGCACTAGCCTCGACAATTGGCAACTCAACTATATCAGTCGATATATTCGGGGTAAAACCCCTTTTCAAATGTCCAACAAATAAATTGCCCTTTTCGGAATCACTCCTTGCCCAGCCTCCAGATGTAGTTCGCAGGGGAGGCTTACGTAAGACTGGCCTTTTAAGAGTTCTACAAGCACGCCATAATGAATAATCTGATTGAGGAGTTGCGCCTAAGTCTCCCAAATAGTTTTTCAGGGATGCTAATTTTCTAGATTCCATCATGTCTCTTAGCCGGTTCGTGCATTCCTTAAGTCTGCTTTTGAGTTGAGGAGATCTCTGAAATTGCCATTCTCTACGAATTTTTCTTTTTTCAGCCAAGAGTCGTTCGATATCTGCAGAATAAATTAGATTGTATCTAGCTAATTGTCGGGTTATTGTTGAATGTTGGGCAGCTGATTTGAGGTTTTGGTCAAAATCAATAAGACTCCGCTCTACGTCTTTAGGTGTTCTTAGCGGGATGTTTTCCGAACAATGAGTACTAAGATACTTTCTATATTTCGACCAATTAATGCTTGTGCTAGTCGTTGGTGATATGATGTTTTGTTTGTCCCATATATAGACGATAGTGGGTGAATGATCTGAGGATAATTCAAGCGACGCTTCAGCTTTAATCATTTCTCTCGGAATACCCTTAAACACGCCAAAATCAATAACATCAGGTATTTTTTGTCGATCAGTAGGCCAATAGGTGGGTTGTCCACTCGATATAACATTCAGACGCATTTTTGAAATTGTGTCAAACAAAATACGACCTTTTGGAGTTATTAGGCGTGATCCCCAAAACGTATGTTTAGCGTTGTAGTCGCCTGATGCTATGAAACAGGGGCCTAGTGATTTGTAGAATTCGCTATACTGACTTTCCGAAATTTGAAATCTAGGAGGTGAATAAATCGAAGAAATAACTAAGCTTTGATGAAATTCTTCAAGACAGATATTTGTTGCTTGAAAGTAAAATAATGTGAATAACAAGTTTTCTTATTGATTTAATTTGATTTCCTTCTGGATAAAATTAAAACGATTTACCACATGAAAATAATAAGGAATCCCTTTAAAAATATCTTCTTTTCTACGTGAGCAGTATATCTATACTTATATATATATATACATATATATATATATATATATATATATATATATATATATATATATATATATATAATAACAGTTTGGATAGTGATAATATTTTTTTTAACATTATCACCTAATTTGTAATTTAATTTATTCTTTCTTAGAGATAAAAAAACGAACGCTTGACTTCAAATTTTCATATGTGTGTATGTAAAAAAACTAGTTCGACTAATAAAATTTTCAAAATATATACATAATATTTTTTTAAATCACCATAAATTTAAGAACATTTATTGTATAAACAACTTTTTATTTTAGGTAAAATGTATGTTAGACATCCTGACACCTATTTGCCACCACTAAGCAATCTTAGCGAAACCGAAGGAGAAAGTTCCACAAATGACAAATTTACACAAAACAATGCTGACTTGGAATTTTCAAAGAGAAAATTAAGTGGTAATTATACATTTTAATAATAATATAACAATAAAAACAGCAACAATAACAACAAGTGTAGACAACTGAAAATGTTTAGAACAACTATAAAGTTTGTTTATGTAAAGTTTGCTTACGTAAAGTATTACCACGTTTATACGTAGCATATTCGTAAATAATAACTATTCGCAAATAATTATCTCACTGTTTATGCGGAAAATTGCACTTAATAATAGATTTATATTTTTTTAAGTTCGTGTTGCTTAGTGCTTTTTTCTTAAATGTTTAATTTTGTGATCGAATATAATAATTGTTTTTACAATTAAATTAATGCAATGTGGAAGGAAAATTTTAATTAATTCATACAATACATTGTATATTTAAAAGAAGTGGCAACGCCATACGGGTTATTTGCAAATAGTGTCGTTAATCAGGAATTGTTATCGTGAGTTAACTATTCGCAAATAAAAAATAACATATATTTTTCTATTTGCAATATTTTTATTTGTGAATAAGTGCTGCGTATAAACGTAGTATGTGTCTCAAAAATTAGAATTGCTAGTCTATACCCTAAGAAGGCCTATGATTTTGACAAAACAAGCAACAAGATGCTAAAGGACTTCCCCACGTAGCAGTAAAAATCATTCTCTTTATTTTTAATGCCATTCTACGCCTCCAGTACTTTCCCCCAGACTAGAAAGTTCCCTTAATTACCATGATACCTAAGCCAGGAAAAGCCCACACGAAGGTAGAATCAAACAGACCAATAAGTTTACCATCAAATATTTCAAAACTTTTTGAAAGAATCTTAATTACTAATCTGAACCCAATTTTGAGTGAAAAAGAATGTATTCCTAACCATCAATTTAGATTAAGAATACAGACTATTGAACAAACGCACAGAGTGATAAATGTAGTAAAAAAGAAAATATTGTCCCGCGCTTTTCATAGACGTGTGTCAAGCGTTCGACAAAGTTTGGCACGAAGGCCTAGTTTACAAGTTGAAGCAGAACTTGCCCAATAATTTGTATAAAATCTTAAAAAGTTATTTAACTTATCGTAAGTTTGTACTTAAAGAAGGAGATTTCTTAAGCTTGCCTCAGCCAATTACAACTGCAGTACCCCAAGGTAGTATTTTGGGACCCACTTTATATTTGCTGTATATGTACATCAGATATGCTGACAACACTTCATTTCTAAGCATTCACGAATGTCCTCAAGTGGCACCTCAATATTTTAATTTCAATTTATTTATTCATCTATGGTGGTATAGTCCCAAATCATACAAAAAACACAAGAACACAAGTAACAAAATTGTTTGCGTGTGAGACAATAAAGGGTAAATTGACGAATATTGAATATAATTTTCATAAAAAAATTTTAAATTTAGAAATTTCGCAAACAAATACCGATTTAAAAAGAATTAGAAGCAAACTATACAATCTTAAATCAGGTATACAAAATTTTGTTACAACAGACGACTTTGAAACATTTATAAAAAACCAAACAGAAAGAGCGAAATACATGACAACAAATACCAGAGAGAAGCAAATTAAAAAATTAAATACACTTAAAGAAAAACATTTTAAAAAATTTGGACTAATTTTTAATGAACACTGGTTTGAAAACAGAACCAAAATAGAAATACCGTGGGAATGTAAATGGTTACTCTCACTGGGGAAAAAATTTGATTTACCCATAAATAAACAATATTTCTCACCTTTACACATCATAGCAGATATTGAACAGTGTATTCAACAAATTGATGATAACAGAAGTGGGGAGAAAGAAATGACAAGAACAAAATTAGCCAACAGGGTCACACAATTCAAAAGAAATATTAGCTGTGTAAGGAATTTGTAAGGAAACATAAAGATATAATTATAACACAAGCAGACAAAGGCAACAAAACGGTGGTAATATATAAACACGATTACGCTAAAAAAAATGGAAAAACTACTGGAAGACAAAAACAGATATCGAATTACAAGGACAGATCCCACCACCAAATTAGTAAAAACTAATAACAACATAATACTGAGCTGCATAAAAAAGAATATATAGATAACTGGCAAAAACGTTCACTTACCTGCTCAGCTGCAACAGCTCCGAGAATTTATGGGCTACCGAAATTTCACAAAGCCGACATGCCACTTCGTCCCATAGTATCATCGGTTCAAGTTCCTTGTTATAATTTAAGCAAATACGTAGGAACAATACTTAAAAACATAATATCTGATAAATACAACATCAGAAACTCATTTGAATTAAAACAACAGCTAAAAAATACAAAACTTGATACTAATGACACTGTAGTATCATTCGACGTAATCTCCCTTTTTACGAATATTCCAATTCACACTGCCATTAACAACATAATGGACAAATGGGACTTAATTAAATCACATACAAGGATACCACGGTCAAAATTTCTAACCATATTAAAGTTTTGCCTATATGAAAATAATTATTTCATATACAGCAATAAAGTATACAACCAAATCTTTGGTATGCCCATGGGGAACCCGCTCTCTCCCACAATTGCTGATATTGAATTAGATAACTTATTGGACGTAGCATTGACTGAATTAAAAAACAACAACATTCACATAAAATACGTAGCTAAATACGTAGACGATATTTTAGCTGTTATCAACATTGACGACAAAGATGAAATACTCAACACACTAAATAAATATCAATTCAACTCTAATACAGATAAACGTTTTTTACAGTTTAAAATACATACCTGGCCTTACCGACAATAAGAATATGAAAACAACAATAAATAAAAATGATATATGCTTTGCTTACAAGCCAAACAAAACATTAAATGTAATATTTACAAAAACAAAAGCACCAATAGAGATGCTACAACAAAACAATGTAGTTTACGAAATCCCTTGTAAAGGAGACAACAGCAACAACTGCAATCTTGTTTACATTGGAGCAACAAAGAGAAGTTTGGAGACAAGATTAAATGAGCACAAAGCCGATGTAAATAAAAACAAGGAAAGTACGGCATTATCACAACATATATCAGAAACAAAACATACACCTGATTTCGACAATATAAAAATACTGGTCAAAGTGACTAATGAAAGAAAGAGATACACAATAGAAAGCTTGAGAATCCAGCAAAACATAAACAAAACAATGATCATCAAAGAGGACACAGATGGTTTAAGCGCCAGTTACAAACTTGCAATATTGTAAACAACAGCCTGTGATATTAATTTTAATATTAATTTTTAAAGTTTGTGTGTGGAAAAAATTCATGTTTATTTGTTTGTTATTGTTATTTGTAAAAGTATTGTTATTAATACTAATGTAATCCTAGTTCATATTGTAAGTATTCTTAATTTTCTTAAACAAAAAATTTGAAATTGTAACGATGTTGAAATTTTCTTTTTTAATTAAATAGACGACCCCTTGAGAAAGTGAACATAAAATTCACGAAACGTTGGGGAAATATGTAATAAAACTCGTTTTTTATTTACATAAAAACACTTTAGGCCTTATTAGCTTGAAAATTATATACTCTTAAAGGAAAATTCTACAAGATAAATAAACACCTATAAGACCATATATTTTCTTTGGAATTGTGGTTGCAGAAATGAGGAATAAAAATTAACGAACAAAAATGTACTCACATAACATCCACATTGCGTAGAGACTCATGTCCATATATTCGAATAAATAACCAAACTATACCACAACACCCGCAGGTTAAATACCTTGGTATATATCTTGATCGACGCTTACCCTGGAGAGGTCATATAGAAGCAAAATGGACACAAATGATGTTGAAAACAGTGCAAATAAATTGGCTTATTGGTAGAAACTCAACCCTAAGCTTAGATTGCAAGCTTATACTTTATAATTCAATTCTTAAACCAATATGGTGCTATGGCATTCAGTTATGGGGTACTGCCTCAGCTTCTAACATAGACAACATTTAATATTAAAAATTCGAACATTCACAAAGACCTAAACGTGTAATTAGTTAAAGCAGAAATAGCGAAACATGTAGCATCATATTTAAAGCAGCTTGAAACGCATTCAAATCCGCTGGCCCGTAACATCCTAAATCATCGTGGTTACACTCGAGTAAAAAGGAGGGACATTGTTACTATCGTCCGAACATCAGAGGGATAACCCACAAATGATGACGTCAACCTTGCACTATCATTATCTTGTCTAGCATTGGCTGGGCTTCTTAAGTATATTTTATTTTATTTTCTTTTATTTAAATTTTTATTTTAGACTTAAGATATGAGTACCTAGTGTTAGTTCATAGTATGAACCAGGGTTGTCAGATATGGCGATTTCTCGCCAAACGTGGCGATTTTCAATCTTATTTGGCGATCAAATGAAAAAGACGTTACAGTAATTTGCAAGTCTAAAACACATCTTGATTCCAAACTCTTCTATGTAAACTCCACCCCCAACCGTATCACCTCTTTTGGAGCCATCCGTGTACACACAAACTGATCCAGGTGGAGGTGCAGGACCCTCCGTCAAGTCAAAGTCAAAGTTTTTTGTAAAGAAGGGTATTGGGGTACAGTAGTCAATAAGTCCGGGAATGACGTTCGTGATTCCCAGAATACCGGCACGACCCCATAACCATTCCATGCATTTGTGACATTAAGTCTTATAGCTGTTTTCAAGGCCAGTACCCTGACCAGTTGGTCTACTGGTAACCAGTTGAGTATGGAAAAAGAGTACCTTCGTCGGTGTTGACCTAATGGCTCCTGTTATAAGGATAGCCATAGTTCGTAACACACCTTCTATAATAGATATTTTAGTTCTAATATCTAGTGCTTTCCACCAGACAATAACTCCGTAGAGTGAGATCGGCTTCATTACCGCTTCAAGTAGCCAGTTTACAAACCTTGGATTCATTCCCCAAATTTTGCCGTATATTGCCGTAATGGCCTTAGAGGCTCTCGCCTGGATGGTCATTTTCCAGGATAATTTACTATCTAAGATGGTGCCTCAATATTTCGCAATGTTATTGGCAAAACCATTTGTTTCGACCCTATTCGTTTTCGATTCAATTTATTCTTAATTATTCCTTTGGCTTTTTTCTCGTGTATTATTTTCGAAAGTTTAGATATTTCCTCCCGTGGAATGATATTATTGAAAAAATCGATCGGTCGATTATTAGTAGTAGTGTGAATCGTATTATTGTGTGCTACTATTGCTTTATACACCTTTTTGTGGATGTCGTCTGTATTATTCGGGTTGGCATTAAATAGTCGAATATGCTCGTTAAGAGTGATTGCACGGGCGAAAATTCTCATCATCGCTTAAATTTAATATAAATATATTTTTTTTTCTTTAATTGTGTATTGTTTCGAAGTTTAATAAAAAATAGAAACAATTTTAAAAAAAGTTCAAGTGTAAAAAATTATAGCATGTTTGTTAAATCCAACAACCAAATTCCAAATAATTTTGTTGAAATTGAAAAAAAGCTATGATACAGCGCATTTGCTTTTTCCCAAAGATGGAGCAAGTAGAGGCACGTGGGGTGCAATTTGAAGATTTAAAGGAAGTTATTTTATGTGTTTGTTAACTGCCTTTTAATAATTTTTACTGCAGTCAATTTTACTAATTTAAATAGAGAAACATCTGTGTATTAACCCTTCCTTTTTATTTTCAAAAGCAATAAGAAGAATGAAATTGCATGCGAACACACACATTTGGTTGCCACGTATACATATGTGTATTTATAGCATGTGTAGTGGTAGCAATTTAAAGAGCCGTTTATTCCTTAAACACTAAACCGATTTCAATAAAATATAGACGATGCACTAAAGCTCGACAATATCTACTAGCCGGTGAAAGAATAAACAAAATCGGTTGACAAACATAGGAGAAAAAGGGTTCTGAAGTTTTTTCTTTGCCTATTTACCCTACAAGCAATATGGTAGTTGACTACGAAAATAACACACTTTAAGTTAACTTTTATGGCCTATCTATAAGCTAACTACAATGTAAATGCAAAACCTCCCCAAAATCAAAATGAAATAAAATTATTTTTGACAATATTGTTTTAAATATTTTTCATTTCTTTTTTTAAATTCCAAATGAAAATTGATGCCACATCCATTGCGTTCTTTTATGTTTTTAAATTATGATTCTATCTTATTGTTATTTACTGACCATTGACCATTTCATGTGTTAATATTTTTAATGAAGAAGAAAAGGCATGAATCAAAAACAAATTATCTATATTAATGCAGAAAATTATGAACAGGGACAAATTCTATTGCATATTTTTACAAAGTCTCTTTATAGCTAACTGATTTTTATTCAATTTATGGCTAACTAAAAATTGACTAACTTTAAGCTAACTTCTCAGTAGTCAGTAAGACATCTGACTTCACCCTAGGGCATCACAATGTTAAAAAAGTTAGTTATTTTTAATAAAAATAATCCAAGTATCAACTACTACTGGTTGCAAAGTAGTGCATTAAAAGTTAGTTAAGTTCAGTTGCTTATAGGGTATATATGTATGTAGATTTAATTATCTTGACCTTTTTAATGTTTTATTTATTAAAGTTGAAATTTCACCTATTTTGCGCTTTTAAGGTCTTAAATGTTTAAAAAATGTAAATAAATAAATCAGTCAAGTGCGAGTTAGCCTCGCACACGTAAGGTTCCGTACTATGTTTAGTACGCCTTTAAAAACTCAAGTTGTCAATTTTTTCATGTCTTGTGCGGCATCCTTTTCTTTTTAAAATCGAATTAAATTCGCGAAAATTGCATCGCTATTGGAACACCCTTTAAATTTTAGGAATTTTTGTTATAACGGCCATGGTAATACCCTTTCTACAAAAATATCAGGCCTACATATTGCGGTTCAAAAAATAAGGTAATATACGTGAAAAACATGTCACTGACGGAACACCCTTTAGTAATTAGTAATTGTAACAGTGTCCGAAGTACAACATCACAAAATAAGGCTATTTAAGTAAAAATCATGTCTCTGTCGGAACACCCTTTAATTTATATTATTTGTTATAGTTTCCATAGTAATAAACCTCTTGTAAAAACTTCAAGAGTCTACTTATTATCGTTCAAAACTTAGGCCATATACACGCAAAGCACGTCACTCTCGGAACACCCTTTAATTTTAAGGTTAAATTTAATAGAAAGCGAACTTAGAGTTAATTACTGTCTGCAAATTTTAAGTGGTTGCCTCCTATAGCTCAAGAAATAAAGACATAACGGCAAATAACACCTGACTTTCGGCACACCCTATAAGTTTTAAAATTTGCTACTATAGCGGCCGCAGTTATACACCTTCTGTGAAAATTGCAAGCGTCTACCTATTATGGTTCACAATTTAGGCCTTCTACATGCAAATCACACCACTATCGGAAGACCCTTTAATTTTTAGGTTTATTTTATACTTGTTTATATAGCGCACTAGGTTGTAATTACTGTTTGTAAATTTTTAGTGTATGCCTCCTACAGTTCAAGAAATAAACACATATTCGTGAACACCACCTCTCTGTCGGATCTCCCTATAAGTTTTAAAATTTGCTACGATAGCGGCCACAGTTATACACCTCATGTGAAAATTTTCAGCGTCTATCTATTATGGTTCAAAACTTAGGCCTTAAATCAAACCACTATCGGAACACCCTTTAATTTCTAGGTTTATTTTTTTATACTTTTTTTATATAGCGAACTAAGTTTTAATTACTGTTTTTAAATCTTGAGTCTATGCCTCCTACAGTTCAAGAGATAAGCACATATTCGTGAATAACACCTCTCTATCGGAACACCCTATAAGTTTTAGTATTTGTTGCTATAGCGGCAGCAGCTATACATCATCTGTGAAAATTTCAAAAGTCTACCTATTACGGTTCCAGAGATAAAAGGCGCTGACAAACGGACAGACGGACAGACATTGTAGCGAAAACAATACGATGACGTTTTTGCACTTTGTGTACGGAACCCTAAAAACTATTATTTCATTTTTTTGTCCAACGTTTCGCTTTTTTATCTCCTTTGAACTTCCAAAATTTTTTTTTTTAACAGCAAACTTATCTTTTTAGCAAATATTACATTGCCAATCTAAATTTAATGTGTAATTAATCTTCGTGATCTATTACGGTTTTTTATTATTACACTGTACGTGGCGCTTAGATTGTCTGTGTCTTCTTTTTAACCGACTTCAAAAAAAGCAACATTCAATTCGTCTGAATGTTGCTTTTTTATGTTTGTGCCCGCAGAACTCAGTCATTTCTGAACCGATTTTAAAATTTTGTCTTTATTAGAAAGGAAATGCTTTCAGATTGGTCCCATTTTAAAATAAGTTCAGAATTTTGAAAATTAAAGGGTGTCCCCATAAAACATACGTGTTTTTTACGTGTATTATGAACCGTAAAGGGCACCCTTTTGAAATTTTAAAAAACTGCATATCACTGTAGCTGCCAATAACAGAAATTAATAAAAAATAAACCTAAAAATTAAAGAGTGTCCCCATATGTGACGTCAATTTAAATATATGAACCATTTGAACCATTGTAGACAATCACTTGAAAATTGGACAGAATGTCCAATATTTATAATCAGAAATTAAATATTTATAATTAGAAGTTAAAGGGTGTCCCAATAGTTGATGTAATTTGATGTATATTTCAAAACTTTTGAACCGTAACAGAGAGACATTTGAAATTTACTAAGAATCTGTCCTTTAAAATAAATTTTTAATTTAAAATTGTACATTAAAGCGTGTCCCCTAGGTGTTATTGTTTAACCTATATGGCCATATCTTTGGAACAGTTACTTTTTATTACTGTCAGTATTATTAAGTGTAAAAAAATAAAGGGTGTCCTCATATCTGACGTAATGGCTTTATCTGCTGAACCGTTATGGATAGACATTTGAATGTTCAGAACGTATATTACTATGTCCGTTAGAGCAACAAGTATAAAAGTATTTGATTTGAGTACTATTTCTTACAGATTACTTCATTTTAAATTTTTAGTTTAGAAGTGATGCACATATATTTGTTTTGAGGTCGGTTTTTTTATTATTTATTCATTGTTGGGTTTATTTTCTGTTGTATTCTTAGACTCTCTGTTGTGTATCGTTTTTTCCCACTGTTTTCCTTATTTAATATTTTAATGTTGTCAAAATCAGGTACATGTTTTGTTTGTATTATATGTCGAGCCAGTGCATCACTTTCTTTGTTTTTCTTTATGTCTGCTTTGTGCTCCCACATTCTTGTAATTAAACTTCTTTTTGTTGTACCAATGTAAACAAGATTACAGCTGTTGTAATTTTTGCCCTTACATGGGGCCTCGTAGATAAATAAATAAATAAAATCTACCTATTTTGTTGAAGTTTTTCAATTGGTGTTTTGATGTTTGTAATACATAATAAATTCTGAACAATTTTAATAATCATAAGAATTCAATGTTTGTTTTTTTATTTTTTGGTTTCTTTTCAGTAAATTCCGAAGAGGAATTCTTGTGTAGAAAAAGCCCTTATAGCAGCAACATTTCCGTGCATCTTTGTGAAATCGAAGATTCTGAACTCGAAGAATTCTTGCCTAAAAAAAGGGAAATGCCAACGATACCCGATTAACTTTAAATATCAACTAGTTTTCCATTTTTCCTCTTTTACTTTTACTGTATGTAGTACCTTGAAATAATGAATAAAAACCAATATGAGCAAATATTTTAATACAAAACAGCTGATATTTGCCTCTTATTTCTTTACATTGCGGTGCGTAAGTATAAATAAATAAAATGATAGAAACGTTTGTATATTACAAACGCTTGTTACCATAAATAATCTGATTTAAGGGGCTCGCTATTATAACTTGCATTTAAAGTACACACGCACTTACATGCCACTTATAGGTAACTTTAGCTATTACTAATAATAACGAAAAACTACTTATCTCTCCAATAACACCCATAATTTAGCTATTGGCAAGTTATAATAATTGGTCTAAGGCTCATTATTATAACTTGCCAATAGCTAAAGTAAGGATTTATCGGAGAGATAATTAGTTGTTCCTTATAATAACAAGTCAAGACTCGTTACTATAACTCGCCTTTAAAGTACTTGATAGTTATTAAGGTTATTTTTAGATTACTTATATTAACGGAAAACTATTTATATCTGCGATAAAATCCTAACTTTAGCTACTACCACGAAAAAGTTTAGAGGCCGAGGTACATAAAATCCGACGTACGTTATACGTTGCCGTCTTCAACTGACATTAAAGTAACGACGGAAGAGGATGGCACAATGAGTACTTTGTTGAACAGCTTCTACAACTTTGTTCTCCATATTATTAGAACTTGATTTTGTTTTCTTTTTTCTGCCACACAACACAGAAAGCTAAATCAAAACAAAGAAAAAATGTATAGCTCTTAAGTTAGCCAACTTTAGTACTTTGCGCTGACGGAGACGTACTGATTGGGACAAAGCTCATAAGAAGACCTGTATGACGGATTCTATGTGCCTTGGCTTTAACAAAAAAGATAATATAAAGATAATATAAAGAAATTATTAATTTTAATATTTAAAGACAATTGCTGAAAATTGTATCCAGTATCTTCTCTTTGGAACGTGATGATTCCGGTGTATATCCTCTTCTCGAATTACTAAGTCACCCTTTCTTATCTTGATGAATCCGAGGTTTAAAAACTCTTATATTTTTATAAACTTGGACCTGATAAAGTACCAAGTTCTATTCTTCCCAAAGGTCCTGAGTCTTTAGCAATTCTTCTTACACTTGTTTATGAAGTTTGGATACTTCCCAAAAAATTGGAAAAAATTTATATTCTACCGTTATTTCGATCTGGAAAAAATTTGACATCCCTAATTGCAGAGGTATTGCCAAATTAAGCACAATACCAAAACTTTGAATAATCATTTTTTGCCTAAAAATCTTATCTAAAACGTAATTTTTCGCAATATAATTTCCAAATCTATTGATGTTACATCTTGTATCCAGCAGGAGAGCCATCGTGGACCACTACTGTTGTTCATAAATGATTTACCAAAAAAAAAATTGCGGGCAGTCGTTGGGACTGCCAACAGAAGTGAAAACTAAGTAACTTTTTATGAAATACAAAGCAAAAGAATCATTTAAGTTTTCACAGAATAATTAAATACAAATATTGATAATAACACAGGGCAACAGCAAAAATATGCTCGAGTAACTACTATATACATTTGATGTATCATGGCTACCTTAGTACAAAAATGGTAAAATTTTTAAATTCTATGGATAGATTTTTTTAAAATTTTTTTTTTAAATTGCAATTTTTTTGAGACGTTTCTTCAAATAATTAATGATAACTCAAAAACTACTAGTCCGATATTATTAAAATAAATTCAGAAAAATTAAGATTTGCATAGCCTTTAATTCGTATTTTATCGCGTTTCAATCGGATCAATAGTATCGGAGTTATAATAAAAAACTTAAGAAAAAAATATATTTTTTACGTAAAAATGGCAAAAATTTTCGTTTTAAAAAAATCATAAAAAATAGAAAACGGCAAAAAACTTCCAGATTCATTTTTTTATCGCATAGCGACATATAATAGCAACAAAATGAGATATCGACCATAAAAATCGATTGATTTTTTTCGAATTTATTCACATTTTAGTGAATTCGCTCATTTTCACAAAATTTTAGTTTTTTGCTTGATATACGCATTATAGCGGGTTTTCAAATGTGTGAAAAACATAAATTTTCCAATTTCAAGGGGTGCATGTCGGATTAATGTTAGATTTGATGAGAAACTTCCACCCACAAAATTTTAGTCGAATTCGACAACGTTAACACGTAGCGCATAGGCCCCAAATCTGAAAAAAAGCGTTTAAATCGAAAATAATTGACAAATTTTCAGTTTTTGCAAAATTAACGCTATTTATTTCCCCTTTTGCAAAAAAGTGGATCCTGGTCCTTAGGGCAAACACAATGAGATTTACAATAAGCTACATGTCTTTAAGTTTTCGAGTTATTACAATTTTCACTGGCCATTATATGTCCTTGAAAACTTGCCGAAGACAATTTACAAAAACATTTTACTTTTAAAATTTTTTATTTTTTTCTTTTTTAACAATAAAATATAAAATTTCGCTAAAATTGACTGATATCTTCCTATTACACAACGCAACAAAATAAAAAAATTAGATGCTTTTGAAACCACTATACAATATCCAGGTACTGCCAAAGTGTTTTGGATGAATGAGAAATGTATGGCAAAACAAGTACGCGAAATACTGTTTTGGGCAAAACACGTATTTCTGTGGGACACGTGTTACTGTGGAATAACAGTATTGAATGTAGAAAATTGTTTGGGACAGATCTTTATGGCATTTTTATGATTTTCAGAATTAAAAAAAGTAAGCAATAAAGGAAAAGTTTTTTAATTTTTACGATTTCAGTAGAAATCTGATAAACGATGAAATGCTCCTTTTCTGTTGGCTACCTGTCGCCCTTGCTTCATTTTGACAATTGCGGCGGCAAAGTAATAAACGTTCATAAATTTGCGTGCACGCCGAATTGGGTTTTTCCGCTGGCTACCTGTAAAGATTGATTTTTTGCATAGCATTCCTTAATGTTTTTTACGATTCTTGGGAATAGGTAAAAAATAGGACCACATTAAGGGTTGTTCGAAATTTTAGTATCATTATTTATAAGAGCTCCTTGAGCCATTTCTATTCATTCAACAAGTGTTTGCGGTAACAGAAGCATAATTTTCAATCAGCCATGAGCAAGAAAACTAGAACATTTTTATGTAAAAACAATCCGGACTCATTTTGTTATGTGTGCGGCCAATATATTAACGAAAAAAAACGGAAATGCTTCTCAGCTTCATTTCAAAAGTCATATGAAGATTGCTTTAATATAAATCCGAAGAATTTTAACGAACATTGGACGCCGAGTACTATATGTACTTCATGTCGATTCAATTTAACTCTAAGCTCATCTAACAAAAAGTAAGTATAGGTTAATACATTTGGAATATTTTATAAAATTTTTAATTTTCTGTTATAAAAATTTTTCAGACCACACTGGGGAATTTCGAAGCCTATGCTATGGAGAGAAACAACGAATCATGAATCTGATTGCTATTTTTGTTTAACTACAAAAACCGGCTTTGGAAAACATTTGCGATGGTCTTACCCTACGAGGTCTGCTGATGGGTTTCAACTTGCAGTTCTACATTCACAGGAAATTATGGATGCACAAGATCAGGGACCAAGCTGTAGTCAAGTGCTTTCATCTTCACAAGGACACTCAACCTCAAGCATGTGTTCTCAATCAGGAAGTTCAGATCCAGAACTACCTATATCTGCAAATGACGAGTTCATCCCACACAAAAATATCTCACCGAGACCATGGAATCAAGACCAGCTAAATGATGTAATAAGAGAACTTGGATTGTCAAAAGCATCTTCGGAATTACTTGCATCCCGGATGAAGGAATCAGATCTCATAACGGAGGAAACGAACTGAAAACCCGCTATAATGCGTATATCAAGCAAAATACTAAAATTTTGTGAAAATGAGCGAATTCACTAAAATGTGAATAAATTCGAAAAAAATCAATCGATTTTTATGGTCGATATCTCATTTTGTTGCTATTATATGTCGCTATGCGATAAAAAAATGAATCTGAAAGTTTTTTGCCGTTTTCGATTTTTTATGATTTTTTTAAAACGAAAATTTTTGCCATTTTTACGTAAAAAATATATTTTTTTCTAAGTTTTTTATTATAACTCCGACACTATTGATCCGATTGAAACGCGATATATAGACGAATTAAAGGCTATGCAAATCTTAATTTTTCTGAATTTATTTTAATAATATCGGACTAGTAGTTTTTGAGTTATCATTAATTATTTGAACAAACAAAATTGCAATTTTAAAAAAAAATTTTTTAAAAAAAAATCTATCCATAGAATTTAAAAATTTTACCATTTTTGTACAAAGGTAGTAATGATACATCAAAATTATATAGTGGTTTTAAGAGCACATGAAATTTTTTTTATTTTGTTGTGCTGTGTAATTTTTTGTCATTGCAGTTAACAGTTTTACTACAGTTTTCGGCTCTACATGTTTTGTTTCTTTATATATATATATATATATATATATATATATATATATATATATAAAGTGGCCGACAAAACTCTACATACGACCATAATTTTTGACCCTTAGCGCTTCCAAGAACAATATGAAAAAAAGTAATAATGTAGATTTGTTTGAAATCTTATTTTATTAATATAATAAAAAAGAAAAAAAAAAATTTAGTATAAAAACAAAAAAATATTTACGAAAAACCTAAAAAAAGGTTTGACAAAATTCTACATACGGCCACCCTGTCATGCTTTATGTTCTGCTTGCTGCTGAATGATAACGGCTAAGTCCCGTTACTTTTTTTGTTTACTCTTCTGTAATGGGTGGGATTACAAATCAATTGCATTTAGTTTTATTTTTGACAGCTTCCAGCATAATTCAACTCCAACTATGGCTTCGCGGAAAGAAATTTCAACTGATGTAAGAAATTTAGTCGTAAAATATAGAAATGAAAATAAATCGTTTGGGGAAATATCAAAGCTGTTGAATTTAAGTAAAGCAACAGTTCAAACTATATTCAATAATTTTAAAAACACCGGTTCTGTTGAAAATAAACCGCGCATTGGTCGCCCTAAAAAGCTCAGTCGCAGAGATGTCAGCTTTATAATAAAAGAAGTGGAAAAAAATCCGAAAGTCAATGCCACAACGGTGGCCCAAGAGCTAGCAGTAAGATCAGATACGATTGTGCATCCACGAACTATTCAAAGAACCCTAAATAATAATGGTTTCCACAGCAGAACTCCACGCAAAAAACCCCTTATAAGTGAAAAAAACCGAAAGCTTCGCTTGGAATTCGCCAAAATGCATATTGAAAAAGGATTTGACTTCTGGAAACGAGTTCTGTTTACAGATGAGTCAAAATATAATATTTTTGGAAGTGATGGGAGAGAAAAAGTTTGGAGAAAAGATAATACAGCGATGAATCCTAAACACTTAGTATCTACTGTTAAGCATGGTGGTGGCAACGTGATGGTTTGGGGTGCTGTCGCTGCATCTGGTGTAGGAAACTTAGTATTTATCGAAGGTAACATGGATCGTTACCAATATAAGTCTATTTTAGAACAAAATCTGGAAGCATCAGTCAATAAATTAAATCTTGGTCAGAGTTGGATTTTCCAACAAGACCAAGATCCAAAACATACCGCACAGATTGTAAAGGAATGGCTGCTTTACTATGCCCCACGCCAGTTGCACTCACCACCCCAAAGTCCGGACCTAAATATCATCGAACACGTTTGGGAAATTTTGCAGCGTAGAATCAGGAAAAATCATATTTCTAGTGCTCCAATGCTGAAGAAGATGCTGCAAGATGAATGGCTAAGAATTACGCCGATTGAACTGGAAAATTTAGTTGCTTCAATGCCACGACGCCTGCAAGCCGTTATAGATGCCAACGGTGGCCCAACCAAGTACTAAATTTAGCAGTAAATATATTATTTAATATTTAATTGAAGTTTTTTATGTTAGCTTACATAGCGTATGTAGACTTTTGTCAACGCAATTTTTTCGTTTTTTGTAAATATTTTTTAAAGAGTGTACATTGAAATTAGTTACTTTTTTGTTTTCTCTTAATAAAAACAGATTTCAAACAAACATGTATCATTATTTTTCTTTATAATGTTGTTGGTCTCGTCAGGAGGACGAAATGATGGTCGTATGTAGACTTTTGTCGGCCACTGTATATATATATATATATATATATATATATATATATATATATATATATATATATATATATATATATATATATATATGTGTGAGAGTTTTTTTTATTGTTTTTGTAGCACAATTGTGTATTGAAAATGAAGATTTGGCTAGCTATGCTTCATGCAAGCAAATGAAAGCTGTAATTTAATTCATTCTATTGGCACAATGATAATTTTTACACACAACCGTTAGCAACATTTCCAATGTTTTAGTTTGAAAAAAAAAAACGAAACATGTTGTGATTCTCTCTGATACATATTTTGTGCTGATTCAATCAACATGTTTCTATTGCTCACTGTAACACATGTTTTTACAAAGGAGTTTATGCGTGTTAGTGTAATTATTTAATATGATTAAAAAACAAATGACCGAATGCAGATCTCTAGTATATATATATATATATATATAAAGAAGTTTTCACTTCAAAAAAAATTCTATGTTCTAATGTCGATGTTATTATTATTATTTATTGAGACTTCAAAGTAAAATTTTTACAGAGATTTAAGTAATACAAAATTTTGGAAACTTAAAAACGTAAAGTACTGTTTTAATTAGAGTAATGGTGAAAAAGTGCAACATGCATAAAAGTAGTAAATTACATGTATTTGAAACTAAATTATAACAAACAAAACAGTGTTTGCTCCCGTCACTTTCATTTAATGATAGAGCTATGTATATCTATTTAAAATAAGCTTAAAACTAATCTTATAGGTATACATATGTATGTAAATCTTATAACTAGGCCTTAAAACTAACAACAAAACTAAAAATATATAAGTATATTACCCTCTGTGGATGCCGGTAATGTGGATGCCAATAAAGTAAATTAAAGAAAATGCAAACACAAAAAAAACGTTAAATATGTTTCGGTCGATTAAGAGCCCCAGCATTTTCTGATCTCTGAATTTTGCTTGACGCTAAACTTAATATTCTAGAACACATAACATTATTTGTAAATAAACACGAAGCCTTCTAAGATTCAACAAACTTTGGGCAAAGGTATTCGAGGGTCATATATAACAAAACAACGGTATAAGTACATCTCTTAGACATGCTGTTCTGGAATGTGACTCTATATAAGATTCAGTTTATAAAATTCATATTAATAAACTGTTTAGTTAAGATTTTTCTAATTTGCTAATACCTACTTAAATTAAATTTAATACTTTTGATGCCGTTAAGGATTTATGTACCTCCTTTTTTTTAAACACCCTTGTGTGGGATGTTCTACATAGATTCTAACTAGTAAACCGTTAACGGTATTCTTTTTAACCATTGCTCGCTGCCTATTCGGCAAATTTAAAAAAACATTATTGTTGATTGCATCGCCATTGTGTCACACACAAAAGATTTTGAGAATGGAGGAAATATTCATAATAAATAAATTAGTCAAGTGCGAGTTACACTCACACACGTAGGGTTCCGTACTATGTTCAGTATAATTTAAAAATTCCAGTTGTTTATTTCCTTATGTCTTATGGGACACCCTTAAATTTTAAAATTAAAGTAATATTCGCGAAAATTGCATCATAATTAGAACACCCTTTAAATTTTAATATGTAATTGATTTTATAGCGGCAATGGTAATACACTTTCTATTAAAATATCAGGAGCCTACCTATTGCGGTTAAAAAAATAAGGTATATTCGTGAAAAACACGTTACTAATGGACACACTTCAATTTTAAGTATTTGTTATAGCGGCCGAAGTAACACATCTACTGTAAACATTTCAAGAGGGTATCTATTACGGTTTATAAAATCTTGTAACTGTCGGAACACCCTTTAATTTTATTATTCATTATAGTGGCCATGACAACTTCCTTTCTATAAATATATTAAGAGTCTACTTATTGCGATTAAAAAATAAGTCACTATAAGTGAAAAACATGTCACTGTCGGAACACCCTTTAATTTTTAGTAATTGTCATATCCGCCGTGGCAACACATCTTCTGTACAAAATTTCAAGAGTCTACCTGTTACGGTTCAAGAAATAAGGCTTTATACATGCAAATCACGTCACTGGCGGAAAACCCTTTAATTTTTATTATTTGTTATAGTGGACATAGTTATACACCTCCTGTAAAAATTTCAAGATTCCACCTATTCATTCAAAACTTAGGATATATACATGCAAATCACGTCACTATTGGAACACCCTTTAATATTTAAGTTCAATTTTGTATACTTGTTTATAAAACAAACATAGTTTTAATTACAGTCTGCAAATTGTAAGTGGTTTCCTGTTACAGCTCAAAAAAAAGACATAAACGTAAATAACACGTCACTTTTGGAACACCCTACGTTTTAGTATTTTTTGCTATTGTGCCCGCAGTTATACACTTTTGGTAAAATTTCAAGAGTCTACCTATTATGGTTCAAAACTTAGGCCTTATACATGCAAATCACTCCACTATCGGAACACCCTTTAATTTTTAGGTTTATTTTTTTCAGACTTGTTTATATAGCGAACTAATTTTAATTTAGTGCTTGCATATTTTTAGTGAATTCCTCCTACAGTTCAAGAAATAAACATATATTGGTGAATAACACCTCTCTATCGGAACACCCTATAAGTTTTAGTATTTGCTAGTATAGCGGTCACAGTTATATACTTTCTGTGAAAATTTCAAGCGTCTACCTATTACGGTTCAAAACTTTTGCCTTGTACATGCAAATCACGCCACTATCGGAACACCCTTTAATTTTTAGGTTTATTTTTTTATACTTGTTTATATAGCCAACTAAGTTTTAATTACTGCTTACATATTTTTAGTGTATGCCTCCTACAGCTCAAGAAATAAACACATATTTGTGAATAACACCTCTCTATCGGAACACCCTAAAAATTTTTTGCTATAGTGGCCAAAATTATACACCTTCTGTAAAAATTTCAAGATTCTACCTATTATGATTCAAAACTTAGGCCTTATAATTCAAAATAACACCACTATCGGAACACCCTTTAATTTTTAGGTTTATTTTTTATACTTGTTTATATAGCGAACTAAGTTTTAATTACTGTTTTTAAATCTTGAGTCCATGCCTCCTACAGTTCAAGAAATAAACACATTTTCGTAAATAACACCTCTCTATTGGAACACCCTATAAGTTTTAGTATTTGTTGCTATAGCGGCAACAACTATACATCATCTGTGAAAATTTCAAGAGTCTACCTATTACGGTTCCAGAGATAAAAGGCGCTGACAGACGGACAGACATTGTAGCGAAAACAATAGGGTGTCGTTTTTACACTTTGTGTACGGAACCCTAAAAAGCACCTTTAATAAATAAATTTGTTTTTTGTTTTATACAAAAGAATCGCCATATTGTCATCGTTGTCTCCATCCACCATCAATTCGTTTGAATATTTATATTTAAAAGGAGATTTTTATTTTGGCTTTTTCTCGTGGTTTTAAAGAGTTTGTTTTATTATTAAATAAAAGAATACACAAGTATACATATGTTCATACATACCCAACAAAGCAAATTTACCGATTTTAAAATTGGTAAAGAATTGGTAACGACTGTTTGAAAAAATCTTCCGATTTCGGAACCGAAATATTACCGAAATCGTAACGATTTTTATATGAAAGGGTTGACACGACTTCGTAGAGATATGTAGTTACGAAATCGTAACGATATGTAGTTACGATATCGTAACGACATGTAGGTACAAAAACGCAACATGTTTTCTGTCGGTACGACCGTATAAGCTTCGTTCTCTCAAATTTAAGTGAATATAATGATTATTTAACGAGTTGGTATTTAAAACAATACTTTACCGTTATCAATATAATTTTAATTGTCCATCTTGCTTGTGTTATTAATTTTTTTTATTTTAATTCTGTTTTATTTAATACAATTTTGGCTTTTATTTACTTACGTATGAATCAAAGTTTTATATTTTTTTTTGTACAGACAAACAACCGAAATGTCTTAACGAATTTGTAACGACAAATCTAATTTCAGACATACTACCGAAATGTCTTAACGAATTACTTACGAAACGTCTGACTTCAGAAAAAATCGAAATATTTGGTTTGGTGGGTATGTACTACACGTAACTACATATCTTTACGAAGTCGTGTCAACCCTTTCATATAAAAATCGTTACGATTTCGCTAATATTTCGGTTTCGAAATCGGAAGATTTTTTCGAACAGTCGTTACCAATTTTTTACGAAATCGGTACATTTGGTTTGCTGGGTATATATATATACATACATACATACATACATACATACATACATACATACATACATATATACATAATAATTTCCTTGACATATGTATATTTGCTTATTGTTTTTTGATATTATTTACTTAACCGTGCGTTTTATTTTATTCGGTCGGTCGAATTATAATGAATATCTATAAATATAATAAGTATCCTGATCCCAATATAGCTTTTTTCCGCAAAAATATCATATTTCCAAGAGAAAGTGGAGAAAAAGAGGTGAAAAATACACTACAGTTTCTGCGGTCGGCCAGTTAGAGTTTTGTTCGGTTTGTAAAATACAAATAAATTTGTTTTTCGTTAAATAAATTTTTATTTAAATTTAAACTTGTTTAAAGATAAACATATATTTTTTTGAATTCAAAGAACAATTTTGTTAAAATCTACAAATATTTAGTTACCTATTTAATATACATATTTCATAATTTTTAAAAGTAACTAAAGAAGAAAAAATGTCTATTTCTGCATTGGATAAATTTACTAGAGCTTCTGATGCTCTAATTCAATTTGAGGCGTTTCTTTTTAACGATATGAAAGATGAAGTTCATACAATTTATACTTTAGAACTTCACGGTGAAGAATTAAGAAACTGATGGGACAAAGGTAATATATGAGCAGTGCTTAGAGTTTCCGCAGACTTCTGTATTATGTAACGTACAAACAGATATAACAACATGCATACGGGTAAGTGAATGCATGCTTAGATGGTAGAAGAGAAAAATGGTTCAAGCAATAACTCGATTTAGTGTATTACCAAAACGTTAATAGAACAGGTGGTGGTTTCTCCCAGTAAAAGCTAGTGAAACGAGGACTATGGGAGCCATAACATCGCTAGCGATCAGTCGGCATGGGGGGTTCGTGTCCTCGTTTCCGCTTACCTAATTTTAATTACATAACTTTATTTAGACTCCCGGTTATTTTTTTCTTTTTTTAAACTTTACTGTATGGTGGACTGGTATAACCACAGGTTTAAATTAACATAAGCCCGCTGTGGTTATGTATGAGAAGTTAATAGAATTAAATGTTTAGTAATCAGCAACCTTGTGCTAATATATGTATCCCAGATGGTTTTGGGATTATTCGTCTCATAACCCTCCCTTACCTTGATTCCTGTGGCGCAAAAGTAGTTTTCCTGGAATCCCTCAATTTAATTACCCCATTATTACATCACATGCAAGAGAACAGATTGTATTTGATTTTAGCACTTCATTATCAGAAAATTTATTTTATTCAACCCATTAGTATACATTTAGCTTAATAAAGAAAATACTCATAACTAATTAACTTCTGAAAGTTAGAATAGTAATATGTTTCCTTTTTTTCTGAAATCATAGAAATATAATTGTATCTTTAGTGATACTATGTTTTACATAGTTTTAAAAACATAACAATTTCATGTAAGTCAATAAAATCAACAAATCTTTTCTTTCTTTTTTTCTTTTCTTTGTTCCTTTTTCTTAAAAATTTGTACAATATGTATATCAGGAGTATTAACAAAGCAGAAATAACGAATACAAATAAATCAGTCAAGTGCCAGTTAGTCTCACACACTTAGGGTTCCGTACTATGTCTAGTACGCCTTTAAAAACTCAAGTTGTTAATTTTTTCATGTTTTATGGGGCACCCTTTTTTTAAATCAAAGTAATATTCCCAAAAATTGCATCGCTATTGGAACACTCTTTAAATTTTAGGAATTGTTGTTATAACGGCCATGGTAATACACTTTCTATAAAAATATCAGGCCTACCTATTGCGGTTCAAAAAATAAGGTAATATACGTCAAAAACATGTCCCTGATGGATCACCCTTTAATTTTTATTATTTGTTATAGTTTCCATAGTAGTAAACCTCTTGTAAAAACTTTAAGAGTCTACTTATTATTGTTCAAAACTTAGGCCATATACACGCAAAGCACGTCACTCTCGAAACACCCATTATTTTTAAGGTTTAATTTAATAGAAAGAAAACATAGAGTTAATTACTGTCTGCAAATTTTAAGTGGTTGCCTCCTATAGCTCAAGAAATAAAGACATAACGGCAAATAACACCTCACTTTCGGAACACCCGATAAGTTTTAATATTTATTGCTATAGTGGCCACAGTTATACACCTTCTGTGAAAATTGCAAGCGTCTACCTATTATAGTTCAAAACTTAGGCCTTATACATATATATCACGCCACTATCGGAACACCCTTTAATTTTTAGGTTTATTTTTTTAGACTTGTTTATAAAGCGAACTAAGTTTTAATTACTGTTTGTCAATTTTTAGTGTATGCTTCCTACAGTTCAAGAAATAAACACACATTCTAAATAACACCTCCCTATCGGAACACCCTATAAGTTTTAATATTTATTGCTATAGCGGCCACAGTTATACCACTTCTGGGAAAATTTCAAGAGTCTACCTATTATGGTTCAAAACTTAGGCCTTATACATGCAAATCACGCCACTATCGGAACACCCTTTAATTTTTAGGTTTATTTTTTTAGACTTGTTTATATCGCGCACTAAGCTTTAATTACTGCTTGCATATTTTTAGAGTATTCCTCCTACAGTTCAAGAAATAAGCACATATTCGTGAATAACACCTCTCTATCGGCCACGGTTATACACCTTCTGTGAATATGTCAAGCGTCTACCTATTATGGTTCACAATTTGGGCCTTATACATGCAAATCACACCACTATCGGAACTCCCTTTAATTTTTAGGTTTATTTTTTATACTTGTTTATATAGCGAACTAAGTTTTAATTACTGTTTTTAAATCTTGAGTCCATGCCTCCTACTGTTCAAGAAATAAACACATATTCGTGAATAACACCTCTCTATCGGAACACCCTATAAGTTTTAGAATTTCCTACTATAGCGGCCACAGTTATACACCTTCTGTGAATATTTCAAGCGTCTACCTATTATGGTTCACAATTTGGGCCTTATACATGCAAATCACACCACTATCGGAACACCCTTTAATTTTTAGGTTTATTTTTTATACTTGTTTATATAGCGAACTAAGTTTTAATTACTGTTTTTAAATCTTGAGTCCATGCCTCCTACTGTTCAAGAAATAAACACATATTCGTGAATAACACCTCTCTATCGGAACACCCTATAAGTTTTAGAATTTCCTACTATAGCGGCCACAGTTATACACCATCTCTGAAAATTTCAAGCGTCTACCTATTATGGTTCAAAACGTAGGCCTTATACATGCAAATTACACCACTATCGGAACACCCTTTAATTTTTAGGTTTATTTTTTTATACTTATTTATATAGCGAACTGAGTTTTAATTACTGTTTTTAAATCTTGAGTCTATGCCTCCTACAGTTCACGAAATAGGCCCATATTCGTGAATAACATCTCTCTATCGGAACACCCTATAAGTTTTAGTATTTGTTGCTATAGCGGCAACAGCTATACATCATCTGTGAAAATTTCAAGAGTCTACCTATTACGGTTCCAGATATAAAGGCGCTGACAGACGGACAGACGGACAGACGGATAGACATTGTAGCGAAAACAATAAAAATGAATTTTAAAATTTACCCAACTTAATCATGATGATCGATGAGGCCTCCCCGAACTTGATGAAGTGGGCTAAATGATGTTTGTGCCTGTAGTTGTTTATACTCTGTGTAAGGGATTTTTTTTCTTTTTATATTAAATATAATTGTAGAAACTATGCAATTCTACTATATACATACATATTGTATTAAATTTTGCTTACTTATATACTTATGTATATTTAACACTAGCACTATTAATTTTATCTCATCTTTCTTATTTTATTCTGTTTGAAGTGGCGAACTTTATGAAACTGCCGTATAAGATTATTGATCTTAGTTTTACGAATTTAGCTTAATTACTATGTGTTTAGCTGTAACACCTTGCACTGGATTAATAAGAATTTAGTTTTGTTTTTTCTTTTTCTTTTCCTTTTTCCTTTTTGCTTATGATTATGTTGTACTTTCCATTTTTTTTTCTCTTTCTTATATTTGCTTCTCTGTTTTTTCTATTTTATGAATGGTTGTAGGTATTTTCGTTTTATGAATGTTAGTTTTTCTTCATTTAATGAATGATTGTACAACATGTTTACTATTGATTTTGCGATATTGACATTTGAACAAATTTGGGCTGAGGGAGGAATTTATGATTTATTTCCTATTTGAACTTCTTGGCATAATGTTTGGTTCAATGGATGTTGATTGCTTTAGTTCACCGGTTTATCAGTATACTTGAATCGGGTTATTGCCAAATTTTTTGTGATATGTCGGATAAATAATAATGGAAACTATGACTAAACTATGGATACTTGTGGACATTGGTGATCACTGGAGATTATTGATGTTTAAATAAGAAATTTAAGTTAACAGTAACATAGAAGGCCATGGGAATAGAAACTTATGTGGCTTGCTTCAATCTGCCGCACTCCCAAGGGGCTAAATTAAAGAAGTTTTTAAATTTTGCATAAAAAAATTTTTAAATTGATCAAATACAATTATTTTTACCTTCTCTTCATTTTTCTTTTTATATAATGTACTTTTGTTAATATCGGTGGGCTTAGATTTTAGACCAAAGAACTGCGGACCACGAGGTTTTCCAACGAATAAATGATTAGCTCAAATTACCTTTAAGGGTTCTATTTTTTGTAGAATTATTTCAGCATTACATAATTTTCGTCAGCAATCCATGGTTATATGTTTCCTTGATTGATTGGGAATTATGTATTATGTATTTTTAATCTCGTATTCACCAATAGGTGGTATTACCTCGGGTAGCACACAGGAAAAAGGAAGTTTCTTAAGTTTTTAGTAAAAATGACAAGTCGGTTTGATCTATTAGCTGTGTTTAGTAAAGTTTTAGTAGGGTTTCTAGTAGAGTTTCTAACAGGGTTTCTAACAAAGTCTATTTTAGGGTTTCCAAATTAACTTTATTTTATTAGGGGATTAAAATAATGATTTCGTAGTTGACAAAAGGAAAGTCTGTACAAATAAGAATTACAAAAAAAATGTTTTCTAAGGCAGTTTTTGGGTATTTAAGTAATTTTTGAGATTAAATATGTAAGAAAAAAAACTACTCTTTTGTCTATTACACTTCTAGAGCTTCAAAAAACTGTAAGGCTAAAGACCATGGTTCTGATGAAATAAGTATAGTGATGAAAAAATATGAATTACTTATAACGCGTTTATTACTTGCTTAGGTAAAATAAAAGAGAGGAAATATGAATTGGAATAGACCGGAAATCTGTTAATTAACCAGTTCCCAATCAGGGCAATGGTGATAATTTGGTCATAATTTAAATTTACCACCTTTTGACGTGGACATGTTTGGAGGAGATCACCTTTTATGGTAAACTTTTAGGGATTTACTTACCGCGCTCTACGTGAATTTAATGCGAAAGACTAACGGCAAGGGAAAATGACCTCTTTTACATGAAGGCTTAAATATAGCGTGGAAAAACCTTAAGGAGGCTTACGAAAACCCTCGTATGTTGGTTAATAACCAACTCAAGTCACTCCTCGGGCTTTCAATTCGGGATAAAGAGACTTACACGGGTGTAAAAGCGTTGCCAAGAGGTGTGCTTTTAAAATGTATAATGTGTCGACTGAAAATTGGGATCTGATTAGAGTTTTGATGTGTATTTAGCGACTTCCAAATAATACTGTCACTTTGTGGGAACAGAGTATAAAGGATAAATTCTTTTGTCCACTTCGAAAGATTTGGATGCTTTTCTGACAGAAAGGATTCAGACTTTTAAATGTTTGCTTGATATAAGAGAATCACCACTTAGAATAAAAAATGTACCCAAAAAATCAAAGCACACCAACAATTTTTAGTCTTCGAACTCTCGAGTTCTTTGCAAAAGTTCGAATCATTATTTAAGGGATTGTAAACTATTTAAAAATCTTTCAGAATCGGAGAGATCTTCACATGAGGTTAAAGATTGTAATAGTGTTCATAGATGTTCAAATTGAAATGAGAGGCACCACACTTTGTTGTATAGACCTTTAGCTTCTACAGAAAATTCTGCATCGGCAGTTAGGAGATCGGGTGTTAGTTCTCAACAGGTGAACCCTATACTTTTGGAAACTGCTTTAGGAACTACATCTCGTTTTAATAATTCATCGACTACCTTCAATCGTAAAATTTTTCATTTATCGCAAAACCGAACGGTGTTGTTAGGAAGTGCAATGGTGAATATTTGTCACCAGGCTATGAGGTGCCAAGCTCGAGCTCTTATCGATCCGGCTTCAGAAACTCCGTTTATTCCTAAAGGCTTCAAGAATCGTTTGAAAATCCCTGCGTATTCGACGAATGCCAGGAAGATTTTTTCGAGGAAGATTTGTTCGATCAAAATAAGCTCTCCCATAGACTCTTCGGTTAGGTTGAGGACTGCGGCACTAGTTCTGCCCAAAATTTCGGGTAATTTGCCATCCATTATTTTAGAGGATGATCGTAAAATGGATCTGTCGAATCTACGATTGGCGGACCCTCAACTTTTCGATTGTAGGCCGGTTGATATCCTTTTAGGTGCTGATTTGTATCCACAAATAATTCAGACGGAAATTGAGCGAAACATTTTAGGTTCTTTATTGGCTCCACGGACTATATTTGGTTGGCATTCTACATGGGTGGATTTTTCTGAGGAGGATAACCTGATTCGAAATTTATTAACGTTTTGAGAGCTAGAGGAAACCCCTAAACGGAAGATTGTGTCCTAAGATGATTTAATCTGTGAGGATAATTATAGGGCTTTAACTCGTCAGGGTTCTGATGGTCCCTATATTGTGACACGAACTTTTAAAACAGTTTTTCCTGAAAAAATTTTGTTAGTTTCGCCTAGACAGAATGTTATAGCGCAATTTAGGCGTAATGCAGTTTCTCTCTTACAAAAACCATTGATAAAGGAAATGTATGATGACGTGATAAGGGAATATTTATCACATGAGGCCAATAACGGAAGATTGTGTTGATATATCCTGTTATGGTGGTAAATAATCAAAATGAATCGTAAAACCACCAAATTAAGAGTTGTTTTTCATACATCGAACACGACTTCAGATGGAAATAGTCTCAACGATTGCCATTATGTGGGACCAACCTTACAGGCGGATCTGGTAGCTCTCATTTTACGTTGGCGACTTTTTAGATTTGTAATATCACTCAAATGTGTAGGCAGATAAGAGTTGATGAATGTCGTACTCCTTTTCAACGTATGTTGTTTAGGGATTCTACTACGAAGGAAATTAAAGCATTTGAATTGCAAATAGTTACCTTTGGGGTCAATTTTGCACCCTACCTAACCATTCTCACATTGTTACAATTGGCTGACAATGGCAAACATGTATGTACGTTGACGACGTATTGACTGGGACTCATGTGTGCCTTGATGGCACGTGATCAACTTACCGCAGCTTTATCATCTGCGGGATTTCAACTTCGTAAATGGACTTCAAATAAAAATGCGATATTAGTCGGACTTTCCCCGTATTATTTAGTTGATGAAAAATTTTTGACTTTTATTGAGTCAAGCAGCTCGAAGGCACTTGGTCTTCAAAAGTTGATCCCATTACAGTAAAATCTTTTTACACGAAAAGGGAAGTTTTGTCCACAATTGCGAAGTTATTTGACCCTGTCGAAATGCTTGGACCGGTAATAATAATAGCAAAAATGATCATGGAAAATTAGGCATGATAATGTGAAGTGGGACGACTCACTTAAACCATCTACGAGGGCTGAATTTGTTGTTTCATATCACGAAGTTAACAATATGCAAATTTCCATATGGGTTCATCATTAGCTACACAATCAAAAGGGCGAAATATTTACAAATTTGTTGACCAGTAAAACAAGTGTTGCTCTGATAAAGCCCGTTTCCATACCTCGCTTTGAACTTTGTGCAGCAGTTTTGGCTTCAGAGCTCTTAAAAACTGTTATAGATGAGATTGATATCTTTGCCAGATTTATTGTTGGACGGATTCTACGATCGTCCTTTCCTAGCTGAAGAAAGACACCAATTCTTGGACTACATTTGTTGCAAAGAGAGTTTGCAAAATCCAATAAATTGTTGGTAGTCACAATTGGCACCATGTAAAATCAAGGGACAATCCTGCAGATTTTGGTAGTCGTGGCGTTTCCCCCTCAGAGTTGGTAAATAATTCACTTTGGTGGAATCTTCAAAATCTTTGTTTATTGGATACCGATCTTGAAGCTCGGACAATAAAATCCCACGCATCGTTTTTTTTAAATTATGGGGATGTTTTGGAACGATTTTTATCTTTTGATCGTGCTTTTCGTGTATTATCCTATGTTTTTAGATTTTATATTAATACGTATTTTGCTCACAAGGGTAATTATACTTATGAATCTCCTATCATTTCGGATATGGAGATAAAACATGTCAAACGACATGCTTCAAAGAGTTCACTTTTGATCTTGAAACCATTTTAGACAATGAGATCAAAAACGTTCATGTGGTCAGATAATTGCGGCTTTACCACCGGAGCGGACTACTTTAGATAGACCGTTTACAACAATTGGAATAGATTTCGCAGGTCCCTTGAAAAGTATGGGTGGCATATCTAACCAAACTATCAAATCGTACGTTTCAATTATTGTGTGCTTTTTGGAAAAAGCCATACATTTGGATGCAACATAATATTTGTCCACAGATAGGTTTTTGGCGGCGTTTAATAGGTTTATTTCGAGGCGTGGTTGTCCAAGTGCCATCTATTCGGGTAATGGTACTAATTTTGTTGACGCCTCTCGAGAGTCAAAAAGAGAGTTTAAAACGTTTACTTTAGAATGTCGCGCTAGGATGTGCTCGAGCTATGGGATAAATGGGCTTTCTTGGCGGTTTATCCTAGCAGATGCCTCCCATGTTTACCGTTCTCGCAAGAATAGAAGCGTGTCTCAATTCGTACCGCTTTGCCCCATGAGTGGAAATCCTAACGAACCTGTGGCTCTATAGCCAGTACATTTCTTAATAGGTTTACCTTTATTAACTCCTCCCGAACCACCAATTTTAGATAAAAGCACTAGCTCAGCATTTTTGTCTCCACAAACGATACAAGTGGAAATATCCCGAACGTGATGTTACTGTTGACGATTTAGTTGTTGTTAGAACAACTGGCACCAACTTCTTGGAAACTTGCTAGAGTTATAAAAACTTATCCAGGAAGTGATAATCACGTACGCGTCGCGGACATAAGTACCGAAAATGAAATTATTAAACGACCAAACTAGTCATTTTGATTAGTTAAATCTATTTAAAATTGTATTTGGTAACCTTCATTGTTTGCTAGTATCATGGAGTCTTTACCAACTCTCTTTGAAGACGCTTTGCTCGAAGATTATGAAGAAGCAATAGCAGTGGAAGATCCGGCATCTATGTCGAAATCAGCGCCACCTGCTGACATTCCTGTCGTTCCAGTGCTGAAGCTAACTCCCGAAGTATCAGAAGAAGCAACCACCCTTGGTTTAATAGCTTCTGAAACTATTGCTTCTAAGCAATCGGTTTTAATTGCATCTCTGCCTACAGAAGCTGTGGCTGGTGCTAAGTCGCTGTCAAATCATGATTTTATATCAGGTGCCAAAAAATATCTGGTCCTAAACATTTAAAAAAGTCTACCCAACCAGAAAAGTGTAGGATTTGTAAAAGTCGACATCAGTTATCCTCATGTCACGCATTTTAAAACGTGATTGCAAGAGCCAAGGCAAGTGTAGCAAATAAAAGCTTTGTTACACTCTACTGACCAGGCTTCTAAACAAGGCAAAAATCGCCAATCTAATGAACAACGACCGTCTGCTGTACCTATGGTCACATGTTTGCCAATTCGTCACATCGTTACCTTTTCCCTGTTAAAGTTCTTTTCCGAACTTCTACTAAGTCTATACCTGAAAAGAACCTGAAACTGCCTGTGTCTACTACGAATCAGGAATCTATTTCCTGTTTACAGTTCAGTTCGATTTATAAATCGCCGCTACAAGTCAGATTGACGACAAAAGTAAAAAAATGAATGGCATAGTTACGCCATTAGTTTCGGTTTCTGAGACCATAAAGGAAAAATTTTAGGGAATGCAACTGGCTGACCCAAATTTTAATGTTTCAGGTAGAAGTGCACTGTTTATAGGTCGTTACAGGCAATCTCCTTTTTGAGGGGGCGAGTTTGATGGTCTTTTAAAACCATACCCGTATGGGTACAGTATGCACTTTGTCTAAATCTGCTTCCCATAGACCTTGCTCTATGGGAATTTTTACCATTCTGTCTGGTTTGGTCGTTTGAAAATAGATAATTTTCGAAAAAAGGGAAAAAAAATTATTAAATGAAATAAAATAAAAAAAAATCTTTTGTAACTGAAAATACATTTTATATATTTTTTTTCATATATGTATTAGCATAACTTTAGTTTAGTTCTTTTAAGGCCGTTCCGGATTTATGTAGATACTTTTTTTATACACCCTTGTGTGGGAGGTTCTACATAGATTCTAACGAGTAAACCGTTAACGGTTTGTCTTTTCGGTAAATTTATAAAAACATTATTGTTGTTTGCACGCCATTTTTGGGAATAAAGGTAATATTCAATAAAAGTTAATTTTATATCAATGCATTTTTAACATTGGCCACTTGTGTTTTATTTAACGCAAACATTAACGCTATTGAATCTGCTCAAAAAAAGCTTATTTTATTCTGCCTCGGTCGACTATGTTGGAATCCAATAAATCTTTCACTTTATAAAGCAAGACTTGCCCTTTATAAAGCTGCCATCATTAAAAAGTCGTAGAACAACTAGTTGAAGACTTTTTGATTACCAAGTGGAACCGTTGTTAACACCCTCTTGGTATGAACAATTCACAGGCCTATGCTGTCATCGGATTGCTCGTCTAAACAAATAAAATACACTGCAGTGGTGTTGATGGTTGCAATTCTAAACTTATAATGGTTTATTAAAACTAAAAGAAATTCAACTTAATTCTTCAGTAACAAGAAATTGAGTGAATACAAAAGGAGAGAAAAACTTAACGAAAATTCAACTTAGATATTTATATACACTTAGAGAAATAAAGAATAATAGAGATGAAAAATAAAGAAATATAATAATGACCAAATAAAAAGAATAAACTAAAAAAAAAATTTTTAATACTGGACTGGACTGATACATACTCTCCCAGCAGGATGGCAATCATACCCTTTGGAGATGCCAGAGATTACCCAAGCCAGCATAGATTTTTGTGCTCGTGGTAGCTCGGGGGGCTGCACATATTCGAGTTTCACAATTCTTGTGATTATTTTTGGGCCTAGTACGTCCTCTACTTTACGCCAGATGTCAAAGGGTGAGCTAGTGTCTCGTAAGCATGGAAATAAGTTTGAAGGCTGGGATCGAAGATAGGATCCGCGACTTGTATAGGGTTGCACAACCAGTTAAAAATGAATTTTAGGTTTTTGGATCCAGCAGGAAGGTAACAAAAAACTTTTGACCCTGATAGTTCAAGTTGAATCGTACAATAGGTGGAATATATAGCAGGAGAGGATCCTGCACCTTCGTGCAACCAACTTTGGCCTGCATCACGAGTATTCGTTTTCTAATCGGCTTGATGACCGTTAGATACATCCGAAATATGGAAGCCGATTCTTTCTCTTCATCTTCGTGAAGACACAATCCCTCTGCTTCATTACTTGAAGAAAAAGGGTCCGTATGAAGGAGAGTATGATGCATAGCATTGCAGTAAATATTTGGGCGATACTAGAAGTTATATCCCTTGTTGGAGGTGCACCAAGCCCGCGCATGGTCCTAAGCCAAGCAGTTACGATTTTTTATTGTCAGACGTCTAACCTCTACACTTCAGTCTCGAAAATGGGAACAATATTTTTGTGGATGGTTTTTCCGGCATACATAGCAGCGTCATTTACTCATCTATTGAGAAAAAGTAAAACAAAAGGAAAAAAGGGAAAGAAGTACATACAATGTTAATAAACTGAAATTTTATTTTTTTTATAATTGGTGTGGTAGTTCATTAGTGATAGAGTCAACATGTGGTGGGCTTTCAGGATATCTGGTTTCAGTTTGCATATCATTAGTGGTAGTAAGCATAGTTTAACTGCCGGTCGTATAATTTGGCCATTTTTGCTGAGAACTTCAACAACTCTCACTTTGTGACTCGTCCTAATCGTCATTCGGTGGGTGGCAATAAATTGCTGGGGAATGGCTTTTAGCCACTCCCAGCGCTTCATGAAAGGGACGTCTTTCAGTAGGGATTCAGCAGGGACTGCTGGTCGAGCGGTGATGGCAGCGCCTCGCAATAAATGACCCAGTGTAAGTGGCAACACTTCATCTAGGTTTTCAGTCAGCGGAGAGAGTGGTCTTGAATTTAGTACAGCCTCAATCCGAACTACCAAGTAAGTTACCTCGAAAGTAAGTTACCTCTTTTGTGTTAAGTGGGATTTCATGCTCTTAACTGCAGCCTCCCAGAGGCCGCCCATGTGCGGTGCATATGGTGGAAAAAACGACCAAGTAAATCCAATGGTTGCATATTTGTTGACAAAGCAGCTTCGGTTGATTTAAAGAACTCATTGTGGCTCTTAAGTATAGCATAGCTATATATATAGCATCATCTTAGGAAGACCTCTGCGCCCAGTAAATCTATCGAAACAAGCGTCAGTGGACAAGTCTGAGCACACTTCCAAATGTATTGCTCAAGTAGAGAAACACACAAAGTAGATGATTTGAGGTTAAAAGGGCCTGTAAAATTAACGCCCATGTAAGTAAAAGGGAGGGAAAAATTGACTCGTTCGGGTGGCAGAGATTATCTGCTGGTGGAAAGTGTGTTTATATATAGTACAAACTAGAGTGCTGCACAATTCAACAATATTTAAAAAACTGTCACAAACAAAAATTCCATGCCATGTTATGTTATGCCAACTCGAACGAGCTGTTGTGCCATGTTGTGCCAACTCAAACACACGTATGATTTTGAAAAATATCTTATATCTAACAAAAGTAAGCAGGCGTTGCAATTAATAGGTTGTAGAAGGAGTTTCTATGATTTTGAAAAATACCTTGTAGTTTCTTAAGCTTTTTTCCAAATAAGATTCGGCATTGAAAAAAGATAAGCAGATAGTTTTTTTGCTATAACTTCCTGAAAAATAGTACAAAATAATTAAAACTTTGCACATGAGTACTTTGAAGTACGGAGATTTCAAAGGTGCCAGTAACTTAATTTTTGCTTAAGTCGACTTAAGCCCTTATTCCTTATTGCCACAGAAATATTGTAATAAAATTAAAAATTGAAACTATAAGATGTTCAACCATCTTAGGCAAGATAGACAAATAGATATTGGTCTAAATTGCTAAATTTGTCTAAACTGCTACCTGCATAAACGCAATTCTTTTTTATGGGAATAATCTTTGCAACCTTCCATAATAGTGTAAAAGTACGTCTACTTTTATTTAATATTGAATTAACTAAATTTAATATATGATTTCCAATAATTGGCATTATTAATTTAATAAACTTAAGAGAAAAGCAATCATATCCAACATCATTCGACCTAATCAAACTAAAAGCTCAAATATCTCAAAAACATCCACAGCACGAAAAGAGAAACCACTACATGAAAAACTAGAAAACTCAATCAACCCATCACGATCAACATATTGGTTAGAGGAAAAATCATTATTGAGAACATCAGGGTCAACATTATCCAAATCCTTAGGACCATCCGCCAATCCATTTTTATTTAAGATAGATCAAATCTCCTTATTGCTTCTATCATCAAAAATTCAAGCATGAGCTCTTATCTTAAAAACTCTCCAATTTTCAACAGTCCTATCACGCAAATATGTTGTAATCTCAGGCGCACCGAACCAGTCATCCCCGCTATTTTTTTAATCGTCGCTTAAAAGGAACAATTGAACAATTGTCATTTAAAATTTTTAATTGATCATCAACACTATGAGTCAAATACATTTCATCAAAACTACAGTTTAAAACCATAGATTCTACTAACCTCATGTCAACTGCTTTGTAATCATAAAACTCATAATATTGTCGTGCAACTGACAGTGAAACTTTGAGTGATACAAAAATAAAAGAGTGAGGACTTATGTCGGGACTCTGGAATTGATTAGATATCTGCACCAACTCAGGAGACGATACTAAGAAGTATTCAGCAAGGCAGTAGAATTATATCGAATATCAAAATGATTGAATGAATGGAATTGTGAACCAGAGAAATATTTATTCCTCTACAAATACTACGAAACCTTAACGACTTAACTGGATCATATAAATTGTTATTAAAATCACTCATAATTACAATGTTAGAATAGCGAACAAGTAAATCAGACAACTCATCTTCAAACGAAATCAAATCACCATGAGGAAGATAAACTAAAATTTTCGCATTCCCAAGTATAAGTTAAAAAAACAGACACTCAATGACTCCATAACTCGTGCCCACATATACCACCTTCTTTTCAATATTTCACAAAACATAAATTGTAACACCGCCACCGATTACTTCTATGGCAAACATATCTAGAAATATCAATAACATTTGTGGAGATCGTGTCCTTTAGCCATGTTTCACTAACTTCCAAAAATTTCGAAGAGTTTGGGTGTAAATTAAAACTAGCGCAATTTAAATGACCTATATTCAGAATCCTAGCAAAATTATTTAAATTAGAGCGCAAAAACAAATTATCACTGGCAACATAAACTAGATTATCCATAACAGACATTTTTAAATAAAGGCAATAATTAAATGTATTTGTATGTATCTTATTAATTCACGCAGCACCAGAATATTAACATATTAATATGAAAATTTATTCTACAAAATTAATTTTCAAATTTCTTATAAAGGAATTTTCTAATCGATTGTAAATAATTCTTGCAAAACAAAACGACTTCAAAACAATAGTCAATTAGTGCAAAACTACATTTAAGACACTCTCACAAAATTTATAAAAATCTAGTGCAAAATTTTTACGTTGCACTCAAATTAGTGAAGAAAAAATGTTTAATTTTAGTGAAAACATCTTTTAACTCAGTATCTCTAATGTTGAATAAGTCTGCAAATTTTGAAATTATCACAAGAAATCAAAATAATGAATGCAATAATTTTCAATATTACTCAGTGTGAGTGAAGATTGCAAAATTAGTGCACTACCTCCAACAATGCTACTAAGTCATAAGACTGATGAAACATTTTCAAGGGAATTTTAAAAGTCATATAAATAGGGTTGGTTATAAAAATATTGAAGGAAATTATTGCCAAATATTTTTTTATTGCACCAAAAGATTTTTATAGTTGCCTTTTAATTTATAATGTTTTGGTTTTTTATGTGTGTATATATATACCTGCTCATAAAGTTAGGTGTCGGATTTTTTCTTGTAAATTTTTGTTTGTTTATATTTTGATTTTTTATTTGTGTGCACTTGAGTGGTGAATACATTTTACCTGTATATTTTACCTGTAAGGTAGATGGAGCCGCTCAAAAAATAATAAAAATTGGATTTATTTCCTAAAAAAGGATTATTTTCTAGGAAGTTTACAAATGTACTATATGCAACTATTACTTCAATGAGAATATAAATAAATATTTTAAAATTTGTTTGTCATTCATATGTGATTAGTTACATGTAAAAGTTTGAAATATATTGACGCATAAATAGTACATACGTTAAGATAAGCAAGTACACACACACACAAAATACACACGGATTTTGAAGCCAATCATAAAAGGATAATTGTAAGTAAAGATTAAATTGCTGAAATATTAATTAGTAGTAATTTTTTAATATTTTGTTGTTGTTATTTCTCTTTATTTAGTGATTCGTCCTGCAAATAATTCTTTAAAATCGAATATGGGAAGACCATCTAAGCGCGTTGCTTCTATGAGACAGAGACGTTTAAATGAGACGAGTGAAGAACGGGAAAAACGCCTTTCTCAAATGAGGAAATCTGCGTCGGGGTCTCGAATAAATGAGAGTATAGAACAGCGCGAAAAGAGACTTGCGCAAATGCGAATAAATAGTAAAAAACTTTTAAACTGCGAAAACGTTGAAAGGTGTACCGATCGTATTGGCAATATCCACGATCGCTTATCAAATGAGACGGAAGAGCAACGGACTCACCGCCTCGACTTGATTCATGATCGCATATCCAATGAGACGGAGGAGCAATATGACCGCCGTCTTGGCTTGATTTACTACCGTATGCGACGGAGGTATAACGTATCCATCGTCTCGGGTTGATATACGATCGTGTATCCAACGAGACGAAGGAGCAACGTGATCATCGCCTCTACTTGATTTGCAATCGCAGATCGAATGAGACGGAGGAGCAACATGTACATCGCCTAGCGCTATACCGTGAACGCTTATCGAACGAAACATCTGAAGCTCGTTTAGTTAGACTGGATAGTATACGACATTCCAATCATGTTCGTAAGGACATATTGAGTGAACAAGCATTTGAAATGGCTATTAATGTTTTTGCTGATGTTTGCGCTATATGTGAAAGAACTGTGTATCCAAAACAGCACATCAAGTTAGAAACATGTATACATAGTACACTGTTGCCTAAAGAACTAATTGCATTAGGTAGTGTTATTACATGCTCGCGCTGTAATAAAAATATTAGGAAAAGAAAAGTTCCACCAACCGCATACTGGAACAAAATGATGCCCGCAGAAATACCGACGGAATTAGCCAATTTGACAAGCGTTGAAGAAAGGTTTTTGTGTCGGATAGTACCGTTTTTAAAAATTATTAAATTAAATAACAGGTTAAGTCAAAATTGGTGCAAGGGACAGGTTATTTTATTTGCAAAAGATATTGTGGAAATAGCTGTGCAGTTGCCACTGACTCCACAGCAAGCTGGTTTAGTTTTAGAAGTTGAAAGTCTGGAAAACGTTTCATTACATAAACAATTTGTTGTAGATATGAAAGACTAAAACAAGCTTTAATTTGGTTAATATCCAACAACCATCTTTATAGAGATGTTAAATCGCATTTTGAAACTACTTTAAATATTACTCCCTTAGTTCAAATATCTGAACATTTTATTTTAGAAGAGGGTGGTATATTACGTTACTTTAAGTGATAACAAGGCAATATTACGTGGATCATTTCACCAAGGCGACTTATGATTTAATTCATCTCGGGGTAAACAATGCACTGTTGCTTGTGTAGCATTCAGTGTTTCAGATTCAAACAATTGGGGGAAGAGCGATATCGATTATATTTTAATCATTGGCGATATATACTACAATGACTGCGTACTTTCAAGAGAACCTCCTGCACATGGTGAAGTAAGTCCTGATTAGCTTGCTGTAACAGATTTAATGCCAAGACTTGTCTACAATAGACAAAGTGTATCGATAACGGTGCTCACAGAAACCAATTATAATGGTCACATAGACAATGACAATAGTTCGCATGGTTTTCCGAATCTGGTTTACTTATAGCAAATGGCATCTCCGTAGCAGTACATTGTAAGAACTTAGCCGAAAGTCAGATATACTGGTTGTTTGATTCCCATGCACGTGGTTCGAAGGGAGCTTCAGCACCTTTGTATGGAGCGGCTTGTTGCATGCGCCTTAGTGACCTGAATGATATGCATGTCGTCTTAAGACGCAATTTATTTGTATCGTCAAGATTAGAAGAAGAAGGAATCTGCGGTACAACCTCAATGTCTTTTCGTTAACGTCAATAATTGTATCTTTAGACAACCAAACACAATCGGATAGACCTACATTGGTACAGTCTGAAATATTAAGGATAAGGAGTCCAACAGCAACCAGCAATTTGTTACAACCTACGACACAAACCCATGATTCCCTCCTACCAGTGACACAAATCTATAAGTCCCTGAGTACTGTTTATATCGAATCAACAAGTATGCGTCGAAATATAGACGATAACGTACCTAGTTGAGAAAGTGTTGTTAGAATAAATAGCCCTTCAACAGATAATGCAATGAAACTAGCCGCAATTTCAAGGAAAACAGCACCGCCTCTGTTTTTGGAGCAAGAACGCCGCATGGAGGAATTGTGTTTGTATTTTCTTTATCCGGATGGCAAGAATGGATTTGGCGAGGAAAGAGAAAAGGAGATTTCCCCTTTGGACTACTTTCAAAACCGAGTAATGAGTGGTGATAAAAGATTCTCTAAAAATGAATATTTATTTTATGCTCTACCCCGGGGGTTCCAATTGTCACTGCCGGAATATGGCAAATGCTTTGACGCGGTTCACTCGGGGAAAATAGGGGCAACAGACGCAAGGGTTCCTAGAGCCTAAATCTGGAAGAAAAGGTCTGCGACAAACATTGCGGGTCCTCTTCGAGGCCCGACCAATGCCCAAAGGACTGGTACCACGGGAATCAGTGGCCCCACAGAGAGCCTATCTTCTCTGTGACCGGTTATTGGTGAAGTCCCCTTCGGGGTACACGTGGTGGTTGTGGTTTAAGATCGATTTATGTAGGTAAGGTCGATCAAGTGTGCTGTTGCACTCTCAACAGACGGAGTTTGGATATTCTCAAAACCCCTAAGCAAGAGGTTATAATGTGGATCTAGGCTTGCCTTGGAAAGGCTTGCCATATTATATAAATTGCTACTCATTGTGACTGTATCACACACAAAAAGCGATTGGTGGCAATCGTAAAGTGTTGTTATACTACACAATGGGGCGCTAGTCTACGCCTAAGTTTCACTCGGTGGTAACACCACCGTGAGGTTAGGCCGAGTAGGCAGGTACTCACGTTAATCTTGTTCCACAATTTATTTTATGCTCTATCCATTGTTGAATATTTTCGTGCCAAATCAAGCGTTTCCGTATCATGTAGGATGCGACAAGGTCCTGGAGAGCAAACACCTCAAGGGCTAGAAGATAATATGCACCTAACCATGCGCAATATTAGAGGATCAGCATCATATTGGCAGAAATGTTGCTCAGAGTTAATTGCAATTGTAAGAGCTTTAGGCCCTCCAACATGGTTTTTAACATTTTCTTGCAATGACTTAAATTGGACAGATATGATAAAAGCATTGCTGATTGCCGATGGACGTGACATTAATGATGCCGAACACCTCACATTTCCGGAGCGCTTAGAACTTGTGCAAAGATACCCTGCAGTCGTTGCACGACAGTTTACAGTACGTGTTAATGCTCTCATACAGTTCTTAAAACACAATAAAGATTGCTTGGGTGGTCCTATTGATGATTTTTGATACCGAGTGGAGTTCCAAAACCAAAACCGTGGTAGCCCACACCTACACATGTTAGTGTGGTGCAATAATATTCCGGAATTTTCTACTCCGCAATACTGCTAGGCATATGGAAAGGGAAATATTGATGTTGAACCCTGTGGTAGTATCACTGCAGTGGCTTAGTATGTCGCAAAATATGCAAGTAAGGTCGAACCACATGATACAGGTGATGTAATACGAGAGGCTATTTCGAGGGCTAAGAGACTAGGTGGTGATGTATGGAAACAATTATTTTCAGTGTCAATGGCTATTTTAAATCAACGATTGGTAAGCGCTCAGAATGCGCATACAGATTATGCCATCTGCCTTTGAAAATGTCGTCACGAAAGACCGTTTTTGTAAATAGTTGCAGGCCGGAGGAACGCTTCAGACTACTGAGGTTTGACAGCGATGAAACCAGTATTTACAATAACGTTTTTCATCGTTATGTTTTGCGTCCAAACGAGCTAGAGGATCTAAGCTTTGCCGAATTTGCTGTCCGTTTTGAAACAACCTCTAACACGACGTGGTCGGAGGATGATGGTTATGTGGAACTAAGAGACGACGATATAATAATAGCGAAGTACATTAAATTGCGGGACAACTCGAAAATGCGTGTAAGAAACAAGCCGGCCGTATTACGAACGCGCTATTATACAATTAATAGTGACAAAGAAGCGTACTATTATAGTTTAATAGTTTGCCACATACCATTTCGTGATGAAGGTGAATTATTGCTTCAAAACGAAACCGCTGAAGCTTGCTTTTTAAGACGCCAAAGAGATCTTCGCCCTCTTCAAGGAAACGTCAGCGCAGAACAATTTTCTTATGCTGAACAAATTATTCAACAGGCTCTAGCACAAGCAACCGCCCTCAATGCCGCACGTGACACTCATGTCCATAATGCCCCCATATTATGTGCTGGTGAACAGTTTGTGAATGACGACGACACGTATTGTGAAGAGGCGGATGAACGATCCATAATAACAACTGAATTGTTCCTGGAAAGCATTCGAGGACTTAATATACAGCAAAGGAATTTATATCAGAAAGTTTCGACAGTAATAGAAAACGATTTGCAAGGTTTAGAAAGTCAGCTATTACTATTCATAACAGGCGGTGCTGGTAGTGGTAAATCATTTCTCATAAAATTGATCGTTGAGCACATTAAGCGTTGCTATGCACCGACAGTAGATATACTACAGAAGCCTATTTATGTAGAGGTCGGGTCATTAACTGGTGTTGCTGCTCGTCAGATATTTGGTAAAACCCTACATAGTATTTTTTTGCTACCGATTGAAAAAGGAAATACTATGAAATATAAAAAAATTACCGGACAAAAGCTCGAGAATGAGCGTCGTAAATGGCGCTATATAAATTGGCTAATCATAGATGAAATTTCTATGGTCTCCTATGAGAACCTCAGAATAATTCATCTAAGACTTCAGGAATTCAAGAACAACGAAAAATTGTTTGGTGGAGTCAATATTTTGCTCTTTGGTGACTTATTTCAGCTCCCTCCGGTGAAAGGGCATTGGTGTTATATACAGCCATCGTGGTTTTCAGCCGAGGTTAACTTGTGGCATAATTTTTCTTTCTGTGAACTGACAATGAATATGCGGCAGCGCAATGATACCGAATTTATCGATTTGTTGAACAGCTTACGAGTGGGCGAATTGACGACAGCTCAGTTAAAATTACTTTGCGAACGGCGGAACGTACCTTTAAGTAGAGAATTTGCTGATGGAGATGCCATACGTATTTTTCCTACGGTTAGGCAAGTCGAACACTACAATGAAAAAATGAGCGTTGAAAATGCAAATTTTCATCGGTCTTATCAAATCAATGCCGTAGATGAGTCTCGTGAAATAACGACATATGGGAGGAAACCACCAGACAACGTAATTCCCAAAGGCGTTAACAACTGCGGTGGTTTTCTTTCATCGATTAAAATTGGAGTTGAATCCAGCGTTATGTTGAGACGTAACATTGCTGTCTCTGAGGGGCTAGTAAATGGAGCTATGGGAATAATAAAAAAAATCAAATGGCCGGCCCTAAGGAGAGATCAATTGGAGATTGGGGAGCTACCGGAAGCAGTGTACGTTAAATTTGATGATGAAACTATTGGTATAAGGCTAAAAGATAGTAACGGTTGCATACCTATATCACTATTAAGCACTACGTTTCAAGCAACAAGAGGTTACGGAGACGTGGAGCGTCACATGCTTCCTCTTATATTAAGCTGGGCGGTCACAGTTCATAAACTACAGAGTACCACTCTCGAAAGAGCGGTAATTGATCTTGATAAGAAAAACTTTGCAAAAGGGCAAATATATGTTGCGCTTAGTCGTGTAAGAAGTTTGGATGGCATAGTTTTGTCAGATCTGGATATCAGCAAATTATTAAATGCACCACACGACGCCAAATCGTTGACAGAAATAACGATGTTACGAAATCTGTGTTCTGACAATTAAGGTCACACATAATATAGCATATCTTATGAGCGCCATCTATAAAATTCGCAAATTTAAAAATTTAAGGTTTATTGGTAGTTATTTGTTTTCATGATTCTGCTTCAACAAACACTACTTTCTGGACGCATATGTCAGAATTTTAGCGAAAAAACTTAAAATTTTAATATGTATGACTTTTATTCCTAAGGATTTCTCTTAATTCTTTGCGAGAATAGCGTGCGTTTTCGCGTTAAAAGTTGGTCATACTTTTCTTCCAAGTGTTTTTTGTGGATGGGTGTAGCGAAGCGCACCGGGGATAGCTAGTATGTTTATAAGATAAGTTTTTACTTATTTATTGCTGGAAATTTCTAACGCGTGAATAATTTTGTCTATATACATATATAACTAAGTGTATTTATTAAAATACAATTCAAAATTATGTTTTTAAAGAAACTAGAGTTTGCCGTGGTCGAACTTCGACCAAATTTATTTTTGTAAACTTTTTGTATATTTTTTAAAAGTACATACAAAGATGGAAATAAGAATAGAATGAACAAATAAAATAAGTTTTTCCTTCTTAGTGTTTACGGAGTTGCCAAGCCAAATTTTTCAACAAATTAAGAACGAAAGAGGCTTTATGATTGGCTAATATTCTTAACTGTTTCTAACTATCTTAGACACAAAAATGTAGAAGAAAAAATACATTCTGCACTGCTCCTATTGACAATCTATCAAACAAACAAAAAATCAAGCGAATACGTTGAGTTTAAGTCAGTTAAAATAGTTCTTAACTTTTTTCACTTGCCTATTTATATATAGATTCTCTGAAAAAAATAAAAATAATAGTCAGCTGCATGAAGAAATTTTTTTTATTGTATTTTTTTCACTTTCTTTATGCATGTAATAGACAACACAAGTAACTAGAAGATATCTTAATAAACAAGTGTCGCATGTGTGACATGTGTGACATGTGTTGCATGTGTGACATGTGTCGCATTATATCGCATGCGTGGTTTTATTGCTCATGTGTGTCAATTCGTTTTTCGAACCATGCTAAAATATAATTGTAACTTATTCGGCACTGTCTTCGTAAGCCATGTCAAACATGTTCTAACAACAGTGCATGAATTGACAATAGCATGGCGCGACAATTGTCATCATGTTGTATAGTTCAACATATGCAAGTCTTTAGTACAAACCTTGCAGTTCCTGATGCATTTCCGCACCATATTCTTTAATCTTATGTAGAAACCCTGTCTTAATGTTCGCAGCAGGATATGATGATCAGAGTGCAGTAAAATTTTATGAGTATAATATATGATAAGTTCAGCGAATCGATACCTTTTGGGAATTATTATAGGGTGTCGTTCTTCATAGCTCAATCCGGAGTTGTTGAGGGACTTAAAGTGAGTAATTTACTTTTCCGCTTCAATGCTCTTTTTGCTTTAATGCTCTCATATTTTTTTTCCAAAATGCGGCTGTTGAGTGAGAATCGTAAGGCGAGTTTTACCAGTTATAAATTGTTCTGCTTCCTTGACTTCACCAGAGGGTTGATTAAGCCATGAAGGTCATTTGTAACATAATTGACTTTCGGAAAGTTCTTGCGGAGTACAGCCGGGTGACCCCAAAACAGCATGTTTCATGTTTCCAAACAGCGATACTGGTGACATCTAAAATTTGAGTGATATGATTCGCGACAAAAGTTTTTCATGTGTGAGGTGGTCTCTGCAGCCACCCGATAACAGTTGACGAATCTGTCCATAAAAATAGTTCGTATACAAAATCGAAGTTTAAAACTAAGCTTTTCACTATTTTAGTAAGCAACAAAGCACCACACAACTCCAGTTTAGGAATAGGGATCTTTTTGATTGGAGCTATTTTAGTTTTTGCTACCAGCAAAAAACTATGTATGTATGTTCCCCTCTTGGGTTTCTGTTCTAATATAGAGTACACCGCACCAACAACAAAGTAAAAATTGTTTAATATTGCATTCCACCAGATTCCCAATGTCTTCATGGTACTGGAGTCAACAAATTATAAAACGTCTTCGCCTAGAAGATCCTCCTGGAGCAAATTTTCAAACAAAAAATTGTGATTTGCCGTTTTGTTCTTTAATGGAAATCTAGCAGATTCTAATCCCATCACAAGTTGATCTGGCTTTGTTCTTGCGTCATCTATTATATGACCCTTGGAGCAAAAATCTTCTACGTATACTTCACGTTTTAAAATTTAAGACGCTTCTAGATATACAATCTTTACTTAACTCCAACAAAGTTCTTATTGCCAGGATAGGCACACAATTTATTCCGATTGTTACCGTTTTTAGTTGAAAGGTGCTTATATCTTCATTAGGTTTTTTCAAAACCAAAAACGTTGATATGTCCGATAATTTTTGTGTACTAAAATCTGTCCATACATCTTTTGGATATCAACTGTAAATACATACTTACTTATAATTACTCCATCGTAATATATGTAACTAGCATCAAATATGCTTGAAGAGGGGGACCCTGGTATAAAACATCGTTAAGAGAGTAGCCAGTTGTTGTCTCTTTTGATGTATTAAATACTACACGCACTTTCGTTGTCTTGCTCTCTGATTTTATGACTGCATGGTGTAGCAGGAAAAAGGAACATTCCTTTGTTCCTACACTTTCGTGAGGTACGATCTCTTCCATATGATCTAGTTCTAAGTACTACTTTAGAACTTCAGTGTACTGCATTTTTAACTCTGGAGTTTTATTTAAACTCTTTTCCATCGTATGGTACTGTGCAAGTGCCATATTTTTTGGCGGTCGGATCATGTATCGACCTTCCTTTTCTCGGCTTGTCGTTTGTCGGAAAAATTGTTTACAATTTAAATCACTTTCTGACTCAATCATATTCTTTCCTGGTTCTGCAACTTCCCAGATTTTTGGAATTTGTTCGCACATATGTGAATCATTTTGAGGTGAAACCATTTACTTCTCTTGCTAATTCAGACCCTGACAAGGACTCTCTAGCTTCAACATTATTTCCATTCCAAAATTGAACACCCTGTAGATTTATAAAGGGCAAGTAGTTGCTTCCGATAACAATGTCTATAGGAGCTGGCTAGTCACAGAAGGGACCTGCTAATTTTAAATCTTTTATTGCCTCTAATTTTTGAATATTAATTGGCCTAGAGGTCAAGAAATGTGATAATTTAGATAACACAATAGCATCAATTTGCATCTTGAAGTGTGAGTTTTTTGAACATAGAATAACGTTACACCTTGTTTTGGAGTTAGATACAATCGTTTCTCCAAGTCCTGAAATTTTGTTATTATAAGATTCTAGTGGAAGTGATAGCTTTTGTTGAATTCGACTTGAAATAAAACTTTTTTCTGACCTAGAATCAATAGTGCTCGAACATTAAACAATTCACCTACATGTTCTATCTGAATTAAAGCAGTAGGTAATATAGTTGCTCCCTCATGTTGTGAAAAATGGGCTTGAACTACCTCAATCTGGGCAGGACTATTATTGGTATCTGACATCTGTTTATACGTTACTTCTGCAAAATTTTTAGTGTTCGAGGAAGAAGGCTTTTCAATTTGAAATTGTCTTGCAGTATTTGTACAGAATCCTAGCTTTTTTATTGGGTTTTCAGAGTTCTTTATATGGAACATTATGTGGTGCTTTTGATTACACTTTAAGCAAGAGTATGGACTTGCACATTTTGATTTAAAATTATTAAGAAAGAGACAATTTGCACAGTACTTGTTGTTATACACTAATTTTGTTCTGTCGTTTACATTAAGTGATTTTAAATAATTGCAGAATTTAAGTGGGTGATTTTGTTTGCATTATTTGCAACTATATTTCGATACTTCCGTACTAGATTGCGAATGAAATGACTGACTTCTGAGAAATTGGTTCGCTTTTGTCACGGGTTTTCGCAAAATCTGACACCTTCTAACATTTCTATTCTACAGGTCAGAAAATCGCTCATTTGTTGCCAAGTATGCAAAATCTTGTGGTTTGCTAAATAAGTTTCCCAAGCAGGTACAGTTTCATCAGGCAACTCAGAATAACACAAATAAATCAGAAAATGATGGCAATTCGATACATATTCGTTATACAATTTTAAAACAGATATACTATCATTAACTAAGCTTTACATGTCTCATCGCTTTTGGGTTTTATTGTGGTAAGCACGGCAATCCAAATAACTGCTTCATATGTTGATGAACTAAAACTCTAATATTTTCATAAAGGCTTTTAAGGCTCCCAAGCTATAACAAAATTTTCGTCTACTAAATGCTTTATAGTCTGAAATGCCTCCCCCTTTAATTTGCTGTGCAGGTAAATTAGTTTTTCTGCTGATGCCATATCACTTCTGCTTGCCCAAACCACCTGAAATATGTCTCTAAAGGCTGGCCACTTCGAAACACCTCCATCAAAATTTTGTATATATTACAGGGCGGGAGCCTAAACCTAGAAACATTTTTATTTGAAATTGTTCCAACTTCAGTTTTTTCTTTTATTAATTTCGTTATTTCAGACTTTAGATTAGCTTCCTCATATTGCATAGACATGTCATCTTTAAAGTCTTCAGTTACACCTTTATCTTCTTCCATAATATAGTTGTCATACGATTCTGTTAACTTTTCCCATCTTTTCTCTAATTCTCCTTTCTTTATCTCTAGTAGGGACAATTGCTGATTTTCATTTCCACCCAAACTATAACTTTTATAATAATGTATAACAGTTTTTACTCATCTCGATCTTGATCATTCAATATTAGAAGAACAGAAATTGAAATTTATTTACCGATGTGCAATTTAACCAGAAACCCCAGAAGTAAAAATTACAACGCACAAAATTTTAATCCAGTTTTGTTTCTGAACAGCTTATGATTTTCTTTTAATTTAAAACGCGTTCTCAAAATTAACAAAATAATTTTGAATTTATGTACGTTCGTTTTTTTTTGTCTGAATGTCGTTTCGTTGTGTAATACTATGAACCTTTTTTGTTCTTGTGCAAAAGAAATACTATTCTCTTCTTAAAACATATTGTATTAAAAAAGATGTTCCACACTGTATTATCTGCTTCTTAAAAAAAAGAATGTACAAAAAATATTTCTTCTTCAGTAAAGCATTAGTGTACTATTTATGTACCACACTTTTTTCTGTTTTTTTTTTAATAAAAAAATGTACCAACAAATTTTACTTTAGTAAAGTATTGACTTCTTACGTACCACACTGACCTTTACCATACGTAGTATAAGTATCGTAATCGTGAAAAAATCGAGGTCGGGATTTCGACGGATTTATATGATTTCAGGTCTCCTGAATCCATTTTGACTATTTTCGCGATGATGTCTGTGGGGGGTATGTATGCCACTATTTTAGTAGAATTGGTAGAGGTTATACCGTTGGACATATCAAAAATTTAATATGTGCATTTGGTATATGGTGATAAAGAGCTGTATAAATTTTAAGCATAATCGGGAGGGATTAAGGGGTAGTTTACTTACTCCCAAATTTTGTGAACGCTATACAGGTCATACCGTATGACATATCAAAATTAAATTTTACATGTGCCTTTTGTTTATGGAAATGAAGAGCTGTATTAATTTTGGGCATAATCGGGAAGGGACAAGGGGTAAACCCAAACCGAAAATAATTAATTTTTCGATTCGAATATACTTTGAACTTATTTATGTTATGTTATTTATGTAATATATCCATAAAAATATCAGTTTCCATTGGTTATGGAATGTACCAAAAAAAATTTTTACTTTAGTAAAGGATTGACGTACTACTTACGTACCACACTGTATTTTCTCTTTTTTTATTAAAAAGAATGTAGAAAAAAATTTTACTTTAGTAAAGCTATTGACTCACAACACTGTATTTTTTTTTTCAACGCAATATTTCAGTTTTACCACCACACAAAACAATTTAAATTACCACCAACAATTTTTACATTAAAATTTATTCCACTAAACTTTCTTTGTAGAATATTTATTCTTATTTGCTTTTAGTAAAAACTATGTTGTTTATAATTCTTTATTACTGTAGGGTTTAATTGTTTGATTTTATTTGCTCTTTTTGCTTTCTTCTTTAATTTTTGTTGAGACACAATCACACCAAAGACTATAAATATATACAAATTTGTCCAAGGTATATTTATTTTACTAGGTAGTGGCGTCCCTACAACAATACAAGAACAACATGGCATTTTGTTGTTGCTTTGTAGTTCGAAATGTCAAAAAACATATAAGAAAATTGAGAAGGCGTGTATGTGTTTTATTGCTTTCTCACTTCTACACTATAAAATTTCTGAACACATGCAACTTTTAACATGTCGAACTACTAAATCAGCTGGGCGGACGACACTACCTAGTAAGATAAATATACCTTGAATTTGTCAATGGACGTACTGCTACCATAGCTGCCAGATAATAAAATAGCTTATTGAAATCGTCATAAAAACGTCTAACGCTTTTTTTTACCAATAAAACATTTTTTACTAAAGGCAAAACATATCAAAAAAAAACTCTTAAATCAACAAATCTTAGCAATAAAACAGAGTTCTTATTTATATTTACCTAAATACTCTTTCCTCATTTGCAGAAGAATGTGGTAAAACAAGGATTTTTGTAATAAATTTAGTCATAATGCGAAACTAAAGAATAGAATCCCTCGTTTGCAGTTCTCATATTTTTCCAATAATGCAATAAGATTACGTTTTATTAGGTCTATTAATTTTAGTTGCCTGGATTCAGTTTCTAGCTCTTTCCTATCACTGTCTTCAACAAAATAGTATTTTTTTATAATTTCAGATAACCAATTTTGTCTTCATTAAGAGAATTAAAGAGATTAATTTGGCGATTATTTTCAAAATCAAGTCTTGATAATATCTGATGACATACATAGCTGTATAATAAAATTAACATAATTATAAATAACTAGCTGTGAGGTACTCAGGCCTTATATAAAATTCTAAAATTAAAAAAGGTGCTGTCAAGAACCCCATGAGATGTCTAAATTGCCAACGTCTCGGCCACACCAGGAAAAGATGTAGAAACATTGAACAATGCAAAGATTGCCACCCCATGAACAGTGCATACGCAAATACTGTGTAAATTGCCAATCAGAAAATCATACTTCCTACGATCCCAGCTGTCCCACTTTCTGGAAGCACAAGTCTGTGAATTATTTAAGGATTTCACGTAAATGTACGACAAGAGAACCTTGGGCCATCTTCAATGACAATCCATCTCTCAATACACTTCAGCCTAATTTTAAAAAAGTTAAGAAAAACACTTATGCAAACATTCTAGCAAATACTTTACCAGATAAAAATTTATCGATAGTAGAAAAGGAATATGTAAATACTAACCATACTGTACAACAAAAAAATCATCTGTTACAGATTTAATAGAAAATAATTGAAAAACCCCTACAAACCCACTCGTCGAAACATCAATTAAAGAAAAAAACGAAATATCTAACCTTACTCATAAATTACAAGTAAACAACAATCAACCAAAAACTAATTTTTCAGCCTTACTGCTCTCTCAACAAATTTCACTCAACAACTCATTAGAATCAATTAATCAAATAGAAAAAAATCAAAACATACGCATCAATGAAGACAAAGAATTCTTTAGTGATGACATTGAAGGTTTTCATGCAAATACGATGATCAACAAAAATGTAAGTGATATAAGATACTATTATAAAAGAAATTAGTGAAGGTTTAAGGTTTTTCACCCCAACAAAACAGAATATGGACAGAGATGGAGAAAAGTCCCAAGAACCCAACTGTTTGAAAAACGTCATAATTTAAGCACAATTATAACACCGAAAACTTAATAAAAATGTATAATGTCTGGAATGAAAACTGGTATAAATATAAACTAATTGCAGTGAAATGTACAAGGTTTTATAAATAACAAGTACGCTCTAGAGTTATTAGTTGCCAAACATAAACCAACTACCACAGCCGTACAAGAAACTTACTTACCGAGATTCAATGTTTTTCCCACAACAAAGATTATCTGGTGTGGCTAGTCTTGTGAAAAATAGGCTTAATGCGACACAACATCTTACTTCAAATGGAGACATCTTGTTTCATTCAATAATAATTAAATGTGGCAGAGTTCTACAAATAACAAACGTTTACAAGGAATGTGACTTATCTTTAATTCCTAAAATTATTGATAGCATCTCGTTTTTGAATGACACATATCAGATTGGGCTTGGTGACCTAAACTTCCAAAATCCTCTTTGGGGCACTACTTCGTGTTCTCCTAGTGGTACCATGTGGGAGAAATTCGCAGATGAACGAGATTTAGTCATACTAAATGATGGATCACCTACTTTATTTAATACAAGTAATACATTAACCTCTGTCGATGTTACAATGTGCAGTGTAGATCTTGCTCCTGGTCTAGGTTGGTGTTGCCTTCCATTACCGGAAGTTGGTGACCACTTTCCTATTATAATCAAAAGTAACGCAGACAGGCAAATTTTAAGGAAATTTATACCCCGTTTTCAAGAAAATAATGCCAACTGGACACTTTTCAGTAACAAGGTTGCGAGCTTCAATGAAAAGTTGGAAATTTCAACAAATATAAATAAAGAAGCAGCACAAATAAATCGAATCATGAGAAGCGCAGCGAACGAATCTATTCCAATCGGTCGCAAATCCAATAATATTAATTATCCAATTTGGTTTAACTCGGAGATTGCTAAATTAATACGTTTGAGACAAAATGCCTGGAAACATTTTAAAAGATGTCGGAGTCAGCAGAATGCCTTAGCATAAAGGTAGAATCCAACCATGGACGTTCGCTTTTTGTGGCTTAAAGTAAAGAATTTAAGATCAAATAAATTGGACAATTTTCCTACAATTGTCATTGGTGAATATGCTTTTTCGCACCCTCAAGAAATAGCAGACCGTTTTGCACGTTTTTGATCGTCGTTAAGTTCAGATAGCGCATTTAAGCCTGAAGTAATAGGATCAAAAAACTTTTAGTGGACTATACCAGCAAAGCAGCTACTTTAATAAAATGATCGAGAGAATAGAATTTTTTGAGTTGGATGAGGTACTGAAAACTCTTAAGGGGGTCGACACCAGGAAACGACAAAATCACCTATTCTATGCTCAAAAATATTCCTGTTGAAATGAAAGCTCGTCTAATTAATTTATACAATAATATATTAGAAAGTGGGTTTTTTCCGTACCAATGGAAAACAGCCACACTTTCCTAATAAAAGCCCGAACCTGCTTGAGGGCTACCGTCCAATTTCTCTCTTACCAGTTATCTCTAAGGTCTTTGAGAAGATAATCTCCAGAAGATTTTGGAAACTTACCAGGCATAAAATTAATAATTCTCAACATGCTTTTCTGCCACGACGTGGAACTCACACCATCTGTCATCAATTAGAAGGGATTTTACGTTCTAATTTAAAGAACAAAAAACACTCTATAGTTATATCAGAGGACATTGAAGATAATAACACTCTTAAAATCGTTTCTTACGAATCGCGCCATGCAAGTTAAGGTCGATGGTTTCTTCTCCTCACCTTACCCACTTGATAATGGATTACCACAGGGATCGCCTCTATCGGTTGTCCTATTTACAATATATGCAAACTCATTGGCTAAAGCACTACAAGATTTACCTGGTATTGACTATGTTGGGATTTATGCAGACAACATTTTTGCAGTAGCTTCTGGCAGACCCGAAAGAGTGCGTGAGAATCTTAACAACCTTGATCGCAAAGTTAAACAATGGTCGGACAGCAGAGGCGCGGTAGTACCAGTCGAAACGACGGAATTGCTACACGTTTGCAGACATCGAGACTGCAATGACACAAGCATTAACATTAGAGATGCAAACATAATTATTCTTGAAGAAATGAGAGTACTCGGTATTTTATTTAGAAGAAATATGTTGTGGAATAACCATATCAAACTTTTAGCAAACAAACTCTCAAAAATTAAGAACCTTTTTCTTCGAGAAACAAGGGCCCACATATTGAGACTGCTTTAAGCATCTGTAAGGCACTAGCTATCGGTAACCTTAAGCATGGTATTACATTATATGGCTGGACATCAAAGAAGAACATCAATAAACTGAATACTGCTCTCAACAACTGTTTTAGATGTGCTTCAGGCTTGCTCCCTGCTACACCAATACATCTTTTAAGATATGAGGCTGATTTTCCAGAATTTAATTACCTTCTTGAAAATACATCAGTAACTATGGCTTCAAGATCAATAAAAATTAGTAACGGTGGCTTACACGAGACCTTCTGGAGTAACCTCTCTTTATCAGTTACATCATCAAATGCCATAGAAAAGATAATTGGTTTATTACGGCAATCTGGAATCTCAATACCGTCGAAACCTTCTTCACCTGTTATTTCAAATAACTTTTTGAAGATAGATGACAGTCTATATACAGTCTAAAATGTTTACTGAAGAGTTAAGTATTTTGTTGCCTGACACTTTTTTGTTTACTGATGGTTCTTTTCACAATGGAGTATCTACTTACTCTATAATCGAGAGCAATAACAATAATGAATTTAATTTGGTTTGCGCCAAACGTTTGCCCGATAATGCAGGAGTTTTTGTATCCGAGTTATCAGCGATAAAAGAGGCAGTTACCTACGCAACTCAGAAAATTGGCAAAATTATTATATGCACCGACAGCCTAAGTGCCATAAAAAGGGCACACACGATGATTTTATAAATCTTCCTAACCCCGGAACCCATATTATTTTGTTGTGGATACCTTCACATATTGGCATCACTGCCAATGAGAAGGCAGACTGTGCTGCAAAGGAAGCTTTGAGCTTACAAGAGGTTACTGTAATACCATGTTACTCAAAAGTTATATTAAATCCTTTCTCGGTTCTTCAGAGACAACAAACCCCATCAACCAGAAGACCTAGGTACAATAGGGAGCTATCTCGTAAGCAATATATCACATTTGGCCGATTAAGAGTTGGCAAAACAATTTTTAATACAAAACACTATTATGATAGAACTGATCCAGCAGTGTGCAGTTTTTGTTATGAATTACTCACTGTTTCGCACATCCTTGCAGAATGTCCGCATTCAAGACTTAATATGCCTCTATCAGATATTCTTGACTGCACAAATAAAAAACATCTTTCTCAAATATCAAGCTGCTTACAACGCCGCGGCATCCAAAATGTTTAATACCTGTATTCAATTTTATAAACTTATTTTTTGTTTATGTAAATAATTTATCATTTAAATTATCATTTTTTTTTTTTCTTTTTTGCCTTTTGTTAACTACTTTTGCTTATTTTTAATCTGAATACGAATTTTTGAGCGTATATGGTCTAGTCACCCGGCTCCTTTGTCTTAGGTTTTATAAATTAACTTTATGAAATATATATGGAATAAAGAAATAAATTTTGATTTTATATAAATTTGAATTTTGTGTACTCTCGCTTTGAAATATTTTATTTATGTTGTTAATAATTCTTAAAATATATTTTTTAAAACTTAGGTACATTTTATTTATGGAATTTATATATGACCACTTTTACACCTTGCAATAAACGCCGCAACTTTTTCATGCAACTTTTTTCTTGTTAGTAAGAGGGGTTGGGAGGCAAGCGGGGTTGAAAAAGTTGCATGACAAAGCCTGACGAAGCATTTTTTGTTTTTGATTATTTTCATTTTATTTTTTTAAAGTGTTGTCTACTTTTTGACTACAAAAAAAAACGACAAGTTGTATTTTTGTTTTGTATAAAAAAATTATTTCCAAATTATAATTTAAGATATATATGTATATATAAAAATTTAATATTAAACAAAAATGTCACAAGCACAATTGGTTCGGAGTTACGGACCCCTTTAAATTTGTATGTAAAGTATGGTAAATCTCGACTATTTTAGGGTAGAATGAGGTAATATGCATGCGATTGGAAAGGTAATTAAAAGTATTATCCAAATAAAATGAAATTAATAAAAATAAATTAGCCAAATGCGAGTCAGAATCACACACGTATAGTTTTAACTATGTCCAGTTCAGCTTTAAAAATTCAAGTCTATAATTTTTTACGTCTTATGAGTGAGGCATGCTTTAATTTTAAATTATTTTTTCTACTAGATCATGGTACTAAATATCCTGTGTAAATATCAAGTGTTTGCCTACAAGGTTAAGAAGAGAAAGGCAAATTCCGCAACTTTGAGACATTAAGGGAACACCCCATTATTAAATTTATTTTCGTTTCTTGTTGTTACTGTAGATATTGTTAAATATAATATGTGTAAATTTTAAGTGTCAATATAAGGTTATATATGTAAAATCGAGTCATTATCGAAACACCCTTTAATTTTTGGTTTTGTTATTTGTTTTAGCGGACAAATTTGTACATAGTTTGCGTAGGTGTAAAGTGTCTACCCGTTCCGGTTCAAAAATTAGGCTACAACTATTCGAAAATATTTGCCACTCTCGCAAAACCCTTTATTTTTATTTTTTATATTTTTCCATAAATTCACACACTCTGTATATACTCACGTTTAAAAAAAAATCATATTCGCGAAAACTGCATTACTATCGAAATACTCATTATATTTTAGTAATTATTGTTATAGCTTTATATGAAAATAATAGGAGCCTACCTATTGCGGTAAAAAAGGCAATATAAGTGAAAAATATGTACCTGTCCTAATACAGTAATTCACCTCCTGTAAATATTTAAAGACTCTAACTATTATGGTTCAAAATTTAAACCGTATACATGCAAACCTCCTCACTATTTATTTATATAAATTTTAACTTTAGTCCTCTTAAGAAATAAACACATATACGTGAAAAACGAGTCTCTTTCGGAACACCCTAAAAGTTTTAGTAGTTGTTGTTATAGCGGCCACAGATATACAGCTTCTGTGAAAATTTCTACCTATTACGATTCCAGAGCTAGAAGGCGCTGACAGACATTGTAGCGAAAACAATTGGGTTACTTTTTACCTTTGGGAAACATTTTAGGTGAACAAACAAATATATTTTTTTTTTTAATTTTCATTCTTTTTGTCAGAACATAGACAAGAAAATCCTCTAAAAAAAACTTTTTTTTGTGCTTGCTTGATATTTTATAATATTTTTCATTAATGTCAATTTAGTTAGATAGTACTTTTAATTACCATTCCAGTAATACTCATATTATCTCATTCCATTAAATAGTTGAGATATACAAAACTTTACATAGAAACTTTAGGGGTCCGTAACTCCAAAACGAATTGAAATTAATTTTACATAAATATAATACTTATTTTTTAATATTTATAATGTGTGTGTGTTAATATTATATTAAGAATGTTCAATCGCTTATTTATTAATAACACAGAAAAGCATAAAAAATAAAACTTTCAAAAATAAATATTTTGAAAAAATTCAAATGTAAAAGAATACAGGGTTTCGAAGCAACTTTCAAAAAGAATAGGAAAAAAAAACTCGGCGTTTGTTGCAAGGTGTAAAAACGGTCTATGTATGTAACTCAAAATAATCAATATTTGTACTTTTGTAACTTTGTAAGAATGCGTTTTCAGAGTTTCATGGTTGTATTTTTTAAACAAAATACATGGTTGTATTTTCTAACAAATGCTTCTATAATTAAACAAGTAATTAATAAAAAAAATTTCAAAAAATATTTATAAATTTCTACTAAAACAGCAATAAGTCGATCGTACGTATACTTTAGTAACTCTGTGTACATATGTATTAGATCACCCATATATGCAAATGTGCTATTTTTTTCGCTCCCCGCGCATTTTCATTACGATGTGCATACAAACATTGCTTCTAAACCACAAACCGGCCAAGCACTCAAGTGATTAAAATGGCCTTAAAAAGCTGTAAAAAAGATATGTGGCTTATTATTTATTAACTCTTAAACGGAAAGGTTTTCGTGATTTAGTTATATAAACTTTTTCCATTATAAAGGGACCTATACTTTATTCATACAAACTTTTAACCCACGATAAAGCGTTAGTATTTTTATAGCGGTTCAATTCGAAGTTTACCTTGAAACTGAACTTTGGGGGGCTCTCATTCATTTCTGAAGGCATGAAAATATAAATTCTCATCATCATTAAATAGAATATTTTGCGCTCATTTACCATGTAAATAAAGTTTTTTTTTTTAATTTCGTTAATTTTATGGCTTAATGACCAAAAACTGACTCAGACCTTTTTTTTCATATTTTATTTATTGAATCTTCAAATATATTTTTGAACTAACAATAATTACTCATATCTTAAGTCTAAAACAAAAATAAATATACTTCTAATGTCTAGCCAGTGCTAGACAAGAAAAAGATGTATGTTTCACGGTTGCTTCTATCATTTGCGAGTCATCCCTCTAATGTTCGGGTGAGAGAAGAAATGTCCCTCCTTCTTAGACGAATGTAACCACGTTCATTTAGCATGTTGAGAGCCAGCTAACTCTGATTTAACTTTTGGCACGTTTAGATCTTTGAGCATGTTCGAGTTTTTTATGTACCAAGGAGCAACTGTGATCATCCGTAGAATCTTATTTTGGCGCCTTAGGAATTTTTCTATATTTCTAGCTGAGGCAGTGCCCCATAATTCAATGCCTTAGCACCAAATTGGTTTTAAAATTGACAATAAAAGTTTGCAATCTAAAGCGAGAGTAGAATTTCTGCCGATAAGCCAGTTTATTTGGACTGCTTTTAACTTCATTTGTGTTAACTTTGATTCTATGTGGCGTTTCGTTTTGAATTTTTTCGTTGCAAAAATCCTAACTTTTGAAATAATTAAGATATTTTAAAGATTTAAAAAGATATTGACAGAGGACACTTTAGGCTTCAAAATAATGTTAACAAAATAATGCTAGAGATACAGGGTGCTTCAAAAATTGCGGTTAAAATAGTATAATTTTTTTAGTTAAATGTTAACATTTTTTTTTAAATATAAGTTTTTTATTTGTATCGCAAATACACATTTTTATATAAATTTAATATTTAAATCTAAGTAAATTTATATTAAGTAACTAGTTTAACCCGGTGCGCTTTGCAATACACATTGTTCAGATCTGGAAGCTTAGAAAAAAACACTCTAATATAACATGTTAAACCAATATTAAATTTTTTTATTTCTATTAAAAACATTTTGAAATTATTTTTAATATTAATATATTTATGCTATAGATATAAAGTTATTTAGATTATATTTTATTAAGCAAGAATAATTTTTATTAGTTAGTTCTCTTTGAAATAGTTATTAACATTGGGAGCGTTTTCTAATGGACTTAACATATCGGAGCTATAATTATGTTCTTCCAAATCCTTTCTAGATCTTACATGTCTTCGTGATGAAATTAGTAGGACTGAAGAGGCCGCCAACATATTGAAAAGGTCCGCATTCTGTCTAATCCGTGAAATTTTGCAAGTATTCGTGTATCTAAATTTTTTGGAAAAGTTGGGAAGTTTTTGATGCATAATCATCAAAATTTTGGGCCATTTACCATTTCTCTAGAGTTTATAACATTTAGGATAACTGACAAACTTTTTAAAATATTATTGTCGACCTCAGTAATTCGGGCTGTTACCTCATCATTTTCAAAAAATGCTCTGGAGATATTACCATCACTAGTACTTCCATACCCCTGCTTTAGACAGTCATTTTGTATAATTTTTTCGAGCAGATAGTTTTTCTTTTTGTGTTGCGTTCATATCAAACCATTCACCTTTACGCGGAATTTTATACGCTAGTTTTTTTTATATATAACATCACTTCTGCAGACAAGCTATTGCTTCGCAGATAGTATATAAGTCTCTCGATGCAATTATTTTTGTTTTTCTTTTACTGTTAATAAAGGATGATTTAAAGCGAAAAAAAAATAAACTACATGCACCTAATTCTGGAATGTAATGAAGAAATCCCATATTCATAATTTTGCTCATCTCTTAAGTCATAAAAATTTTGAAATTCTTTCTGTAACTTTTTGCAACTTGCACACTTTAAAATTGACGAGGTATCTGTTATTACATTTAAGACTTTGCCATCCATCAATCTTTGTAAGAAAAAATTCATAATCAATCGAAACACTTTTTCCATTCTTTATTTCAATAACAGAAGGCTTTAGTTCCGAAATTTGCTTTTTTATATCGTTCACTGCAGATTTGATTATTTCTGAAGACTCCTTTGCATATTGAAAAAATAAAGGAACTACTGAAGCCATAAACATATTTGTATCTGTAATAGTTGTGTCATTTGTTTGTTTGTAAGCACTTTGACCGGATGATCCATCACATCCCCACTTATTTATCAATGTAAGCCTATCTACCGATACTTCAGTAACCTTTACATTAGGTGGTACTGCTTCTTTTTTGGCAGATGTAATCTTTTTGTATCCAGAAATAATATTCACATTAAGATGCTTTAAAGAGCTTCGTAAAATAGAATATTTTTCCTTTGATAATCCCAATTCCATAAACACCGCTAAGGCTTCTTCTATATTATACTTTGTGGGCCAAACATTTGGTGGAGTAGGAATACTCCCTTTGATTCTCTGCAGTCGAACTGGGCTTGCAACCACCACAGCTATTGTAATGTCGGACCTTGATTTATCTTTATCTTTCACAAACTTAAGACATAATGCTTCTGAAAGATGCAAAAAACAACTTTAAATTACACTAAAATTGCTGCAGTGAAAAAAAATTGGAAACCCTTTTTTATTTTTTTTTCACATTTTGCACACATCTTTGTTACATACTTTAAAAATGAGTAAAATTTTTTTTTTGTTTTCGCTATGAGGTTGTAACAGTTTTCTTCTTATTTCACCTACAGCGGCAACAGACGGCGGCCAAACTTAGTAAAATTATTTAAAGTATTATGTAGCAAATATGCTCAGAAAATATGGGCGAGACCATTTTTGACCATTTTTAGATATGCTCTATTTTATTTGTAAAAATTACCTAAATATAGGGTGTCTAAAAAGCGGCTACATTTTACTACTTCTTTTAATAAAAAACAAACATACCTTAAAAAAATACTAAAAAAGTTGTAATCAAACGGCTATGTTTCTGACACTTTAATACTAAAGTGCATTTATTTTTTCAAGATCACCCTTTTTTGTTTTGCTTTCTAAAAAATTGTCGATTTTGAGCAGCTCCACAAACTATTATTTTTTTGCAATTAAGAAAAACGTTTTTGAATTGTGATCTCTTTATACGATGTTTTCATTCTGTTGACGATGTTTGAATTTATTAATTATCAACTTTGTTGCCTTTAGTTAATTTTTTATTTGTATTATAATTATTACTATAATTAGAGGCACCCTAATTCCTTTCTTAAATATTCAAAAATTAACCGTTAAATCATACCACATATATGTGGACAATTTGTTTTTGTACATAACTTCTATTTATTATGTATTCCCTTTGTTACAAATAATTCTCTCTTAAGTGGAATCTTATCATTATTGTTGTTATTGTTATTTGTTTGTTATGTACAAATGGATAAATAGGTTGTTGAACTTATAATAAAGTTAGTCTGTAACTGACAACAGTTACAGACTAACGTACATATTTTTGGTGACCCCGACGTGATTGAGATTTACGTAATCACATAAACTATTTTTTTTGTAAATTTTGTGGAGTTATATGAAAATAACTAAAAGAACATTGAGAGTTATCTTTCGTGTTTGATAAATAATTTGAAAAAAAAGGACAGTGTGGAAAAATAAAAAAACGATCTACTACGTTTGTTATGTTTAATTAAAATGGTTTGCCATGAATAACATAGAAGCTTTAAAAAACAAACGTTCTCATTTAAAACGAACGGCTACAAGAATCGAGAACTTTCTTAACCAAGTGAACAATCAAACCTCGCTGTTTGATCTACGGGCACGATTAGAAAAATTGGAGGCACTTTATGATCAATTCCAATCTTTGGACATTGAAACTGCCGCCCAAAGTGATCACTTTCCTGACCGCGAATCAGATTATGAGGAATTTGAAAGTAAATATTATCGTGTAAAGTCGCAATACACTGAGCTTATTGATGCCAGGCTGCGTTCTCTTAACAATGATCCAATGAGTTCGATCACTATTCAGCATGACGCAATGCAAAAATTTTTAGAACCCAGACTGCATTGTGGGAAAATTTGTTGAGTCTGCAATCGACAGCTTCAACAAGTTCTGCAGCAGCATCTGCGTCATCAATAGTTCAGCAAATCTTGCTGACGTGCGATTGCCAAAAATTAATGTTCCAATATTTGATGGCAAATATTCGGAATTTAAGTAATTTTTCGACTTTTACTACAACTCCATCCACAACAACAACTACTTTTCAGCTGCACAAAAGTTTCAATACATAAAGGGTCTGCTAAAGGAGGAACCTGCTAACCTTATACGACATTTGCAGGTATCTGATAGTAATTACGAGGAAGACTTAAAAAAATTACAGGACCGGTATGACAAACCCTCGCTGGTTGTTGATTCTCTAATTGACACATTCCTGCAAATACCAATGGCGAATGATTTCCCAGGACTGCGAAAACTTTATAATGTCGCAGATGAGGTGATCCGAGGTCTTCGAGCTCAAGGCCCTGACACTGAAAAAAGAGATCCTTGGCTGATCCATCTATTGTGCCAAAAAATTGACCGACACTCCCTACAAGCTTGGGCTGAGTACTGTGGTAAACTTCCGTTTCCGTCGCTGGAAAGCTTTTTCCTATTCATAAATGAACGTTGTGATGCTTTGGAGCGTTTATCATCTACGGATGAAAAATATAACAAAAACCCTCCAAAGGCTATTAAATCTGCTCGTGCTTATACTAGCTCCATGAAACCCGGCTGCGCTGCCTGTGGACAAAACCACCATCTGTCGTATTGTCCGATCTTCAGCAAATTCGATGTAACTAAACGGGTAGAATTCACAAAGGAAAAACGTCTATGTTTTAACTGCTTGAAACCTGGGTATACTGTACAGAATTTTACAAAAGAGCTAAATACAAAGGGTCAGTCTGCTGCTCGCTCAACTAATTCTAACGCCTTGAATGAAACATTTACTGTTGCTGATGACACCCAGGCGAGTTCTGTGGAGTCTTCAGAGGTAAATAATTTTAACATGTTATTGCCAACGGCCAGAGTCTTAGCAAAAGATAATATGGGATATTATCCGACGTGTAATGTACTATTAGACTCTGGCTGTCAAAACACTCTCATTTCAGACAAATGTGCACAGAGGTTAATGCTTGCTCGTAAGCCCACGAGAATTTTCGAATATGGACTAGGTAATAGTAAAGCTGGAGCTACACGAGGAAGTGTCCAAATAGAAATCAAATCCATCCATGGAAATGAAATAATATATATACTTGCCCATGTTTTTCATAATTTAACTTCAAAATTGACAATTACATGATGGGATGAGCTAAGAACACTCCCCCTAGCAGACAATAAATTCTATTTACCTAAAGATGTAGATATTTTAATTGGCTTTGACTATTTCTTTTCATTAATTAGAGAGGGTAGGATTTTAAAGGACGGCAATTTATTGGCTCAAAACACTGCCTTTGGTTGGGTTATTTGCAGTGGTTGTACTATGAATGAAACAGTTACGGTATGTTATGTAACGAGTCAAATTTATAATGAAGAAGACTTAAATAAAGCACTACGCCTGTTCTGGGAGGTTGAGAGCCTTAATGTTGTAAAGCCGTCCTTAGCTGTTGAAGATCAAAGGGCCGAAGATCTGTACTTATCTACTACAACCCGATCTGTAAGATACTCTGTTAAACTGCCCTTTAGGCAGATCCCTGAGCTGGGAGACGCCTACACGGGGGCCCTAAGAAGACTAAATACTATGGAACGTAAGTTCAAATCTAATTTTGAACTAAGAGAAGCTTATTCTGAATGTATGAATGAATATATTGCACTGGGACATATGGAACTTGAAATTAACCGCCCGTTGCTGAAGTGTACTATCTGCCACACCATGCTGTGTTAAAGGATACAAGTCTTACCACAAAGTTGCGTGTTGTTTTCGATGGCTCTAGTAAATCATCCAAAGGCCAGTCTCTCAATGATTAATTACTAAGGGGCCCTGTCCTACAGCAGGACCTTATTGCTGTACAATTAAGATACAGGTGTAAGAAATTTTGTTTTGCTGCTGACATAAAACAAATGTTTCGCATGATAAATGTACATGAGTGCGATCGCGACTACCAGCGAATTTTGTGGAGAAATAGTCCCAGTTAAGAAGTTAAGCACTATAGGCTAACTACCGTAACTTACGGCACCACTTCAGCTCCATATTTAGAAACACGCACCCTTATACAATTAAGTAGAGATGAGAGTGAGCGCTTTCCACTAGAATGTGAGGCGTTGAAAACTTGTTTTTACGTTGATGATTGTATGGCTGGCTCCAACACTATAGAAGATTCTAGAAAATTAGCAGAAGAGTTAAACCAGCTGCTTATGGCTGGCGGCTTTCGGTTAAGAAAATGGGCAAGTAATGAATGCAAAGTTTTAACTAACATACCCGAAGACGATAAAATAGAAAGTATAGTGAATATCCTTACTGATATCACTGTGTGTCTACTTGGCGTAATATGGAACCCTGCTGTGGACTGTTTTTCTTACAAAGTGAAGGACAAAGATTACACCATCGACACAAAACGAAGGCTGCTTTCCGAAATCTCAAAATCCACTGGGGTGGATATCACCTGTCATCATAGTCGTTAAAATCATTATGCAAAAACTGTGGTTAATCAGTTTGGATTGGGACGAACATCTTCCTAGTGAAATTAAAACTATGGCTGATCAGCTGTTTTCTGAATTTCATTTACTAAATTATATTATTATTATCTCTACAGAAAGCAACGTTACTTATCATGGGTTTTGTGATGCGTCTAGTGCGGCCTATGCAGCAGTAGTGTATTGTTGTAAAAAGTCGGCAGACGGTGAAGTATCTTCTAATATAGTGATGGCTAAAACGAAAGTGGCTCCAATAACTATGGTGTCAATTCCCCGGCTGGAACTGTGCGCTGCTTATCTTTTGGCGCAACTTTTCGAGTATTTGATACCCGTGCTGCATATAGACAAAAATAAGATTGTATATTGGTCTGATAGCAAAACTGTATTGGCGTGGCTCTCATCCCATCCTACCAAGTGGCAACCCTTTGTCGGTCATAGAACTGGATACATTCTTGACACTCTTCCTGATGTCAAATGGAGGTATGTTCCAACTAAATTAAATCCAGCTGATTGTGCTAGTAGAGGTGTTAGATCCAGCTATCTAGTGGTAGATGTAATGTGGTTTCAAGGGCCATCTTTTCTAATAAAGGCCCAAAATTAGTGGCCGAATCTGGTAAAGGAATTACAAACTAAGGAAGAGTTACGCTTATCTAAGCAGGTTGTTCTTTCAACGACAACTTCGACAAACATTATTGGAGAATTAAATAGTCGAATTTCATGTTTCACCCGCATGGTCCGAGTACTCGCTTACGTCTATAGAGCATACAACAGTTTTCGGTTTAAAGCAAAAAATAGGTTGCCACTTCAAGTGAATGAAATAAGAGATGCCGAAAACGAATTCTTTAAATACTGTCAAGAATCCGAATTTGCTGATGTCATATCCTCTGTTAAAAGAAAGACTCTTGTTACCAGTAAAAAACTAAAGCGACTGTCACCCTTTCTAGACGACTATGGAATTTTAAGAGTTGGTGGTAGACTTAGCAAAGCTAATTTGCCATACGACAGTCAACATCAGATTATACTATACAGAGACAGCCCTATCGCGATTAAAATTGTGCATGATTGCCACCTAAAAAATCTACACGCTGGAGTTACCTTACTTATCGCGTCAAAGGTATTGGATTGTGCGCGCACGTGAATTAGCTAAACGAATATGTTCTAAATGTTCAGTCTGTCAACGCTACAGAGCAAAAGCTAACGATCAACTTATGGGTGATCTTCCAAGATTTAGAGTCAACGCTGCCTATCCCTTTTATGAAGTCGGCTGTGACTACTATGGTCCAATTATGCATAGACAACATAATGGTCGTAAGTCTCCTATCCTCAAATCATAGATCACTGTATTCATTTGTTTAATCACCAAGGCTGTGCATCTTGAACTATTCACGGATTTAAGCACCGATACCTTTTTAGCTGCTTTAGACAGATTTGTTGCCCGAAGGGGGCTTTGTGGTTACATACACAGTGACAATGACACCAACTTCCAAGGAGCAGGTAAGAAACTGGGAGAAATTTACAAAGCGGTAACATCTTTTGAATTTAATAATAATGTTTCGAATTTATTATCCACTAAAGGCGTTCAATGGCACTTCATACCACCTGCGGCACCACACTTTGGCGGTGCATGGGAGTCCATGGTAAAAAGTGTTAAGTATCACCTTTGCAGAACCATTGGTCAAGCTACCCTTAATTATGAAGAATTAACTACACTGTTGGTAGTCCAAGCTGACTCAGACGATCTTCCATACATTAGCCCAGGTCATTTTTTGATTGGAAGACCTATTAATGCTCTTCCTGAAGTTGATGTCACCCATTCAAGAACGTCTGCTATTTCCAAATGGAAACTTATTCAACAACTCACGCAATACTTTTGGTCGCGTTGGTCTACTGATTATCTTTTATCTCTGCAACCGAGAGCTAAATGGCTAAATGGAAAACCAAATCTACAAATCGATGACGTTGTTCTTTTACGAGAAGAAAATGTACCCCCCGGCTGCTGGAAACTTGGTCGAATTCTAGAAACAAATGCGGGTTCCGATGGCCACGTAAGAGTAGCAACTGTGAAGACTACAACATCAACATTTCGAAGACCTGTGACGAAACTGTACCCCCTGCCGAAGGATAATTGAACTTCATATCTTCTGTCCAAGGCTGGCGGCATGTTGACGATGTTTGAATTTATTTATTATCAACTTTGTTGCCTTTAGTCAATTTTTTATTTGTATTATAATTATTACTATAATTAGAGGCACCCTAATTCCTTTCTTAAATATTCAAAAATTAAGCGTTAAATCATACCACATATATGTGGACAATTTGTTTTTGAACATAACTTATAATTATTATTATTATGTATCCCTTTGTTACAAATAATTCTCTCTTGAGTGGAATCTTATCATTATTGTTGTTATTGTTATTTGTTTGTTATGTACAAATGGATAAATAGGTTGTTGAACAACTTATAATAAAATTAGTCTGTAACTGACAACAGAATAAACAGCATCATGGTTTAATTTCGCGTACACATTCATTTCACAAAATTTTATCATGAAATTTTGTATTTTTGCCACGGGTTTTAAGAAAAGGCGCCACTGTGCGCCGGTCAAGATGTATGCCGAGATATTTCACGTCTGAAAGATGAGGTATCATTTGGTTATTTATGTGAATAGGGGGGCACGATTCCCTACGCAGTGTAAAAGTTATGTGAGTACATTTTTGTTCATTGAACTTAATTTTCCATTTCTTCAACCACTTTTCTAAAATTAATATGTGATCTTGTAAATATCGTGAATGCTTAAAAAAGCTGTGTCATCAGAAAATTTCGATGTGTGGACCCGGTCACTACCCTGGGGAACTCCGGCTTCAATTGGCTCAGATGAGCTTAAAAAATTGCATTCATTAACAATAAATTTCAATCAGTTAAATAACTATCTAACAGCTTATATAAGTTAGCGGGCAAATTCAGTTTTAACTTATATTTTAGGCCATCGTGCCATACCTTATCGAATGCTTGGGAATCGTCGATAAAAAGCGCAGAGCAGTATTGTTTTCTTCAAAGGTCTTCTTAATTACGTTAACTAACCTGTGAGTTTGTTCAATTGTACTATATTTTTTTCTGAAGCCAAATTGATGGTTCGGAATACATCCTTTGTCGCTTAGAATGGGATCAGCTTATTTATTAACATCCTCTCAAAAAGCTTTGACATATTTGATAAAAGACTTATAGGTCTATATGATTCAACTTTTGTGTGTTTTTTTCTGGTTTAGGAATCATAGTTATTAACGAAACCTTCCAAGCTGAAGGAAAGTACTCAAGGCGTAAAATGGCGTTAAAAATAAAAAGAATAATTTTGCGAGCTATATGGGGCAACTCAAATAACATCTTGTTACTGGTTTTATCAAAGCCAGGGGCTTTCTTCGTGTTTATATCTGTTATTACCCTTTCAATGTCACTAAAATGAAATCTTAAGGGTACTGCAGCACTAGCTTCGGCAGTTGGCAAATCAACTGCATCAGTCAATATATTTGGAGTGAAGACCTTTTTCAAATGTTCAACAAATAATTTGCCTTTTTTTCTCGGGTTACTGTTGCGTGTTGGGCAGCTAATTTAAGGTTTTGATCAAAATCAGTAAGATTTGCTCTACGTCTTCTGGTGTTCTTAGCGGAATATTTTCCGAACAATGAGTACTGCGATATTTTTTATATTTCAACCAATTTATGCTTGTGCAATTTCTTGGTGACACGATATTTTGCAGCTTCCATATATAGACAATAGTGGGTGAATGATCCGAGGATAATTCAAGCGACGCTTCAAATTCAATCATTTCTTTTGGAATACCTTTAGCTACGCCAAAATAAATAACATCAGGAAACCTAGGAGGTGAATAAATCGAAGAAATAACTACGCTTTGATGAAATTCTTCAATGCAGATATTTGTTGCTTGAAGGTAATCTTCACAAAAATCACACAGTAAATAATATTTGATAGGAGCCTTTATTAGTATTACTGAACCACGACATACTCTGCCACGGGGGTCTTTGGTGTGATATAGGATATAGCTATTTATTTTAAAAAAGCTATTTGTTGTTAAGTGAGTCTCTGCAACCAGCATGGTATCAATTTGTTCCGACTTAAGGAAGTACTAGAGTTAATTTTTGTGTTAGTGCAAGCCGTTTGCATTCCAGAAACATATTTTTAAACAGTTCATGGTTTGTTGAGTAACGCCTGCAACATAGTAGATTACATGCGTACCATTTCTTGCATCATGCTGCTCATAGAGCTCATAAAACTGTATAACGAATGCACTAATGTCTCGATGCTTGCTTCGAGACGATTAAAATTACCAGATGGTGTTTGTTCTTTAGGATGCGATTGTAATTTTGGAGTAGAATTAGTTGTCGGTGTCGCTTTGTGCACTGAAATATGGTTAGATTTTAATATATCCGCGTATGAAACATGTTGGGTTGTTGGTTGATGTAACTGGGGGTAATGCGCATTTGTTCGATATTGTGGTTGCTTAGCAGGAGTATTTAATTTTTGGGTTGACTTGATTACCATAGAGAAAACTGGACAGCCTCTTTAATTAGCAGTGTGGTTTCCACCGAAATTGCTACATTTTTTAACATTAGTGTCATTCTTAGGTTTATCGCATTGAGCGGAACAATGTAGCTCGCCACACACTACGCAAACCGGTGGCAACTTACAGTATGCCCTAGTATGGCCATACTCTTGGCAATTCAGGCACTGGACGGGTCCTGATCGCTTATGTGGCTCCCCCACTGTAATTTTACCGATTAATCGATCAGTTTTATGTTGTTTTGAACGTAATTTAATTAATATATTATCAATATAAATTCATTTACTTCTCGATTAATGGTCCAAAACGTGACTCTGATCTAATGAGCTGACTGAATTAAGAAGCTGACTGAACTAGTGAGTTGACTGAACTGGTGAGCTGACTGAAAAAGTGAGCTAACTGAACTAAAGACCTGACTAAACTAATTAACTGACTGAACTAGTGAGCTGATATGAGCTCAGTGTGGTGATCAGCTAACTTAGGTCAGTTGAGCGATTAGATCAACTGAACTAGATCTCTCATGAAATACTATAATACTATACTATAATAGGCATTTAAAATTTACATAGTATGTGTGTTGCTATATACTCTATAATAACAAGTATGAAATTTAAAATTAGAAATTAAAGGGTGTCCCCATAGGTAATATATCTATGTGTTATAACATATTTTTAACCCGTTATAGATAGACACTTGAAATTTAAAGAAATTTAAACAAAGTTTGTATTACTCTGACTACAATAAGAAGTATAAAAAATTAAAAGATGTCTTTACAAAAAAAAAAAAAAATTATAGATAAAAACTTTAAAACGTACGAAGAGTTCGTTTTACTAAAAGTTAAGCTGTGTTACCATTTGATATATAGATAGACACTTGATAATTTCATAGTATGCAATGCTGTTATTGCTATGCTGTAGCAGCAAGTATTGAAATGAAATGGTGTCGCCATAAATGACTTATTTTGGTGAAAATACCTTATCTTTTAAGAATCAATCAGGGAGACGGTTGAAATTTACATAGTCTTTACATCTCTGTCTGTTTTGAAGTCGAATTTTTTTTGCAAGAAATATTTAGATTTAGTTTGACACAAAAAAAAGGATTCCAGTTTATTTATTCCTCTAACTCCCACTGGAGCATAGGGCGATTATCAGCTGTTCTCCATCTAACGCGGTTTTGAGCAATAGACCTAGGTTCATTCCTAGATATATCCAGTTGTTTCATTTCGGATTCCGTTAAACGTCTCCATAATGTGCGTGGCATGCCACTTTCTCTACCATCTTTTTGAAATGGGGTTCCATCTAACAGATTATTTAGAAATAATGCTGTCGTTTCGATAGAGGAGGTGTCCTATCCCCTGCCATTTTCGCTTACGTATCTCGGTTGCTACTTGTATTTGGTTTGTCTTTGCTAGTAACTTGGCATTTGATATCGTTTTAGGCCAAAAAAAGCGTAATATTCTTCCTAGTTACGACGACGTTTGGAGTTTTGGGATTTTAAGTAACCAACTGTTAGCAAAAAGCTAAACAAAAATATTTAGTTACAAAGAAAATAAACCAAATGCTTGATGTAAGGCACATTGTATAATAAAAGTGAAATATATGTATATATATTTAATTTACAGTACTATTTATCTTAAAAATATAATTATTTAAATATATACAATATTTTTAAAATTTGAGTAAAAAAGACAAACCATAACAGAAAATTACATATTCTTATTCTACGAGTGATATTTACTCCGTTCGTTATACCCATTTTATATTCCATATCCAGGTCAAGCAGCAAATCATGATTCCTGGTATAAAACTGATGAATGTCGCTGATCTAAAAAGGAAAAAAATATAAAAACATGTTGTAAACATTATTATTTTTTTAAGTGTTTTTTCTTTTTTGTATATTTTTTTAAATTAAAAGCTAAATAGCTGGGAGTATTATATTTGTGTATGTTCGGGATCAATATTTGTGTACAAAGTGTTGCTAAGCCATGGTTAGCAAGCAATTGCTTTAATTATAACACCCTGTTCTTGAAGAATATCGCTAAAAGAGTTTGCTTATGTGCTAAGTGGTGATAATTCGAAGTCAACTCGGACACAGCACAATTCTTTTGTTTTTTTTAAATTGTGGTTAGGTGTTTTAATGGATATGGACTTAGGCATCTGCATTAATTAAAAAACAAAATTTTGACGAGGAATTTTAATAAAATAAATGAAATAAAAAAGTTCTAAAAACCCAATTCCTTTTCGCTATCCTCTGGATAGCTTCATCAGGAATCTAAAATAAATATTACCTAGTTATATATGATGTATTTTCATTATAAAAAAAAAATAAAACAACAGATTTACTTACAATGATTAACAATAAACAAAATAAAAAACAGAAACACTTGTTCTTATATTGAATATTGTACTTCCTATTGTGTTTTTGTTTATCAAATTGTGATAAACTTGAGCGCAGTTTTCTATATCTGTGTTATAGTTCATTCTGTCGTCTTTATTTATGTTTATAATGTGTAGCAATTTTCAATATGTCACGTTTATTGTAATGTTTCTCTCTTTGCAAAATCTCTACTATATCTAAGTAAGGTTTGTGTCGTCTCTCTGCACAGTGGGTCATAAGTGCGGTTTTTTTGCGTCAATAATTTGTTTCTGTTTTTTTAACAGATTTATGATCGACTATTGTTTTTAATTTATTTTTCGTTGTTCCAACATATTCCTGGTTTCATATATCAGTTCCGTCACACTTTATTTTATATATTATATTGGATTTTTCCATTTTATCGGGTTTGCTTTTTGTATATGAAAATAGTGATTTTTAGAGTATTGTCCGATGTAAATGCTATTTTGTTTTTTTTTTTTTATTCTATAAAGAAAGTTAGAGAAATGTATACCATTACCTACAATGTAAAGAGCCCTACTAACAAAAAATTTAAATGATTTTTTTAATTTTTTCTGGAGTGTCTAAGGCGATATTTTTTATATTCTTTGTTGTGACTTTCCTGAGATTCTTCGGATAGTAAGCTTACAGGAAAAATAACCTTTTCAATTATATCTTTTCCATGAATCAGAATTTTGTGAAGTGTAGGTGGCATATTGTACCACTCTTACAGTGCAACAAACTCTTTTGGCGCCTCTAGACAAAAATCACCAAATTTCTTTGGATCTATGATTGTTAGAGGTTCGAGAATTATTGAAAACCTCTTGATTATGTTTTCATCTAGACCCGTGATTTCGGAAATCAAAGCAGGATTGGCAAAGAATCTTCGTAAGGTATTTCCTGAATTTGACGTACCAGAGTCTTGCTTAACAGTATCAAACTGTATTCCAATTTTATCTTTTGAACTTAAAGATAAAATTGGCTTTATCAAACATTTTAGGGCTTCTTTTATAGGGCGAGTATTTGAGTCGAATCTCCCACGTTTAAATTCAATATTATAAGCCATACCAAATTGCAAAATGACATACCAAATTGCAGTGCTTTTTCATTTACGGGCATAGCTTGAACTTCTTCGATTTTTTTATCGTGGATTTTGTGGCTCCACAAATAAAACAAGAAAATGCTGCTGGTGTTTCTGCTACTGATTGCGCTGTCTTGCCGTCAATCATTGTAAAATATAATTCATGTTTCACTTTAAAGTTACAATTATTTACTGTTAACTCAAATTCTTTTAGTTTAGAAATCTCCTCATCGACTCTTCTTTTTTCGTATAAGATGTCTCTTTAACGTATGCAAACTGTAGTGTTCTGCAATACTATATGGAAGAAGGTTTATTGTTGTTCCATACTAATTTATTTATGTGATTACTTAATGATAATTAAAGTGGTACAACTGATGTCATATATAAATGAGAGTCAGAAATTTGATCATCTGAAAACCTCTGTTGGTCGCTTTGACTAGATGCCCCATCACATCCCCATTTATGTTACATTGTTAGATTTCCGCTTTCAATTTTATTTATTTCCTTTTTTTATAATTTGTTTATTTAATCAAAATGTATATAATTTAACTATAAATAAACAATAGTATATATAAATGTAAATATAAATCAAGTCCATCAAGTATTATTGTAGAATTATAATTTTCGATAATATTAATTATAAGTTATACGATTTATGTATGTATTAAATTATTAGTATTAACTGCGAGAAAAAAAATTGAAAAAAATCCCACTATATTATTTAGAAAATAAAAGAAATGATCCAGGATTAAAAATAACGAAATTATGCGGTGAGCCACCAATATTTTTTATTATATAGGCTAGGTTTGATGTTTTTATCTAATAGGTTTACACTAGTATCAAATCTACTATTTTCTGTTGTTAATTGTTTACTTGTAATTGTTTTTGTATTAGCTCGTCTATTGATGTGATAAACTATAGGTATGCCAGTTTCATTTTGAATATATCCATGTCTATCTAGAAAAGTGAAGGCTTCTGGTGGGACGTATCCCTCTTGAAGTGTTTTTGATATTTAATCATCACTAGCGTAATAGGGTGCCAAAATTAAATTGTTTTCGTAACCTTCAGTGCTTTTTAAAATGTGATTTCTTATTAAGTGGATAATAAAAATGTCAATTCTACTAACTTTTGCTTCGTTATACAATCTTTGGTTAGATATGTTTTTTTTATAATTGCTACTTGCTGATCTGTGAAATGAAGTACAGCTTCTAAGAGATTTTCTTTCGAATAGTCTCATTTTTTCCATATAAGATGGGGATATGTTGTACCAAACTTGGCAACCGTATGTTAGTATGGGCGTAATTAAAGACTGATACATAATTATTTTAACCTTTGAATTCAGATATTTTGAAAAGAATAAATTCTTATACATAAAAAAGGCGTTCCTGGCTTTTTTAAGTTGAAGATTAATATGATCGTTAAAATATAGGAACTTATCCAGATGTATACCAAGATACTTTATGATTTGTTTATTTGGTATAGGAATGTTATTTATAGAATTTATATTAAAAGATTTCCAGTTACGTCTAATGTTGCTGTTGCTGTTGCATTTTCCCACCGGTGGACGGAAAAGTATTGTTTCGCATTTATTGAGGTTAATTTTCATTTGCCAATCTAGTGTATATTTTTCAATAATATAAAAATACTTTTGCAACTTATCATAAATTTTTTCAATTTTATCATCAGAGTGATAAATTATAATATCATCAGCAAATCCAATGATATTCTCTACTTCGTTTAAGAGCTCGTGAACAAATAAGTTAAAAAGTATTGGCGCATTTACCGTTCCCTGTTGAAGACCATTGACGATGATAAATTTCATTGCACTAATTGCTTTTCCATCACATACTTGAAACGACTTATTATTTAGCATTTAGCATGAAATATTAGGCAAATTAAATGAAATGGAAATCCATAATTCACTAGTTTATAAATTAATCCAGGTATCCAGACATTATCAAAAGCTTTCTCGAAATCAATTAAACAAGCCCCTGTATCCAAAGATTTGATCAAATTCCAATGTACATTTGAAACTAGCAAATGTACTGCATGGATTGTAGAATGTTTATGTTTAAAACCAAATTGTTTATCATTTCTAAGTTTTTTTTTCTTTACATATATTGATTATGTTAATTTAACTATTTTATTTAAGCTTTAGGTCTTTAAATAATTTTATTTTTATTTTTATTTTTTCGATATTTCGCTACTCCTTTGTGTAGCATCATCAGGAAAAATTAACAAATTAACGTTATGAAAAATTACAATTAAAAAAGTATTGAAAAATTTTCCTCAAAGTAACATATTTCAAACAAATTTTTGTCATAAACTTATTAAAAAGTTTTTAAACAAGTACAAACAATAATTAAATTATTTCTTATTTACTAAATGTCTGTAAATTTGAGCTACATTATCTGTGTCTGCCTTAAAATTAATTCTCTGTGTGTTTGGTGTATTAATAATTTGTAACATTTCTAATATGTAACGACGTTTATAATTGTTTTCTGAATTTAGTACTGAAACATTATCAAAATTGGGATAGTGATTTAATTCAGCACAATGAGAAGATAATGCTGTTTTTTGCTAATTAATATTCCTATATTTTTGGTCTGATTTATGTCCTGCTATTCTAGTTTTAAGTTTATTTTTCGTTGTGCCTACATATACTTTATTACAATTTTCATTTTCATTTCCGTTACAAGGTATTTTATATACTATATTTGACAATTCTAATTTTTGGATTCTATCTTTAGTTTTACTGAATAATTTTTTTAGAGTATTTTGAGTCTTAAAAGCCATTTTATATTTAGTATTATCAAAGATTTTAGATTTTTCTAAACGTTCAGATATTTCTGGTACATATATTAAAGATTTATAATTTGTTTGTTCTCTTGTATTTTGATTACTTCTTCTCCCATATTGTTTTATTAATCTATTTGTTAATTGTTTTGGAAAATTATTATCATTTAAAATATTTCTTATTTTTTCCTTATTATTTTTATGGAATTCTTTATTACTAATTGTCAGAACTCTGTCTATTAAATTTTTAGCTGCGTTAACTATTATTCGTTGACAATGTTTCGAATAATAGTTAATAATTCTTTCGGAAGACGTTGGTTTTTGATACCAATCTATTAATATGTCATTGCCTCTCCTTATGAGTAATGTATCTAAATACGGAAGTCTAAAATCAGACTCTATCTCAACTGTAAATTTAATGTTAGGATTAAATTTATTAAATGTCGTTAGTAAATCGTCAATTGCCCTATCGGATATTATACAAAATAAATCATCTACATATTTAGTCAATATTATTGGTTTAATACTTAACTTTTCAATACTTGTGTCTAGTAATTTCTCCATAACAATATCTGCTACAATTGGGGAAGCAGGAGATCCCATAGGTAGTCCTTTCTCTTGTTTATAAATTTTATTATCGTATTTAAAATATCTGTTATCTTCAATACAAAATTTTAAGATACGTAAAAACAAACTTTTTTCTATACTTGTGTGTCTTTCTATGATATCCCACTTTTCTTCAATAGTACTAATTGCTAAATCAACAGGTATACTAGGAAATAATGAAACTACATCTAACGATATCAACCTTTCGTCATCTTTTATTTTTTGATTTACTATTTTATCTTTAAATTCTAGAGAGTTTTTTATGTTATATTTTGAATGTTCCGTTATCTTTTTTAAAATGTTTGTAATATATTTACATAATTCGTAAGAAGGTGTATTAACACATGAGCAAATAGGTCTTAAAGGAAATCCTTCTTTATGAATTTTTGGTAGTCCATACAATCTAGGTGCATTAGATACATTTGTTTTCAATTTATTTTTGTCTAAAGTTGAAATAATTTTTAATCTGAAGAGTTCTTCAACAAAACCGTTATTTATATTTTGTAATTTGTTAGTGGGATCTCTATTTAATATTTGATAATTTGTTCTATCTTCTAAAATATTATTAATACGTATACTATAATCCTGTTTACTTATTGCTACAGAAGCGTTACCTTTATCTGCTTTTAATATAAGTATATCTTTTCAAAAATTTTTCAGCTTCTTTTACCTTATCTAAGATATATTTATCTATACTTGTTAGTCTCATTTTGTTTAAATGGTTATCAACTACTGTGGTTAACTTTGTCCTTGCTATTTCTTGTTCTTCTTTAGTTTGTAAAGTCTGTATAAAATCTTCACCATCTGCTATCATTCTTAATGTGGGAAAACTTTCTTTTTTAACAGGTAGTGCGTGCTTTTGACCTAGTGAAAAAATATCCTATAGGGCAATTGACAATTTACTAACGACATTTAATAAATTTAATCCTAACATTAAATTTACAGTTGAGATAGAGTCTGATTTTAGACTTCCGTATTTAGATACATTACTCATAAGGAGAGGCAATGACATATTAATAGATTGGTATCAAAAACCAACGTCTTCCGAAAGAATTATTAACTATTATTCGAAACATTGTCAACGAATAATAGTTAACGCAGCTAAAAATTTAATAGACAGAGTTCTGACAATTAGTAATAAAGAATTCCATAAAAATAATAAGGAAAAAATAAGAAATATTTTAAATGATAATAATTTTCCAAAACAATTAACAAATAGATTAATAAAACAATATGGGAGAAGAAGTAATCAAAATACAAGAGAACAAAAAAATTATAAATCTTTAATATATGTACCAGAAATATCTGAACGTTTAGAAAAATCTAAAATCTTTGATAATACTAAATATAAAATGGCTTTTAAGACTCAAAATACTCTAAAAAAATTATTCAGTAAAACTAAAGATAGAATCCAAAAATTAGAATTGTCAAATATAGTATATAAAATACCTTGTAACGGAAATGAAAATGAAAATTGTAATAAAGTATATGTAGGCACAACGAAAAATAAACTTAAAACTAGAATAGCAGGACATAAATCAGACCAAAAATATAGGAATATTAATTCGCAAAAAACAGCATTATCTTCTCATTGTGCTGAATTAAATCACTATCCCAATTTTGATAATGTTTCAGTACTAAATTCAGAAAACAATTATAAACGTCGTTACATATTAGAAATGTTACAAATTATTAATACACCAAACACACAGAGAATTAATTTTAAGGCAGACACAGATAATGTAGCTCAAATTTACAGACATTTAGTAAATAAGAAATAATTTAATTATTGTTTGTACTTGTTTAAAAACTTTTTAATAAGTTTATGACAAAAATTTGTTTGAAATATGTTACTTTGAAGAAAATTTTTTCAATACTTTTTTAATTGTAATTTTTCATAACGTTAATTTGTTAATTTTTCCTGATGATGCTACACAAAGGAGTAGCGAAATATCGAAAAAATAAAAATAAAATTATTTAAAGACCTAAAGCTTAAATAAAATAGTTAAATTTATATTAACAAAAAGGTCAAATAAACTATATAAAATATATTGATTATGTTGTTATTAATGCAAATTTCAAAAACTTTTCTTATGTTTGGGAGTAAACTAATTGCTCTCAAATTTTTGAGATTACTGGTGTCTTTATCTTTTTTAGGTATAACATCCAATTTAGCTACTTTCCATGCATACGGAAAGTATGAATTATTTAGCATATTGTTAAATAGGGTAGAATATTCGAGAATAAACACCTCTGGGGTATTTCTCAATGCAATGTTGGGAATATTATCCAGACCAGCAGATTTTTTTTTCTTAAATTTTTGAAAATATATTAGATTGTGTTTTTAGACACGAAGTAATTCTCAGTGGAGGATTCACTAAAATCATTGGCCTTTTTACGTGCGTAAATGTGGTAATAGTTGATTTATTGTATTCGTACCGATTTTTATCTTCTGAAAATCTAGAAAAACAATTTTCAACTTGTACGTGCAAGCTATTATCAGAATCGATCTCTTTATGAGAGTGAACTGATTCAAGGAAAGTTCCAATAATGTTTAGTTTCTGGTTATCATCTTTCACTAGAAAATTGTTACTATCTTTGTCCAATACATCTGGGTTTATTCGTGCATTTTTTATTAAATTTTCATTTTCATGTGGTATTTTAATAATATCTACCTTAAGGGGTTGCGATTTTTTAAATTGTTTTTTAATCTCACTAAACATTTCCGATGAGTTGTTTAGTGTAATTTTTGTAAGTTTATCCTGGAAATGTTTATTGACCGCCAGGGTAAAATTATCAGATATGAGCTTTTTTATGAGTTTTAACTTGGTTTTTAAGAAGTTTAATTCTATTTGTGACAAATTTATCTCTAGTCTATTTTGTCTTTTGATAATAATAACTATTTTACTCTTTTCAGATTGGAGTTTTTTTATAGTTGAATTAATAAACTTTTCTACTGGATTGTAATCTTTATATTTGGGTATTGATTTTTCGATTGAGTTTTGAAAAAATTTATTAAGCCTCAGAAGGTAAAAATCTATTTCTGAATTTGTTAGGTTTCTGTCATTTCGAATCAGTTCAATATTATTCAGTTCAGCATATTATTTTTAAATTTTTTTCCAATTAGCTCTACTATAATTGAATTGCGCATCGGTTTGTTCTTTAAAAAAGGTAAGAGGAGTATCGCTTTCTACTTTAATAATTTGAATTTTAATCGCATTGTGATCACTATCGTAATCTAGTGTTTCAAGACAATTCGAAGAGTTTTTTACCTTTTGAATAATCAATCTTGCGTCTGCTAAACATAAATCTATGTAGGACCTACAACGAGGATATGAGGGGGTTTTAGATGCATACAGTCTACATCTAAATATGAATTCATTACATAAAAGCCATTCTCTTAATTTATTTCCTTGTGGGTTATTTGTATTGTTTCCCCAGTCTGTATGCTTACAATTTAGATCCTCTGCTAGAATATAATAGTTGTTTAAAATTGCTAATTTTAGAGTTTGAAAAATTTTCGATAATTCCGAGTATAAATAATTGCAGTTTTTTCCTGCAGGAAAATATGCTGCTTAATATATAAAGTCTTATTGGGTTGTAAAGGTATTTTTATGATACTTGCTTCTAAATATTTAAATTTGCTAATTATATTATTAGTGTAATTAATATATTTTATACCACTTTTAATCAAAATAGCAGTCCCACCACCTCTTTTTGCATCCTTTCTATCGTTACGTATTAGATTATAGTTTTTAAAATGTTTAGTTTAGTTTCATTAAGTAACACTACATCGGGGTTATTATTACTAATAAAGTTACAAAGATCGTATCTTCTACTTAATTTAATTAAGGAATTAATATTTAAATGGATTATATTAAGAGATTTTGTAATTGTCGCATCCATTGTAATAAATTAAGCTTCTAGCATAGAAAATAGGGTGTCTATTCTAGACGTTTGTAATTGCAATTGTTTATTTAAGTTTATTAATTGGTTTGCCAGATTTTGCATCGAATTTCGAATTATTTAGTTGCTCCAGTTAATTGTTGATTGGGTTATTCATATTCTCAATTTGTTGGTTGTTGTTTTTTACCATATTGGCAAAGCTTGTTCTATCATTGACGAAAACTGTTGGATTAATTGATCGTTTTTGGGTTAAAGTTTGCTTTTTAGCACTTAGTTTTTGCTGTAACTCTTTATATTTTTCACATCCTTTGTAGGATGCTGGGTGTCCGTATTTGTTGCATACAACACAAAAAAGTTTTTCCTTTTCGTTACTAAGAACCTCTTGGGTTGAGCACTTTCCAGTTTCATGGTTTTGGTTGCATTTAACACATCTTCGTGGTAAAAAGCAATTGGCGGCGCTGTGAACAATTTCTACATTGTGGTATTTCAGGCTTTCGTAGGGCTTCCCAGCGTACAAAACGGTAGAGGATACCTTTAATTGATTTTAGTTCACATACTTTACTATCAGCGGTAATTTAAACCAAGTAGATTGGTAAGGCTTGACCGATATTCGATGATTTTTTTGTTGCGAATGGGCTAACATTTAAAAATGTTAAATTATCGTTTTGGAATTTGTTTAATTCATTTAATATTTCATTTGGTTCAATATTGTCACTTAGGCCTTTTAATAAGTAAGATTTTGTTTTTATGTCTTTGGGAGTATATGAAAAAAACTTTGTTTTTGTTTTCTCCAAATACGCTTTTATTCTAAAGTAATCATCTAGTGATGACGTATATAGGGATAATTTGTTGTTGTTAAATTCTTTTATTTTAAATTCTGTAATTTTTAGTCCATCTTTGATGAATTCTATCAGTTTCTTAGGTTCTACATCATAAATATTTATAGGTGGATTTTTGTTATTGGTTTTATGACTTTTTGTATTCTCTCTTTTTTCACTATTATCACCAATTGGAGTGTTGGTTGCTACTACGTTTTTTGATGACGAAGGCATCTCATTCTCGTTCTCTGAACATTCCTTATTTTGTACATATTTTTCAAATTTCTGTATTAAATCATTATCGCAATTTTTGTCATTTTCAAGAATTGACCAATAATTGTTTTTTAAGTGCTGCTTTGTTATCATATTCTTTATTAAAATTGTTGTCTTTTTTTGATTTTGAGTTTAGAGCATTAAGCTCACTCATTTTTAAAGTTTTTTTTTTTATTTATAGAGTCTATTTCTTTTCAATTTGTTTAATAATCAAATATTTAAAGTAAGACAACAACGCATAAATGCGTTTTGCAAAAATAAATAAATAAATAAACTATTAAGAATATCGATCGCAGTTACACGTCCGTCTAGCATGACAGTCACGAATCAACTCTTTATTTATTTCCTTTACTGACTTTAAGACAATTTGCATTCTTTTTTTTTCAAATCGCGACTTAGTACGATTAGAATCCTGCCATCTTTGTTTAAAGTTAGAGTAAAAGCCTTTATATATTGTATCCAAAATTTCACATGCTCTAGTTTCGTTTAAGCCGTGCGATTGTTGCAAAAACTGTTTTAATTTGGTTCTGTCTTTGTCAAACTCCAGAAGCTTCGAGCATAAAACCCCATGTGAAATAGAAAAATTTTCCATTGTCGTAAAACTCTTGGGCCTTAGTTTCAGTTATAATTAAAAAACCGGAGAAAAATCATGACAGATACTGAGTGTGTGCTGAGGAAGTGGAGGGAACATTTTTCCACACTATTGGTATCAGATAGTAGCGGTGACGAAGATACCCTAGAACCAATCCCGGATGACGGTATTGAGTGTATACCACCTAGCCACTTGAGGTCAAAGTAGCAGTTACTCGGCTGAAGAATAATAAGGCAGCAGGGTTGCCAGCCAAACTATTTAAGACCTGAGCCGACACGCTGATAAGGTGTATATTCAATTCAATTTGGTTAGAGGAACGCATACCCGATGATTGGAACCTCAGAATATTATGTCCCGTGCGCAAAAAAGGAGACAAGACAGTATGCGCCAACTACAGAGGAATAAGACTCCTTCCCATCGCATTAAAAATACTTTCCAGCGTACTGTGTGAAAGATTAAAATCTAAAGTTGGTGAGATAATTGGGCCATATCAATGTGGCTTTAGACCATGCAAATCCACCACCGTCCAGATATTCACCTTACGTCAAATCCTAGAAAACACCCCAGAAAACACAAGGCTGCTTTTGACAGCCCCATACGCTCAAAGGTGTTTCAAGCCATGTCTGAGTTTGGTATCCTTGCAAAATTAATACGGCTGTGCAGGATGACCTTAACTGATACGCGATCTTCAGTTAAAATACGGAAAAACCTCTCCGAGCCATTTAGTACCAAACGAGGTTTCAGACAAGGCGATAGTCTATCATGTGACCTTTTTAATATCCTGCTATAAAAGGTTATACGAGATGCGAATGTGAATAGAACTGGCACGCTATACACTAAACAACACATGTTACTCGCTTACGCTGACAATATAGACATAATGGGTCGAACATTGCGAGCGGTAACTGCCACCTTGGAAAAAATCAAAAAAGAATCTGCCAAAGTGGGTCTGGCAGTAAACGGTGATAAAACCAAGTTGATGGTATCAACGCACAAGACGACCAGTAGACTCGGCCAGACAGTGGAAATTGAAATCTACAACTTTGAGGTAGTCAGCGATTTTATCTACCTCGGCACCGCCATTTACAAATCAAACAACATGGGATAAAGAGAAGAATAATACTGGCCAACAGATGCAACTTTGGACTAGGTAAGCAGTTTAAAAACAAGGTCACCTCTCGACAGACAAAAATCACTCTCTACAAGACACTGCTACTACCCGTGCTATTATATGGTTCCGAAGCATGGGTACTTGCGAAAGCAGATGATGCTGTGCTTGGAGTGTTTGAGAGAAAAATGCTTCGTAAAATCTATGGACCAATCTGCGTTGGCGGAGAATATCGGTGTCGTACACTAAGAGAAAATATGCGGGCTAAAATTAAGCTGTGTCGGGCTTGTTTTTAGAATGGCTTAATTTTGTTTAAATTAAGTCTGCGTAAAACTAAAAGGAACCTAAAAGTAAGAACGGCAATCTTAAAACAAGATAAAAAGCTTAAAACAAGAAAAAAATCTTAACTTAAGAATAAAATTCTTGATTTTAGATTAGTCAAGAATAGAATTCTTACTTCAAAACTAGAAATTCTTAAAATAAGCCCGACGTACTTATTTTTTTGATAAAACTGAACTAAACTAAAAACTCTGTTAATTATCTTTCATTTTGTTTGCTGGATTGGTGGGATAAAGTCTATTCGAATTTCGAAAAGCATTAAATTAAGAACAAACATTCTAGAAATAAGAATAAATATTCTTAAATTCAGCCTGAAGTGGACTTGAAATAAGCTTACATGAAGCTTGTTTCAAGAATGCAAAACTCTTAAAATAAGATTTTTATTCTTAAATGCAGAATGAGGAAACTTATAAATTATCGTTCTTAAATCAAGAATATCGTCTTGATTTTAGCATTTTCGAGCTTAACAGGCTTTTATGACATTTTCGGCTTGTTTTAAGCCCGTTTAGCTTAAATTTATCTTGTTTCCCTGAGTGTGTGAACCATGAGCTGTATGCCGACATTGACATAGTCAAATACATAATCAAATTACAGCGATTGCGTTGGCTAGGACATATTGTGAGAATGGATGAATATGCTCCAGCTAGAAAGTCATTTGAATACGAACCTGGTGACGGTTCACGCAGAAGGGGAAGACCGAAATTTCGATGGAAAGATCAAGCTGAGGAAGACATCTCGAAACTTGGTGTTAGAAATTGCAGAAGAAGCGCAGAAGATCGAGGCACTTGGAAATCTATTCTACGTTCAGCTAGAGGAAAAATGTTCTGTAATAGTCACCAAAGTAAGTAAGTATTACTTTGCTACTGCGATCATAAAAATGTTTTGTGCATATCTCCAGCAAATTTTTAAAATTTTTACTTAATTGTGAATACAAGCGAAACGCGTTCATCGATATTCATGATTTATGTCTCATTTTGTTTATATGTTATGCGGCTTTACGTATTGGATTTTTTATGAATTAAAAACAAATAATTTTTTAGGCAAAAAATATTTTTTTTTTTTTCTTCATACATTTATTTATTTATAATTGCGAAACTGTTGCTTATGTAGCGAAACGTTATAAAAGCAGATGAAAGTAATTGTAATTCTTGAGTTTTCTAAATTTTTAATTGTTTAAGCAAAGCTTAAACAATTGGTTCTTGAGTTATGTTAAACAAAAGAGCCTTATCAGAATTGAGTCGCGAATCAATCAGCTGAAAAATGTTGTAGTGTGTAATGCAACAAATTGAGAGGTGGCACTTGAAATTGCTTAAAAATGTAAAAACAGATATGAGACAATGTATTAGTAGTGATTTCAATAGCTAAAATTGCAGGTCAAAATGTTTGGAGAAAAAAGGAATTTTTGTTATATGTTCATAAAAATAAACAAACAAAAAAACTTAAGTCTCTGCAGAGTTTATTTTTTCAATTTTAGTATACTGAAATATCCTATTTTAAATAAAAAATAAAAACAAAAACGTTAGCTCACATAATAAAATAATAATCGTTTTAAAATTCTTAGGTTTAAATTAAGTTGGTTCGATAAAACATACAAGTGCTGAGTTTGAGACGGCTATAAAAAAAACTAGCAGTTAGATCGGAGTAATTCTTGATTTTGATTTTACCATTTAGTCTAAAATTTCAAAATATCACTGCATATTGCATGAAGAGTATGTTGACAATTTGACTTTTTTCCGCGAAATCCCCAGGGTGCGTTGTCACAACACTGTAAAAAATATAATTGACAAGAACAAAAAGTTTTCAAATTTTAAAAATCGTCCAAAATCTGGAAGGCCAGCCAAACTAAACGGTTCTCAAATAAGGTCCATCGTTCAAAATGTCAAGAAAATCCCAACAGAAAGTGCTGTAAAAATATCCGAAAATATAACAGAATGCTCCGGTATTACTGTTAGTGCCAGCACAATACGGAAACATCTAGATCATCAAATTAGAAAAAGGGAACATACAAGCAGTGATAATGGAGGAATGGCAAAAAATTAGCCCCGAAGTTACTAGAAAACTTGTTGAATCGGTGCCAAGAAGACTACAAGCTGTGATAAAATCAAATGGAAATCAAACTAAGTACACATTATTTTGAAGTAATAGTATTATATTAATATAGAGATATGTATGTACAGTTTCTTTTGACGCTTGAAATCTGAAGTTTTTTTTTTGTTTTTGTTCTATATTTTTTAAAGAAATTAATAAATGAAAGTTTTTAACATGAAAGCCAAGGTTTACAGTTTTTTTTTTTGACTATTCGTCTAGGAATGTTAATATTGTAAACTATCCGAAACTCGTTAGTGGCTTAAAACTTGTGAGTGTGAATCAAAAAATGTCCTACTTTTGACACAAGTATATCCTGAGAATTAACTTACTGCCATAATGTACATACATATAACATTTAAGATCACGACAAAATCTAACTTGACTTGAATGCTTACCAATTGGAGAGGACCCTGCAGAAGCTCTAGTGAACTGAGTCCGAATTTTAAAAACAGACATAGCTGGTCAGCCATATTACAAAAGTCCGTTAGTCCCCCTAAGTCCAAGTTTTGCAAATAACGTAGCCCATTAGATAAGTTTATATCTATGTTTCAAATATTATGAAAATCTTTTAAGATAAAAATTCTCACTTTTGAAATTTTTTTTTCATTTTCGCCCTTTTCTTTATAGCTAAGGTCTATTTGACTTTAGAGATAAGGATTTATACGTACATATATGTATGTAAGCTTTAAATTTTATTAAAATCGGTTCATCGGTATAAAAATGTTCGTAGTATTCCCCTTTTCTTATTTACAGTTCGCGTTATTAAAACACGTATAATATTACACCTTCAAGATGACGATCTATATATGTATGTAATAGAGGCCTGCACAAATCCATTTGAACACACAATCAAGACATGGCATATTTTTTAAATGGCATACTAAAGTAAAGCCGCGACCAACAAATACTGTGGAAATAAAAAACAAATACTTCCTTACGTGTATTTGAAAAATGTCTTAAATATTTTAAGACGTCTAAATATTTCATATTTATTACGAACAAATACTTTCTTTGTCAGTATATAAAAATAATTACATACACGAACTTCTCTATTTACTTCGTGCTACGAACAGTAACGACAGTATTTTATGATGTTGTAATGCAAGGAATATGTATGCAAACCATTTAAGCATGAGGGTGTGTTTGATGTTTAAATACATTTGTGCAGGCCTCTAGTATGTAAATACTTATATAATTTAATTTTTTTTCTTTTTTGATCAATAATTTTTGTGGCATTTTTTGACACGAGCTGAGTTCTTTAAATAAATAGCAATCTCTTTTCCGTTCTTAACACATGAGTTTCTACATACATACTATGTATGTAGTAAGTATATACATTTGCGTTAACAGGGGAATGACCAATATCATTGACATTAATGCAAATATGAATTACAGTTGAATTAAAGAAGAAGTGCTACCTTAATATTTTGAACAATATTGTTTTATAATTTAGTGTCCGCGTCCGGTTAATAGAGTGTCCGTTTATGGGAATAAACCGATCCAGAAACTGCAGCTTCTATAACTGGAGTAGATTATGATTTAATACGACGATTCCAAATCATATTAGAAGTTATAGCATGTATGTAGCAAAAAGATAGATGCAAGAAAATTTTGTTCCATGGGGAACAAATAATTCAGCACAATATGCTTCCAATTGGAGATCTCTCAGAAGAAGCGCAAGAAAAAAGGAACAAAGACTACAGATCCTTTCGCGAGCACAATACAAGAAAAATTTCCAGATATTGTACTAATGAAGATCTTATTAATATTTTGTTGTGCACATCAGACCCATATATGTCCAGTATTCGACAAAAATGGAAATCAACCTCATTAGAGTTAGATGAAGAAGCTAAACAACTACTACAAAATGAAAATCAAAGCTATTTGGAAGAAATTTTTAATAATATTGTTTAATTATAACTAGTTTAAAGATTATAATTTGTTTCTAATTTTAGTATAAATATTTATTAATACATTTAAATAAAATATATGTGCACTTTAAATCAATAGTAAAAGTTTACTTAAAATTTTATCGATGTTGTGTTCTGTATATAATATATCCAAATGGTATTGATATTGTTGGGAATTTCAGTGTTATTTTTCAGTTTAATCCTCACAAGAATTAGCTTTCTTCCAAAAAACCAACCTTTGGCCCCTGTGAATATTGAGACTAAATAAATGTCAGGGGCCAAATGTTGGCATTTTCTGGCCAACATTAAGTTTAGGAATAATAAATAAGTATTGGTTGTAAAATACGATTGAAGAAAATAAGAAATTATAAAAAAATACCTATTTAAAATGTCAAAATATTCAACTTTTACATGGAAACTCAACAAAAATTAAAATGCATTTTTAACTCCACATTACTTACGTTCCTATCAGTCAATTTTTACGTTTGAACACGCAAATTGAAGCTTAAAGTCCCTCCTATTGAACAAAACAAATTGCGTAAAAAAATACCAATCCGGTCAAAAGTTATAGAGTTTTGACCGCTATCTCGGGAAATTGACCACTGTGCGTCGCATAGCTCATCTTCTTCTGTTTTCTACAACGTAGAATATTCGATTTCTTCAAATTCTGCTTTCTTTTTCAATATTCAAAATTTATTTAATTTTTAATTTATTTGAATTTTTAATTTTTTTGACAGTTAATTATTCGGCGCAGTGGATAGTTGCTTTGCTCATAACCTGTTAGATTTATTTCAACAACTAAACTAATTAACAATGAAAAATTATTTTTACATAAAGGAAAAACTGTTATACAAACTGACAGTAAAATTATTCCCTAGTAGGAATAAAAATATAATACCAGATTTGATAGAAGTAAAGTAATTTTTAACAAAACTTTTTTGTAAAAATTTCAAAAAGTGCAAAACTTTTTTGTAAAAATTTTCTAAAAACAATTGTTACAAAAAATGGGATTCAATTATGGGGCACTGCCTCAGCTAGAAATGTAGAAAATATTCAAAGGTGCCATAATAAGATGATTACATCTGCTCCCTGGTATATAAAAAAATTCGAACATCTACAAAGACCTACACATGTCATCGGTCAAAGCAGAAATAGCGAAACATGCAGTCACATATCTAAAGAGGCTTGTATCTCATCCAAACCCTTTGGCGCGTAACATTATGAATGAACCAGGTTACATTCGACTAAAAAGAAGAGATACTGCTTTTGATTACAAAAACCGCGAAACAAACATTATTTTTGTCAAGCACTGGCTGGACTTAAAAAGTATATTTTTATTTTAGACTTAAAATATGAGTAATTAATGTTAGTTCAAAAATATTTAAGATAAAATAAATATATTATGAAAAATAAATAAATACATAAAGGTAACAAGTTGAAATGGTACATTGGAATTAAGAAACCAAATAACAACAAGCACTGTAGCTCTTATGTATAAGCATTATTGTTATGTTTAAGTTACACAAGTCTTCACGAGCCAACGATATGTCATGACAAAAGTCAAACTTCATACAAAAAACCCAGTATTAAAAATCATGGTTTTTATATGAAGTTTGACTTTCGTTAAGACAAATAGATGGCTCGTGAAGACGAGGTATTAAAGATTACTAAAATAACGAAAACATTGTTTTAGTTGAGTTCAATTGAACAGGTTGCATTTTATTTATTTATTATTATTTATTTATTTATTATTCAGGCAATTATTGCCTATATTAAATGTGTTACTTCCTTCGGAAAGGGATAGGAGTAGATACGACAGATGGTTAGTGATAGTAAAGCTTCGAATCTGGCAACACTGCAATTGCACGTTATGATTATTTTAGAACAGTATTGCAGCGCCTCTGGTGTTATTTAGGCGAATTAGTTTGAAGCAGCATAGCCAATTTATAATTATTTTACTTTGCCGGCGATTTAGTAATATGTGGTAATACCGGCATAGGAGGGAGCTGTGATATAAATTATTTTATTTATTTTATTTATTTAAGACTTTAAGTCTCATACTACAGTATGGAACTCAGTACTAGTGCATACAAAATTACATGTCAAATATTGCGTGTAAGCATATAAAACGAACATAGAATGAATGTCTACAAAAGTAGCAGAAAAGACAATAAAATACATAATTATAAAAACAAAAAGTTACATAAGTAAAAATCACTTATAACTAACTTAAAAATTGACAAATTAAATATTGTTCCAGAGTCGTATTGCATTAATAAAGAATTGGCATGTAGATATCTGAGATCTATATCTAAAGCAAAGCAGTCTTTTACCTCTATTCAGGTTGACGCATGTATATTATTTTATGCAGTAGGATTAAAATCCTTACCTTCAAGTAGTCATCAAGACACATGCCATAAAGTTTGTTTGCGTAAGAAGAGACATGATCAAATCTTCTCAAACTACAGTGAGCGAAACAACTATATGTGCATATGATAATTTTACATGTTGTGCTCTCTATATTTTAAAGAACCATCTAACAATAAAATTTTAGTATACAAAACTAATGACAAATTCTTTACACTTTATTTTGTTTAATTATTTTTTAAATTTACTTTTCAATAGTACCGTTATCAACATGTGTTCATTGTCATTAATTTTTTGTCAAAGGAAACAATTATATGTGCAAAAATAAAGTTCTAATTTATTTCAATTCAATTTCAATAAAAAATTAATTCTTATTTATAAACTAATACTCAGTGTGGCCTCCTCTATTTATTTGTACACTAACCATCCGTCGTGGCATTGAATCAACTAGGCGGTGCAGCATAACATCATCCAATCTCTCCCATTCTTCTTGAATGGCCGTTTTAAGTGACTTGAGATTTTCAAATTGCCTTCCATTTTTATAAACTTTATTCGACAATATGCCCCACAAATTCTCTATCGGATTTAGGTCCGGACTGACAGCAGGCCACTTTAATACGGGGATATTTCTCTCTTCAAAAAATTGCCTTGTGCGTCTTGCATTATGTATGGGTGCATTATCCTGTTGAAATATCCAATTATCGCCATATTTATCACCTGCAAATTCAATGAGCTCAGAATCAAGCAGTTCTACATATTGTTCGGAATTCATTCTGCTCGAAATAAAGCAAATGTTACTCTTCCCGCGATAACCAAACGCCGCCCATAACATAAGTGATCCTCCTTGAAAGTTTCTTGCGAAGCGTGTTTGACGTGGAAGCCTTATGTCTTGCCAGCTCATTTGGTAACCATCAGGGCCATCCAAATTAAATTTTTTCTCATCTGAAAAAATAACGGATTGCCACTCTTCGTCCCAGAATTTATGTGTTTCTGAGAATTCCATTCTACAAACTTTGTGCTTATCCAACAGCTTCGGTGCGGGCAAACGTTTTCGATATTGAAGATGTTCACTCGTGCTTAATATTTGCTGAACTCTTCTCTTGGTGACATTTAGACTCAGTTGGTGTTTTATTTGTCCTGCACTCATGGATTTTGAAGCAGCTAAGCGTCTAATTTCACGTTTGCACCTATCGTTGACAATTGGCTTGCGACCTTTACGTTTCGTACAACCATAATTGTTTGGATTTTTCAAATAATTTGATATGGTATTTCTATGTCTTTTGATCCTTACTGATATTGCTTTGATGCTAGAGCCAGTTTCAGACAGAATTTTAACTTCATTCTGTTCGAGTTCAGTCAATGAACGCCCTCGAGGCATATTTACCTGCATACAAAGACAAAATTTTAAAAATTTATGTTTGTGAACAAAAAAATATTTTAATTTACCTTCAATTATTACTTTCACTAAATATACACTAAAAATTATTGCTAAATAACTTTTTCAACCGTACAGTTGCACGTTCAAATATTAATGCACATATAATTGTTTCCTTTGACAAAAAATTAACGACAATGAACACATGTTGATAACGGTACTATTGAAAAGAAAATTACAAAAATAATTTAACAAAAACAAGTGTAAAGAATCTGTTATCAATTTTGTATACTAGAATTTTATTGTTAGATGAGTCACTAAAATGTAGAGAGGAAAACATGTAAAATCATCATATGCACATATAGTTGTTTCGCTCACTGTATATACGAAGCGAATTATATTATTGAATGTCACATTAAGTTTTCTTTTGCTAACACTATTGCAACTGGCAAAAAGTTCACACCCATACAGTAAAATTGGCATTAAATATGTTTTTGCGAGAAGTATGCGAACTCTTAGGGGAGTGCAATAATGACTTTGCCAACGATTTCTTAACATCGCAGACACACGACCACAGGCAAAATTAATATGGGTAGACCAAGTGAGGGTGCTGTTAAAGTAAATTCCTAGATTTTTAGCAACGTTTACAATATCGATGGGTTGATTATTTAAGATTAAAACTGGGTTATAATCTAGTTTTAATAAATTCCTCTTGATAATCAAACATTTGGATTTAATTGCATTTATCTCCAGGCCATTAGCGGTAGCCCATTCAAAGACACGATGCAGTTCATCGTTTAAGATTCTGACACATGCGTCGATTGATGTGATACTACAGCTTATATAAAGCTGCACGTCGTCAGCATACAATCTAACTTTACAATGTTGATTGGCAGATCATTAGCATAAAGTGAAAACAGTAGAGGTCCCAAGATTGAGCCCTGTGGGACACCTCGACTCAGAGGCAAAGAGGTTGATTTTGAGGCACCTGTATCAACAAATTGATGTCTGTCAGTTAGATAAGAGAATATAAGATCGGTAGAAGAGGATGAAAATTTATAAAAACATTTTAATTTATTACATAAAATATAATGATCAACAGTGTCGAAAGCCTTCGAATGATCCAAAAGTACTAAGAATGTAACATTGCCACAATCAACTTGTTGTCTAATATCTTCCGAAACATCCACTAGGGCCGTTATACAGCAGTGTTCTTTACGAAACCCAGATTGACAATTTTTTAGAATGTTATTATTTTTAAGGTATCGAGTCAGCGGATTATGAATCAACCTTTCAAAAGCTTTTGATAGGAACGGTAGGATTGCAATCGGCCTATACTCAGAGTTTGATTTCTTTATTGGAATGATTCTCACAAGTTTCCATATTTTTGGATAACAGTTGGTAGTTAATATCTTGTTAAAAACAAACGTAATAATGGGTGCAAGTTATGGCAAGAGAATCTTAAGAAACTTTGGATCAATGCAATCAACTCTTATTGCATTGGACTTTACTGACAGCAGACTAGAGATCACATCATACCGGGTGACATTAGTGAAATAAAAATTTTTATCTGAGGAATCATTGGAGAAGCAGTAATAATTGGGGGTAGGTGTAACCACAGTAATATTTAAAAATTGTTTATTTAGGGCCTTTGCATCAATTCTACAAGATTGATAGATTTACCGATTTCAATTTCGCGAATTGCTTTCCATTTTTTCTTAGAGTCAGATGCAGCAGAAAACTTAGCAGCATAATAGTCGGATTTGGTTCTCTTAAATAGTCTGTTCGTCAGCTTCCGTGCGATCCGATACGTTTCGTGAATTTCTGGGGTTCTAAAACGCTTCCAGCGAGAATATAATAAGTCCCTGTGACCGATTGCCCGCTTAATATCCTAAGAAAACCAGGGCTTACAGTGTCTATCTATTGTTTTCAATTTCAAAGGTACTACAAGATTGTACAAATGGTTTACGTTATATTGCAAAAAATCAATCTGATCGTCAACAGAATTAATGTTGTATATCACACTCCAATCAATGTTACAAAATTCTCGCTCTAAATTAATATAATCTAAGTTTTTAAAATCTCTATAAGTAATAATTTGAGAAGATACATGTACATAAAAGTTAAACGTTATAAAAATAAGGTCATGATTTGAAAAACCAGAGGCTGATAATTGATTATACAGCAAGATCTTGGAGAGATCACTTACAAAGAAGACATCAAGAAGTGTACTACTAGTCATAGTAAAATGGGTAGCATTAGTTGTATTAGGTGAATCAAGACCAAGAGGTTGCAGATTATCTATCAGGTAAGAATCAATTAAGACATTTGAATTAAAATCACCTGTAATAATTACGTCTACATAAGCAACAGCATAAGTTTGAAGAGTATTGACAAATCGTTCGATGCAAATACGATTGTTTGGTCTGTAAATACAGCCCAACAATAATTTTCTACTCTCGCAACTAATCTCGAGCAATAAGTACTCAATTAAGTTAGTTGGTGTACCAATATCAGCATCACCATTAGGATCTAAAGATTTACTGATTATTTTAGCCGCAATGCCTTTCCTCACATATATTGCCACTCCAACGTAACCATTTCTATCAACCCGATGAATATTGTATCCCGATAAAGATACCGATAATTCTGTGAACTCAGGTTTAAACCATGTTTCAGATACACAAATTATATCAATGCCTGAGCTTTCAAAAATTAAACGAAACTCGTCAATTTTATTCCTCTAGCTTTGAGCATTAATATGGCAAATTTTAATACCATTTCTTTGATTAGCCAAAATTTTTATCATATTCGCTAGTCCGTCCCTGGAACGAGCTCTGCTGTTAGTTGATTTGTTCATTATCATTTATAATAATTAAATTAATATAAGTATGAGTAACGCACGCACAATAAAGTTTTCTAGAGTAAATTAAAATAGTTTTAAGAAAATTTAACATAATATTATTATAGAAATAAAAGTAAATGAAAATGAAATTATAAAGAAAAATTAATACATATCAGAAAAATTGATTTTGCCTCGGCTGAGTATTGAACTCGTGACCATTGCTTAGTAGTCAACGTGCTAACCACCTAATCTACAGAACCCTCATTACATTTATTACATTTCTTTCATGTTGTTCTTGGCCACAAATTCAGTAAGCTTTATAATCACTGCCTAAAGAACATTTCAGTGGCTATAGATAACACTTCGAAATTACTTAATTTCTCTTATAGCTGCCAGTGTGAAAAAATCACTTCATCGTAAAGTTACTATTATTTTTCTGGCAATACTATATTGTCAAACAATCGCATGTCGTAAAATTGTCTTGCAAGTTGAGCTACAAGTCGGAAAAATGTTTGTGAAAACCTGCATGTGTAAAGTACTTTTCGAATTTACACTTGCATATGTCAAAGCTAGATTATAGCATTTTTCCAGCGCTCCTGAGTGAAGTGCTTAGCTCCGCCCACTCTGAATTTAAAATATCATATATTTTCATATTTATTTATTTTAAACTACCAATAATTACTCGCATCTTAAGACTAAAATAAAAATAAATATACTCGTTAAGTCCAATACAAAAAAATTGTATAAAGATTGGCATCTAAGCCGAGAATAAAGTTCTGCCAATAAGCCACTTTAGTTGGACTGATTTTAACTTTATCTGTGTTAACTTTTATTCTAAAGCACCATCTACTGTGTGATTTCTTTGCAGATTATATGCAAGCAACCAACATCTGCCTCGAACACTTTGATGAAAATAATTATTTCTTCAATTTATTCCCCTCCTAGATGTTCGATATCTGAGAGTCAGTACCGGGAATTCTTTAAATTACTAGAACCCTGTTTTATAGCAGCTGGCGATTACTACGCAAAACACACGTTCTGGGGGTCAAGACTAATCACTCCGAAAAATATCTCAGTACTTATTGCCCGGAAAACATACCGCTAAGAACATCAAAAGACGTAGAGCTGTGTCTTACTAATCTTGATAAAAACCTAAAATTTGCTCTTCAACATGCAAAAATAACCCGGCAACAAACAAGATATAACCAAATTAGCTTTGCAGACGTCGAACTACTCTTTGCGTGGCAGTATCACAGATCTCCTCAACTCAAAATTAAACTAAAAGAAAACACGAAACCGCTAAGAGAGCTACCTGAATCCCGAAGGATTAACATTAACTTACAAGATGTCGATGAGACAATATCTAGTTTGAACACTAAGAAGGCTTATGGTTTTAAAAAAACAAGCAACCAGATGATAATGGAACTTCCCCAGGTATGAGTTAGAATAATTCTATATATTTTTAATGCCATTCTACGCCTTGAGAATTTTCCCTCAGGATGAAAGGTTTCTCTTATTACTATGATACCTAATCCAGGAAAAGATCACACAAAGGTAGAATCCTATAGGTCAATAAGTCTATTGTCAAATATGTCAAAACTATTTGAGAAAATACTAATTACTAAGCTAAACCCAATTCGGATTTAGAAGTCAGCACAGCACTATTGAGCAAACACACAGATTAGTAAATGTAGTAAAAAAGGCATTCGAGGAAAAAAAATATTATTCTGTGCTTTTCATAGACGTTTGCCAAGCATTTGATAAAGTATGGCATGAAGGCCTTGTTTACAAGTTAAAGCAAAACCTGCCGACTAACTTTTATGAATTGCTAAAAAGTTACTTAACTGATCGTAAGTTTGTACTTAAAGAAGGAGATTTTTTAAGTTCGCCTCAACCAATTAAATTAAAGCTGGAGTTCCCCAAGGAAGTATTTTAGGACCCGTTTTATATTTGCTGTATACATCCGATATGCCAACTAGCAGTCGAGTCCACACATCAACATTTGCTGACGCGACCGCTTTTTTAAGCATTCATGAAAGCCCCCAAGTAGCATAAAAATACTTATAAATTCACATTTCTTATTTGGAATTTTGGTTAAAAAAAATGGAAAATAAAAGTTAACGAACAAAAATGCACTCACATAACTTTCACACTGCGTAGAGAATCATGCCCTCCTATACAAATCAATAAACAGACCATACCCCAAAACTCAGAGGTGAAATACCTCGGTATACATCTCGATAGGCGCTTAACCTGGTAAAGCCACATAGAAGCAAAATTGACCCAAATGAAGCTAAAAGCAGTGCAAATACTTTGGCTCATTGGCAAAAACTCTAAATTTAGACTTCAAGCTTCTTCTTTATAATAAAATCCTTAAACCAATATGGTGTTATGGCTCTCAGTTATGGGGTACCACCTCAGCTACTAATTTAGAAAAAATTCAAAGGCGCCCAAATAAGATTTTACGAATAATTATAGCAACACCCTGAATGATCGTGGTTACGTTCGACTAAGAAGGAAGAATATTACTTCTCTTGGCCGAACATCCAATTTAATTATAGCTACAACCGTGTCATCATACTAATTTTTGTCTAGCTGGACTTCAGTATATATATTTTAATTTTATTTTTATATTTTAACTTTTAAGATTTGAGGACTTATTGTTAGTTCATATAATTTTAATATGGCAAAAAAAAACTTTGATTCTATATGAGTCTTATAAATTAGGACCTCAAAGGGCCCTAATATACTGTCTGGAGAACTCCGGTATCAATTGAATGAGGTGAGCTCAAAAAATCTCCTTTTATCACAATGAATTTTCGATCAGATAAATAACAGCTTATGTAAGTTAACGGGAAAATTCAGTTTTAACTATGTTTTTCCTAAAACACAATTGAATGGGGTTCAGCTTCCAGACGAAGTTCACAAGGGAGGCTTACGTACGAGAATTTTAAGGGTTCTACATCTGTCTCCCTTTTTAGGAACACTTTAAGAATAAGGACAGGCAAATTTAAAATAACAGGATTATATATGTAGTAAGAAAACTGCATTAAATTTTTTGCATGTAGATAATATTTTGTATATGAGTTTTAAATACAGTAAAAGGTTAAAAGTTTGAATGGCTCTATTTCATAAAACACCACTTTATACTATACTAGCTGTGTCCACACGCGTTGTGTGCATAATGACAATATTTTGTTCGATTTTGCTTTGAAAGTATTCCACACCAAATTTTAAGACTCTTACGTATTTACTTAATATAAATTCATTAACTAAAAGAAACGGTTATCCGAACGTTATGTGGTTTCAACAAAATTAGTCATCATACATTCATCATGATACAATTATATGTAATATGTTTGCGGATTTTTTCTCTTCTGTATACTCCAATGCAACTTATGATAATTCAAATAATTATCCATTTCGCCTTGCTGAGAGTCAGTCTATTTCTCTGCCAACTCTTGATTATGAAACAATTTTAGTTGGTATAAAGAAACTCAAATTATCCAACAACTTTGGCTCTGACAAAATTCCCAGCTGTATTTTGATAAAATGTGCTGAAACCATAGCCATACCTCTGACTATCATGTTTAATACATCAATTAGAATTGGGTTCGTCCCAACTATTTGGAAAACTTCTAACATACTTCCTTTGTTTAAATCAGGCAACAAAGCTGAAACAGAAAATTACCGTGGCATTGCAAAACTTAGTGTTATTCCCAAGTTTTTCGAAAAATTTATAACAGAGCAGTTACGTTTTCATGTGTCGAGTATAATATCTCCACAGCAACATGGCTTCCAAAAAGGATGTTCAACCACCACGAATTTGCTTCAATTCACTATCGCTGTAATTCGTGGACTCTTTCAAAAGAAGCAAGCTTATGTAATTTATACTGATTAAAGCAAAGCGTTTGATAAAGTAAATCATTCACTACTTGTAAAGAAGCTGCAAGCTATGGGTTTTAGAAATCTAAGCTTAAAATGCTTATTTGTCAGGTAGGACGCAGTATGTAAAATTCCGGAATGTAGTGTCAAATAATATACACATACCTTCCGGTGTACCACAGGGGAGCCACCTTGGACCACTGCTATTTTCGCTGTATATTAATAACTTGCCGGACGTATTAAAGTTTTCAAATGTTTTAATGTACGCAGACGACGTAAAAATCTTCCGAAGCTATAATAACTTTTTGGATCAAAAATTTCTTCAAATATATTTAGATTCGTATTATAATTGGTGCAAAATCAACCTGATGGAGCTTAACTTGAAAAAGTGCAAGCAAATGCGCTTTTTTAGAAATAATCCGAATACCGTTAATTAATTTCTTAATGGTTTTAAAATTGATACCGTGGACAGTATAATGGACTTAGGTATTTTAATTGACCCAAAAATGTGTACTATTCCGCATATCACAGCTACAATAAATAAACCCAGAGGTTCGCTTGGTTTTTTAAAACGTTGGTCAAAAGACTTTGATGATCCGTATATTGCGAAAACGTTATATACTGCACTGGTACGTCCTATATTAGAATATGGATCGATAATATGGGACCCTATCTATCAGACTCATTCAAATGCAATTGAGTCAGTGCAAAAACAATTCCTGTTATTTTGTCTTCGGGGGTTACGCTTAAACCCTCTAGATATGCCGTCGTATTATGCGCGACTGGCTCTAATCAAGCTGCCTACACTGAAAAGCCGTAGAACTATGCTGAACGTCTCTTTTTCTTTGAAACTTGTTAATGGTGATATTTGCTCTGGATTTTTTGGTATTTCTTTCCGTTATTTGTAGAATTTTCCAGAGCTTATTACGTTGATGCTGACTCTCTCAGGAGATTGTGTAATCAGTTCAACCAACTGTTTGGACTTATCGATTTTTCTTTAAACATTAATGTTGTAAAAAATTCTATCATTGTCTATTTAAATTCATAATTGGTGTTCTTTGTTATTTATACCTGTTATTTATTTTGTTTTACACATACATTTTAATATTTACATACGCAATATATACATACTTTTAGTATCTGTAAGGAATATTTCCATAGACAAACAAATAAATAAATAAATCCCAGGATAAAATTCTAAAATTTATATAAACTCCTAAAAAATATTGTAAAGCTTTGTAAAAGGTATTTAAAATATTTTAATAACAATGTAATTCCACAAAGTCAAAATACAAATCAAATACAAATTTTACACAATTGGCTATTTGGCATATTTTGTGATTATTTGAACAGCGCCATCTGTTGCGCAACCGTGTTTTAAATATTTCGCTTTCAGTTCAAATAAAATAATCAGATATTCAATTTTTAGTGAATTGCCATATGCATATTTATTTTTACAATGACGATCGGATTTAGATATTTTCATTTGAAACGAAAAGTTTACATCCATACATATTTGTAGAGGAAAACATAACAACACCACGAAGGTTGTTATTATTATTACGCTTTGTGCAAAACGATCTAGACTTGGCAAAAATATGTAATAAAAATACTATATAAAATTGGAATTACGGAAGGAGATTACAAATTTGGCTGGAGACTGATTTTTAAACGAGCGTTTATAATACTATCGATAGTGCTATCGATAGTTTTATGTTTTGGCTGACCATCGATAGTTTTCTTTAAATATCGATACTATCGCCAAATCTTAAATGGAACACCTTATTTTATTTCCGTTTAAGATTAGATGTAGTTAACATCACATATGTAGTAACTTATTCGACGCAGGTTGTTAGCTGTTTGTACACTTTTATAGTTACATATGTATTAAAGTACAAATGAAAATAAAGTAATGGCATTAATTGTATGGATTTGTTCCGCCAGTAAACAAAGTACTGTTGTCATACCTTTCGGTGAAGACCGTCGTCACGCCTGTTGTTTTTCACAAGGAGGGTCTACTTACAGCACTTAAAACCAGCAACACTCTACAACATAATCTCAAGACATCAACAGAAACAATCGTCAAATTTAACAACAACGGAGTATACAGACTTACTTGCACCTGAAAAAGAAAGGAATCCAACACCTTGAATCTCCGGAACATACACTAAGGGGAATAGATGAATGTATGACATTGCTGCATCCTTGCAAAAAAGGACGAAGACTAGATATTCTTGAAAACATGGAAATAAATAGTGCTTCGTTATTAACTGATTTACTCGGGTAATAATTATTAGTAAAATTTAGCTACCAAAGTTTGGAGGCTTATGCAAGTACCGACTGGCACTTAACTGTCTTCAATCTCTTTACAAACTACTGGGGAAGCGTCAATTTAAAGCAAGTAAATAGCATATTATTTATTTTTAAATAATAACCCAATTTACAATCTTGTGCATTTCAGATTGCAAATTTATGCAATTGTAAAACTGTCTTATGAATTGCTAGCGGTTTTTTATTTCAGTTTGAAATACTTGCAAATACATAACAGGAACATTTTTATTACAATTTTGGCTACAATAAGTTTCATTGAAAGAGAGCTTTAAAGTACAATGAGTATATTCTTTAATCGACAAAACTGTTGAAGTTATTTTCAACGAGGGTATGAAATGTTCTAATTAATAAAATATTCATTAAACTACGAGAGCAAGCGTACATTGCGGAAATTTTCAGTACTAGGTAACAGTTTAGGGTAGTTTAATTAGACAGTTGGCAAATATTGGATACCAGTTAATATGAAATAGAGTTGCATTCATAATTATTGCACTGGAAATACAAAAGCTCATGGAATTATAAAACTGCGCTCGTAATAGATGCAGTTGCCCTCTTAAGGCCATAATTTTTACTATCATTCTCAGTCGTTCGATCTGTCAAAAATAGCATGTGTGCTCAACAAGCATGAATGTGCGAATCAGAAGTGTGTGACAGGTCTGTACGATTTTGATAATCTTTTGAAAAAATGTATAAAATGCTTTTTTTTCATGCGATCTTTTTTGTATAATAGTGTGGCAGCTACAACGTCATTTTGAAACGATTCTTTGATTAAATCGTACGGTTGTATAGGACAGTGAATCCTGGCGATATTATACGACATACTATACGATTTTGCCAATGCTACGATGAAAGAAAATTTATAAAAGATTATGAAATGTGCTCATATTTTATTGTATTAGAGTATACATATGTATATCATTGTCTTTTGTTAATGTTTATTACTATGTATAAATATTGCAAAAATAACTGCCAAAGGCTTATTAAAAAGACAGAAATTAATAATTTTATTACATATATAGGTGACATATGTATATTGCAAACCCCTAAGGGTTTGTGTAAACACAGACACAATCTCAACCAGAATCTCACAAAGAGAACAAAACATGTAAAAATTTTAAATCAGTAGCATACCAGCTTTCAACAAGGTAGGTTTGTGTCACTTTGCTAAATATTTAGCAAACCAATGCATTTTCATTTTAACCACTTTTTTTTGGTTGGGGGCCTTTGATATTGACTTAGCACTTAAAAAACTTCCATAGATTTTAAGCAAGCTATCGAAACTATCGAATGGGCGGACTATCATCGATAGTTTTGCAGCTCTAAGGATACAACTTATTTGGAGGCCAATCTTAAGTTAGATAAAAGAATATTAACGATATGCAATATGTGATAATTTAGATCATACCTCATTCCAACCATATTTATTTCTCGCTTGTACGATGGCCTCATATACTGCATTATGTTCAAGATTTTTTATGACATACGACATTATATAATGCGCACTATCGGTTCGTACTGCAGTAGGTTTAATGTGATATTCATGCCATTTTCCGGGATGTTGATAGGTTTCATTCATCTGAAAAATAAGATTATTATCAAGGATTTTTTCTCCTTATATAAATGTAATGTCTAACCAAAAGTCGCCTATATAAAAGCTTAATTTCTTCAAGTGGAGGAATAGATTCAATAGTCCACGTAAGATTATAATGATCTAGTGAACCGCTTAATGCTGGTGATATAAAATCAGCGGGTCCAGGTCGCCCTGAAACTTCTATATATTTTTTTGTACGCCCAAGAGCATTGTCAGCAACACAACTGTAGTTTCCAAAATCTGAAGATTGGAAGTTTCTAATAATTAAGCTATACCTGTCGTCTCTTGGATACATGGAACGCCTGTCTGTTTGATCAAGTAAAAAGGAGTTTTGATACCATAGCATCTAAAATAAAAAGAAAAATAATTTAATTAAAAAAAATATGACTACATACATATATACATTTATCAAACATACCTCTGAATTGACGTCTCCATGCACAACGCATACTAATTCAATATCGTAGCCCTCTGATGCATGAACCCATGATTTTTCCACAGTTATTTCTGGTGGAGCTATTGAAATGAATAAGTATTTGTTCATATATAAATACGAGTATGCACTAGTTTACTTTTACTTTATTTCAATTCGTATTTCCTCACCCGTATTTAAATAAATTTTTCAATCGCATCGAAGTCTTGATATGATTTTTACTTTGGGTTCCTTTTGAATACGGCGCGAGGAAAAACGAATAAAAATTATGCAAACCTATATATAGGGGGTTTTTTATAGATGTATAGAACTTTAAGTTGGCATTACTTTTCAAGATGGCGACCGATTTAACAGCTTTATTCTCAGTTTGGTTTGGCAATTCATCATGAATAGACTCACGCCTGAACAACGCTTGCAAATAGTGCAATTTTTTTTCGAAATTACCGTTGATCCCGATTTTTATAAGCGCATTTTTTTTAGGGATGAAGCGCATTTCTGGTTAAATGGCTACGTCAACAAACAAAACTGCCACATTTGGAGTGAAGGTAATCCTCAAGTGTATGTCGAAACACCGTTACATCCAGAAAAACTGACTGTTTGGTGCGCTTTATGGGCTGGTGGAATCATTGGTCCGTACTTTTTCAAAAACGATGATGGCCAGAACGTTACAGTCAATGGTGATCGGTATAGAGCCATGATTACTAACTTTTTCATTCCTGAATTGAATAACCATGATGTCCAGGAGATGTGGTTTCAACAAGACGGCGCAACATGTCACACAGCTCGTGCCACAATAGATTTATTGAAAGACACGTTTGGTGACCACCTAATTTCACGTTTTGGACCTGTGAATTGGCCTCCAAGATCTTGTGATTTAACACCGCTAGACTACTTTCTGTGGGCTATGTAAAGTCATTGGTCTATGCGGATAAGCCACAAACGCTTGACCATTTGGAAGACAACATTCGCCGTGTTATTGCCGATATACGGCCACAAATGTTGGAAAAAGTCATCGAAAATTGGACGTCCAGATTGGACTACATCCGCGCCAGCCGTGTCGGTCATATGCCAGAAATCATATTTAAAATGTAATGCCACAAGATTATCTTTCGGATAAATAAAACTTAGGTCAATCGAATAATCCATCTTTGTTTTATTGCAACTTAAAGTTTTATACCTCTATAAAAAACACCCTTTATTAAGTTATTTATACAACAGTTTTTTTGCAAACAACAGTCAAATTCTAGGACCAAGTGCTTAGATTCTAATTGTATTAATTTTAATCAATCTAGCTTATGGGATATGTTCTGGTTATTTTTGTCGAAAAGTAAGTTGCAATACAAAAAAAAAATTTAGAATTTTTACAGAGCGTACGATACTGAAGTAGACTAATATTAATATTAAAGGCTGTTCCCAAAAAGAACCAGTTTTTTGGGTGTAGTTTGATCTTAAAAATTCGCCTAACTGGTATAACTAAAATGTAAACTCTGCATTAATTACACAAATGCTAAGTAATTATCAAATAACCGCTCAGTGGTAAAACTAAACAGGGGTTGCCCTTTATCTAAGCCAGTGCCGCTTACAATTGAGATGTTGCGATAGACTGATTAGTAGTACGCTAGAGTATCAGCCAGTAGGTTGAAAGTTTGATTCCCCAAAAAAAAGTTAGAAAAACAATAAAAATATTGTCCCAGAATATTTTTCTGAATTAAAGGTATTAAATTAAATTTTCGGAAGACCTACTCTAACGCTGGCAGGCAGTAGCAAGAGTAGAAGGCCTGCTCCGAAGTGATAACCTGTGTAAAAAATAGACGAGAATGAAATGCGAGCAAAAGGCCTTGTGCCTCCAAAACAAGCAGTATACTCGAATAATTGAATATTTAATATATTATTTTATAAAGCCCTTGGAATCGAGAAGGTAATTTCATCCGACATAAATATTAATAATAATAATTACCAAGTACATTCCAAAATTTTGTACTGCCTTCGTGTTACAATTGTTCGTGTTTTGTCCCTATATTTTGTTAAAAACAGATCCATTGCCTCAGTTCGTCTTTATTTGGCCTCATTATTTGTACTTTTTTAATTTTATTTTGTTTTTTTGTTTTCATATTATTTATTATATCTTCAAAATATATGAACTAACTATAAGTATTCAAATCTTAGGACTAAAAGTAAAATTAAAAATATACATATGTATATACTTAAGTCCAGCCAGAGCTAGACAAAAACAGTATGATGACATTGTTGTTGTTATCATTTATTGGTCACCCTTAGTCTAACGATCATTCAGGATATTGCGGGCAGATTTGGATGCGTTTCAAGCTCCTTTAGATACTTTGTAGCATGTCGTTATTATTGCCTTAACTAGTGGTACGTTTAGATCTTTGTGATTTGAATTTTTTGTAAATTTGAAACTAAGGCTTAATATTTGACGCTAAGGTTTAAAAATCGATTTATATATATATTTATAAAAATCGATTTATAAAGTTTCTGCCAATGAGCATTTGTTTGATATTGTATCTGCTTGGGAGGAGTAACAAAATTTTTGGAAGACTTATTTACCATTTAATAACCAGGGCAACCTCTGTAGTTAGCAGTGTGATTTCCACGGCAGTTGCTACATTTCTTAAATTCTGTGTCGTTCCTAGATTTGTCGCGTTAAGCTCTACCATGTAGCTCGCCGCAGACAACGCAGACTGGAGTCTTACAATAAGCCTTAGTATGACTAAACTCTTGACAGTTTAAACACTGAGCGGGTCTTGATCGTTCATGCGGTTCCTGCACAGTGATTTTTCAGTGCAGTAGATATTTAAGTTTATAAATAGGATGCGTTTCATTTTTTTAACCTAATATTACCAGGCTGCAATTCAAATCGAAATATTGGTTGAGGTATGCGTATTCGATTTCTGAGGTTAGCTAAACTTTTAACTTTAAATTCGCTTGTTTTCAGGCTAGCTTTTATTACCTCTGGGCATACCCATGAGTCAATACCTTTAATAACTACTTGAAGTCCTTTTCCACTCTTTAATTGGAAGGTATCATTTTTTTGCAATTTTAGAACTCGTTAACTGTGGATGCCTTCGAAAATGTATCCATACAAAGTTTATATATAGTTGTGCTACCGTATTTAAATCATGTACATATGCAAAGTTCTAAAACAATGCATCAATGCGTTTTAAAAGGGTATATGAAACGCTATAATTTGGGGTTATGAAACACTATACTTTGCTTGAAGACAAAGCATTATGTATTATTTTTTTATTTTTTTTTTTATTAACTGACTTAAGATCCAAACTTAAGATCCGGTACCTCTTCCGTCCACATTAAATTGATCAGCCGACGCCGTTCAATGTGTCGTCTCGGCTTGTTCCTTTGCTGATATTTTTCATTTCATTTAAAGTGTGATAGTGTGAAATGAAATGTTATGTTACGTTAGAAATTTTGACAATCACACAACTCTCATTTGATTTCTATCTTACAAAATCCAATGAAAATCTTAATATTATTATTATAGTATAAAATAGGCTTTAATAGCCTGACTCACATTTAGAGCATGAGGCATAACATAAATGTTTGTTTTAAAAAGGGGTCGCGCAAGCAGGACTGTTTTAATGCTGAAACTCAGATGTACGTTGCTCGCTTAAACAAAGACGTACGATAGGCTTGTGGTCTTTATAGGAGATTCTTGATACTATCGAAACTAATTAATGATTCTTATTTATACAATCCATGTAGATTAAACATTGTTTCTTAATACATTTATTTCCTTCTTTTATACGAGTGCAGTGATATTTTTATTTTCCCAAATTTAAATTTATTGTTCCTCAAGGATGAAACTTGTTTACAATTTTGCAAACTTTGAAAGTTTATTATTTGAATAAAATATTAATGCCATTATGCCAAAGAAATAAAGTCTACTTTATGACAAATTTTATATGAAAATTTTGTCTTAAAGTACACTTCAAGTAGACTTTATTTCTTTTACATAAAGGCATTAAGTCATTAATTTTTTTTAAAGAGCATACTACATACATATGTTGCCCTTGCTTACACTATATGTACAAGCTTACACTATTTGTACAATTTATTTCTGACAATTGTTCACTTTTGTTTGCTTTTTTTATTATTTCCACACTATTTAGAAGAATATACGTAATAAGAACTAACATTGAATAAAAATCCTGTTGAAACTGTAAATTTTGTTATATTATTATATGAAGAGAAATACTTGATTTAAGAGTGTTCATATGTATGTAAATCTGGTCCTGCATATATGTATGCATACATATATTACATATATGTATGTATAAGTACACTATTTTTTTATGAATATAGTGTTCACCGTAGTTATATTATAACTAATTTGTAGACAGTATAATTTTGATTAGCTCAATTTCGCACTGAGGAGCGCTGTAAGAATTATCAAAGATCAATAAGGGCAACTGTTGCGCCTATCATTAAAGTTTGGTGTTAGAAAATCATTCAAATATCATTCTTTACAACCTGATAAATGTTTATATTGTAAAGAAAAAATTATTTAAAAAAAAGCTAAGGTAATGTTATTTTCTTAATAATATATGTAGCACAACTTACATAATATTGTGAGCTGAATATCCATTGACACTCTTTCCTTTACTCCATTATCTGCCGAACATTGATATACACCAGCATGATGTCTATCGACATTTTCCAAAATTAATGTAGAGCTGTCCGAAAGATGTGTAGGTCCAGAAAACACGTCCTTTTTGAACCAATAAATGGTAGGTACCGGATTACCAGACGCTTTACATTCGAGCGTAACAGTACTACCTTTTCTAGCGGTAACTTGGCCATTGTGTGGAAGTGCTCGGAGAGTAGGTGGAACTAAAACAAGTACAAAAAATAATTGGACACATAATATAGTACGAATTTGGATGAAAAAGTCAACGTAATGATTAACCGGTTAATTTATTCTAGAATAACTGTTAGTTCCACAAAAACAATTATCTAATTATGACTAACTAATAATTCGATTTATTTCTTTCTGCGGATAAAGCAATTATTCGAAATTCTATACACTTTTTTGTGATGTGACTATAAAATATTTGTATATTATATAGAATTGTTACGAAAACAGAACGTTTACTTGTTATCTAATCGTAATTCTGTTATAGATTTTATCTTCTTAATGTTCAATTTAGTAAAGTAAAGTAAAGTAAAGTAAAGTAAAGTAAAGTAAAGTAAAGTAAAGTAAAGTAAAGTAAAGTAAAGTAAAGTAAAGTAAAGTAAAGTAAAGTAAAGTAAAGTAAAGTAAAGTAAAGTAAAGTAAAGTAAAGTAAAGTAAAGTAAAGTAAAGTAAAGTAAAGTAAAGTAAAGTAAAGTAAAGTAAAGTAAAGTAAAGTAAAGTAAAGTAAAGTAAAGTAAAGTAAAGTAAAGTAAAGTAAAGTAAAGTAAAGTAAAGTAAAGTAAAGTAAAGTAAAGTAAAGTAAAGTAAAGTAAAGTAAAGTAAAGTAGAGTAAAGTAAAGTAAAATAAAGTAAAGTAAAGTAAATAAGAATTTAATGAGCAGAGTGGAATGCATTTTCTAGACAGCTACGTCCGTCATCAGCACTCTTCGTATTTATCTATTAGGTAGTTTCAATTGTTAATAATTTTCTATTTAAACAAACTTATCAAACTTCTCATAGGATATGAGAAATTTTAATTAAGATTATTTGAATTTTTTTTTTTTTTTTGTTTAATTTTTATTTTATTTTTTAATTTTTATTATTTTTTTAATTTTTTGATTGCATGTTTTATTTACTTTTTCTTAAATTATTGTTTTTTTAATTTTTTTTTTAAATGTTTTCCAAACAAGTTGAAATTATAACAACATAACATGAACAATGTTTTCGGCGCTGAAATACGCTTTGGAACTGTTTTCTCCCATTCAATCAGCTTTGCGCTCTGACCAGCTCGGCGCCCACTATGACCTGTTCCCGCTTATTTGTACTAATTTGTATAGTACCAGTTTTATCGCATTGGTTCTCACAATCAGGGTTGTCAGATTTATTTTCACCTATTTCGCCAAAATCGATGTCAAAAGTCGCCAAAATCGCCAAACAGTTTTTTGTTAAAATTTGCCTCTAAATATACAATATTTTTTAATATAAAAAATTTTTTTAAATAATCAGAAAAAAATAAATTTAATCGAATTAGCTAAAATTCGCCAAAAATAGCAAAAAAGTTGCCAAAATATATAAATATTTTATTTTTTATCTAAAATGATTAGTGCACACGAGAAAGGTAACATTTTTAACTGAACATACCATCTATAAGGTACATATATGTCACCGAGTTTTTATTTAGAATATGTTTTACAGAATTTAAATTTATGAAAATTTTAATTATTATTAGTCGAAATTAAATTTATTTAACATTACTAAAGATCAACAGATTAATGTCATGCCCTATTTCAATTCACAAAATTTATAGCATGTGTTTCGAAATCGATCTTATCGAGCATATAAATTTAAATAAATCCAATATTTCTTCAAAATTAAATTAAAAAATATTCCTTTAACTTACAGAGAATAAGACGAACTTACTCCTTACTTCAAAATTTACTATGTATTTAAAAAATAATTATTAAAAATTAATTAGAATTACCAGCACATAATGTACAAGACTAATACAGCTGTACATAGTTAGATAGAATATCATATTTTTTATAATCTTTCTAAAAAAAGTTAATATTTTCTATTATGGTTGAAAGGTATCCAAAAGTATGTAAGGATTTATAAAAATTTTTAGAAATAATAAATTTTGTTTGTGATAAGGAATTGCAACATTTTTAAATAGAAAGATGTTTGCAAACTTTAAATAAACTTTCTAGTTTCCAGAATGAAATCATCTTTAGATATTAAAAACGTTTTTAAATATGAAAATGGAAAGATGTTCGTGGATTTTAAATAAATTTATATCTTCCAAACGTTTCCGGTTTCCAGAAGTGAAATCACATTTAAATATGAAAAAAAATTTACTTTTAAAACTTCAATTTCTTTGTTATCCATTTTGATATTCCTTAATTCAGTTTCAAATGTAGAGCAAAAGTGAGTGAAAAATCGCCAAAAATAACGCCAATTATTTTAAAAATCGCCAAAAAGTCGTCATGTCGCCAAATACAAAATTTGATCGCCAAATAAGATTGAAAATCGCCACGTTTGGCGAGAAATCGCCATATCTGACAACCCAGCTCACAATAAGCGTCAGTCGGCTCGGCTCGGCAACAAGCGGCCACTCTGTCCGCACCCTTAGTAGTTACTGATATTAAATTCTTAATTTTTATTGTACTTATATTTGGTTTGGCTACCGCCTACTTTATCTGCGAATTTTGAGCACTTTACTTCAAACTATGTTAACTATTAATTATAATATACATACTTATTTAGTATTAGGCAAATAATTTAATTTTCTTGGGTTTTCTTGTGTATTTTGAACAAGTTTCAATTATTTTTATTAACTTTTTACATAAACGGAAAAAATTGCTTAATTTTAGAGAAATTACACAGGTCTACAAAAAAAATATTTTTTCATGTAACATGAATAACTTTTACCTATTTCTATTTACTTTTACCTGCTGAATCCGAAAATGAAACTAAAAAACATCTACCTCGTCTGTTTTTTTTTTTTTTTTGTTATAGAGATACTTGCAATAGAGTGCTAAATATAGGAAAAATAACGCCACAAACTTATTATAAAAACAAAAATTTTTAATGCAATTGTACACATTAATTTTTTTCTCTTTCAAACAACTTAAACATATTATTTTACCTATGAGCATCTTTGAAATATGTATATACATATGTAAAGTTTGATACTATACTAGTACAATAATTACATTGGTTACTAGATTAAATTATGTAAGTAAAGTATGTTGAACTTCAAGTAGAGAAATAATGTGATATTATGGTAAAATATGATGGTAACATAAAAATGGGACGTAATAACTACATTTTAATAACGATTTCGTTATCAGGAAGGTAAACACATAATAAAAATGCTGTTCGGATCTGTGTTACATAAACCTTGTTTACCAGTGTTATTAAAGGTTTCAATTCTAAAATAGTTTATTGATTACTAAAGTGCAAAAATCACGTTTTTTTAATTGGGGTTAGCCGCTTTATGCTGAACTGTAACAAATATATTTTTTCATTTTTATTTATTGTCTCTTTAAAGTGTTTGATCTAACAATAATTAGTCATATGTTAAATTTGCAATAAAATAAATATACTTGTAAGTCCAACCAGTGCCAGACAACAAATCTTCATATTTCACTCTGGATACTATCATTTGTAGATCATCCCTTTGATGGTTGAACGATTAAAGCAATACCCCTCCTTCTTAATCGAATGTAACCAAGTTTATTTAATAAGTTACGGGCCATCCAGGGCAAAACAAACTAAAATTGATTTTTGTTTCCTTATAATAAATCATTCTTTAAAAATACACAAAATTTGTTGCATTTATGTAAAATTATTAGAATAACAGCTTGTCGAATTTCACCTGAAAATACGATTTTTTGTATGTTGTGACGGCCAAAGTCGCCAACTTGTTTTAGGCTCACACACAAAAATCTTTTTTTTGTTTATTATAATAACTTTTATATATTTGAATTATTTTTATTTTATAATAACGTTTATATTTTTCATATTGATGCGTTAATTTGAAATTTAAACTTAACGGAAGAAATGTAATCACATCGTGCATTGCTCATTAATACAACTCTGCTTGTTTACAACCATTCATTCTTTTGGGATATGTATTGATTGTGTGTTAATGTGTGTACACAAGCAGAAGTACGTGTGAATGTATGCCCGTGTGTGTACAACTAAAAGGTATAAAAGGCGAATGATCACATAATAAAAGTTAGTTGGCCGGCAGCTCGTGCGATGGTAAGAACAATATTAGTCGTTGGACACATCAGCTAATACTCTTAACCTAGCGAGATCTAAAACTGGTTTTGGACACATTATCAGTGGAGGATCTTAGAGCAACTCGTTGTTGTAGTAACAGGAACAGCTCTTGTCGTTGGACACATCAGCAAGAGACTATCCTGCTCTCCAAAATAACAAGCGAGAAACCGACCACAGTATTTTAATCGCCGTTTATAAGTCGATGACACAACCACACGAGGGCATCATCATAACGTGCGAGAAAAGAGTATTGGGAGCAAGAGCACGACCCTAGACGCACAATAAAGATTATAACGTTTTAATCTGGTGTTTTACTATTATATAAACGACCCTGGACTCCGCTGACCATCACCCCAGCAACCAGCGAGAACGTGTCGTTACATTGGCGCCCGAGCAGGGACTTTTTGTCCATCAAGAAAATTTTTTTTTTTTAACAACAGGGAAATATTTATTTTCTCAATAAGGAAGACAGATTCTGTGTAATAATAAACACAAACAACATGTCCGTCGGCACTGTGCTTAAAACAACGTGGGTTTACACTTTAAAAAAAGAGGAACTTACAAATTATCTGACACAATGTGAGCAAAATCCGAGCGGATCAGTCGACGAGATGAGAAAGCGTTTTGCAAAATTTGTGACAGCTGAGCATAATGAGGAAACAACGAGAAAACTTCTAGAATGGCAGGTCAAACATGAGACAAGTGGATTGTTTTCACCAAATATAAAATTACAATTGCCAGTCACAGCAGCAGATGATAATTCGACATCACCAAGAAAAATAGAAATTTACAAAAAGGCAGCACAATCCCAAACAAACAACCAAGCACCAAAAGAGGACCGGTTATCTACAATTGAATTAGTCCGGAAATGGGGACTGAAGTATGATGGTAGAAAAGACCCGCTTGGATTTATTGAGCGAGTGGAGGAACTAGCTGGAATGTATGAAATGGAACTGACAAGCGTCCTCCGGGTTATGTCAGAACTACTACGTGAAAGGGCGCTCAGTTGGCTCAGAAATAATAATAAACATTGGGACAAATGGGTAGCTTTTAAAAAGGATTTTTACGATTTCTTTCTGCCGCCACGCTATTTCGAAAAACTCGATGACGAGATTCGGAAGAGAGTACAGCGGCCACGTGAACCATTTAAAGATTACGTGCTTTCCCTGCAAGACCTGATGCGACATGCGCAAGTAAGTGAAGAACAAAAATTGGAAAGAATCTTTCGCAATGCCAACGCCGACTACCAGTGGTATATACGGAGAAAGGATTTTTCCACACTAGATGACCTCATTTCTTTAGCAGCAGACTTGGAAAGTATTCCAAACACAGTGCCAGCTCGTGGAGAACATCATCGTATGATTAATAATCAATCGGCACCTAGAAATCGCACTACGTTAGTTGCAAAGACAACGAGTAGTAGAACGCACCTAGCCTGGGAGGACGAGAAACTAAAAGCATATGTCAAGGTCAACAGTCACGGCACCACTGCTATCATCGACACTGGAGCTACACGCAGTTTCATTAGGCCATCCTTAATAAAAAAAATTAACAACCCAACCACAATATGTAAAAAAAAATATTGAGGTACTATTAGCCGATGGTTCTAAACGAATAGTATCTAACGCAGTAAAGTTCCAAGTCACTTTGGGTAATATTACGACGGAACACATTTTTCTAATTATGGTGGCAGCCACAGAACCACTCATCTTAGGACTTGATTTCCTCAAAGTTGTTAACACAACTATCACCTGTGCTGGGCTATCCGTTCAAGCTGGAAATTACTACGAACAACCCCTAACCGATAAGGTAAGCCACCAACTCTGTAAACCAGTGCGCACACAAACAGGTAGTAGTTTTAATAAAGAGACGCAACAACAAAAAATTAGGCAGTTTCTAGAAGAAGAGCTACCCAAATTCAGAAAAATTAATGGATTATCTACTGCTGCTACTCACCGAATAGTTATGAAGGATGACCGTCCGATCAAGATACGATATGCTCCGCGAAATCCCGCAATGCAAGAAATTATTGACGAGCAAGTGAGCAAACTAATTGACCAAGGCTGTATTGAGCCATCATGTAGCCCATATAGTTTCCCAATAACGTTGGTTAAGAAAAAGAATGGAAAGTGGCGTACCTGTATGGATTTTCGCCAGCTCAATGCTAGGTCCATTCCTGATGCTTACCCTCTACCAAGAATCGATAGTATCCTGAACCGGCTACGCAATGCAAAGTTCATTAGTAGCCTGGATTTGAAAGATGGATATTGGCAAATACCTATGGAGGAAAGCAGTAAGAAATATACTGCCTTTGCTGTTAATGGTCGCGGCTTGTACCAGTGGCGAGTAATGCCCTTTGGTCTACATTCAGCTCCGGCCACGTTTCAACGAGCCTTAGACGGCATCATCGGACCAGAGATGGAACCACACGCCTTCGCCTATTTAGACGATATTATTGTCATTGGAGCCACATTTGAGGAACATATGAAGAATTTAAAGGAGGTATTTAGGCGCCTACGCGCAGCCAATTTGAAAATAAATGTAGATAAGTGCGCATTCTTTAAATCTGAAACTAAATACCTAGGCCATATCGTTACTTGTGATGGGATTAAAACTGATCCGGAAAAGATAGCAGCCGTTTCTGACATGCTTCCGCCTATAAATGTAAGAGAAGTTCGTCGCTTCCTTGGCATCACTTCATGGTATAGGCGATTTGTTCCAAACTTTTCCGAAATCGCTCAACCATTGACACAAATGTTAAAGAAAGGAAAACATTGGAAATGGGGAATGGCGCAGCAGTACGCATTTGAGACACTGAAGCAAAAACTCACCATAGCACCAGTACTCGCTTGCCCAGATTTTACCCAACCCTTCAGACTGATGCCAGCGATTATGGACTGGGGGCCGTTCTGACCCAAGAAATTGATGATAAAGAACATGTAATCGCTTATGCCAGCCGGCACTTAAACAAAGCGGAAAAAAATTACTCCGCCACTGAGAAAGAGTGTTTGGCAATTGTATGGGGCATCCGGAAAATGAGACCCTATCTTGAGGGGTATAAATTCAAAGTATTAACAGATCATCTATCCTTAAAATGGCTAAACTCTATCGATAACCCCACTGGACGTTTGGCAAGATGGGCACTCGAATTACAACAGTATAAATTTACCATCAATTATAGAAGAGGGAAGCACAATGTGGTGGCCGACGAGCTTTCTCGGCAACCGGTAGAAGAGGTAAACCTAGCACAAACAAAGCCGACATCTACTTGCCAGTGGCTTGAAAAACAAATGGCAGCCGTACAAAAATACCCGGAAGAATTTGCAGATTACTCTATTGTCAATGGACAACTATATCGGCATTTCACCAGAGAAGCAAATGATAATGATTCCACTCCGTGGAAACTCTGCGTGGCCACGCCGTTAAGACTACAAGTTCTACGGGAGACACACGATCAAGCCGCAGGTGGCCACCTCGGTATCCGAAAAACTCTTAACAAAGTTGCTAGTCGTTATTATTGGCCAGGTATGAGCCGAGATATTTGTCGGTATGTAAGGAAGTGTAAAGTTTGTCAAGAATACAAAATTGCACAACAAATGCCAGCAGGGAAAATGTTGACGCGCCTTCCAGGAGAGCCGTGGTCTCTTCTCTGTGCAGATTTCGTTGGGCCTTTGTCCCGATCCCGACACGGAAATACGATGCTTTTCGTGCTCTTTGATCATTTCACTAAATGGTGTGAACTGATTCCGCTGCGGAAGGCTACGGCCGAAGGTGTGGTTAAAGCTATCAGAGAGCGAATTGTGTCACGATATGGGGTACCAAAGGTCCTCCTCACCGACAATGGAACACAATTCACATCGCGGGTGCTAAAAAAGTATTTAGAAGAACTTGGGGTACAGCAGCAATTTACCGCTCCTTACACCCCACAGGAAAATCCAACGGAACGAGCCAATCGTACGATCAAGACCATTATTGCACAGTTTTCGCGTCAAAAGCATTCTGCCTGGGATGAATCGGTGCCTGAAATCATTTTGGCCATAAACACTAGCACATCGGCATCAACAGGGTATGCACCGGCTTACTTAACACAAGGAAGAGAACCCCGTTTACCAAAAGCACTGTACGACGAAGTGACCATCGGCACAGGAGCTCGCGCAATTACTCCAGTTGATCGCGCTAAAGAACTGAAGGAGATCTTTGTTATAGTACGACGAAATATAAGCAAAGCGTCGCACAACCAGAAACACTATTATAATTTACGACGTCGTAAGTGGCAACCTCAAATAGGTGATCGCGTTTTAGTCCGCCAACATCCAGTGTCGAAAGCAATCGATAGCTTTGCGGCTAAATTGGCTCCTCGATTCGGGGGACCTTATGTCATCACGGGATTCGTGTCCCCCGTTATTGTTAAACTTAGTAGAGTAGAGAGTAGTGAAAGGCGCACAGCCCATCTTAGTGAAATAAAACCATTTATAGAGTCACATCAATAGCCTCCAGAAAACGACGTCTACACCCGCGGGGAAGTCATTGAAGAGCAGGAAGCTGCACCGGTTCCAGAACTGGCATCGACCATCCTGAGCCCCATTAGGTCATCATCATCATCATCCTCATCTACAACGTCCCCATCAAAAACATCGAAATTGAGCACGTCTTCAACATTAATTTCATCATACGATCCACAGCCACAAGCCCTTACTATCATCGAGCCTATCTGCATGGACAACCCCATTGTATCTAGCACAATTCTCCCCAATCCCTTATCAGACGTTGTAGTATCAACTCTAGCCGTAGAACCAATCGAGATTCCGCTGGACCAGGCTCCCGAACAACTTAGGCAAGAGATACAGGATCGAATGGCCTCAGAACAGCCTAAGCCTTGGGGTAGACTGGTCAAAATAATAAATGGTCAGCGATATAGGGTCATAATCTCTCGGTCAGGAATGGTGAGAGTGATTTGGCTTAAACAATAATTACCAGGGGAGAGGAAGGGTAGTGTGACGGCCAAAGTCGCCACTTGTTTTAGGCTCACACACTAAAATCTTTTTTTTGTTTATTATAATAACTTTTATATATTTGAATTATTTTTATTTTATAATAACGTTTATATTTTTCATATTGATGCGTTAATTTGAAATTTAAACTTAACGGAAGAAATGTAATCACATCGTGCATTGCTCATTAATACAACTCTGCTTGTTTACAACCATTCATTCTTTTGGGATATGTATTGATTGTGTGTTAATATGTGTACACAAGCAGAAGTACGTGTGAATGTATGCCCGTGTGTGTACAACTAAAAGGTATAAAAGGCGAATGATCACATAATAAAAGTTAGTTGGCCGGCAGCTCGTGCGATGGTAAGAACAATATTAGTCGTTGGACACATCAGCTAATACTCTTAACCTAGCGAGATCTAAAACTGGTTTTGGACACATTATCAGTGGAGGATCTTAGAGCAACTCGTTGTTGGAGTAACAGGAACAGCTCTTGTCGTTGGACACATCAGCAAGAGACTATCCTGCTCTCCAAAATAACAAGCGAGAAACCGACCACAGTATTTTAATCGCCGTTTATAAGTCGATGACACAACCACACGAGGGCATCATCATAACGTGCGAGAAAAGAGTATTGGGAGCAAGAGCACGACCCTAGACGCACAATAAAGATTATAACGTTTTAATCTGGTGTTTTACTATTATATAAACGACCCTGGACTCCGCTGAGCATCACCCCAGCAACCAGCGAGAACGTGTCGTTACAATGTAAACTTTCATTTTTCTACTTACGTCAATTTCTGTTGTTATTACTTGTTTATAGTTATACTCTGAATTGAATACATTTTTATAAATATAGTAGTTATTCATTTTGATGTTTTTGTATAAACTTTAAAATATTGATTATTCCTAAACTCTTCTGACAATAAAGGGTATATAATTGTTCTTTTGTAATTGTACAATTTTTATTCCGTGATATAATTATCTAAAAATAAAAGGTAAGGGCATGTGGGAATCTTTAATGACAACATTTGCTAAAAAATCGTGCATGAATCAAACTATAATTCGTAAGGAATTGGCAATGTTGCGTTTAAAAGAAGGTGAAAATCTAAATGTACATTTGATAAAATTTGATTCGCTTATTCGAGAACTCAAAACTGCTTGAAAATGCTGATGTTATTTCTCAATTATTTTTAACTTTACCTGAATCATATGATGCTGTTGTGAACCTGCCTGAAGATCAAATGAATTTGGGTGTAATAAAATCTAGACTTTTGTGTGAAGAATCCAAAAAGAAAAATCGCTGTAGTGAAGAAGCTGAAGGTCCAGTTGCTTTTTATTTCAAAAACAAAAAAAGATTTAATGGAAAGTGTAACAAATGTGGAAAGTTTGGACACATGATGAAAGACTGTCGTGTTAAAGAACCAAAAACTGCAGAGGGTGTAAGTTTTATGGTGAAAAATTACAAAAATCCACCAAAAATTAATCTAACTGATGAAGAAGAAATGGTTTTCGCCTTAGATTCAGGAGCTACTGATCATTTTGTCAATGATATTAATGTTTTTAATTCAATAAAAAACCTTAATGTTTCCCGTTACATAGTTGTTGCAAAAGCTGACGCAGGAATTGAAGTTTCACAAATTGGTAATATTCAAGGAAGAAGTGATACAGATTACCCAATTCAATTAATAAACGTTTTATATAGTGCAGATTTTTGTGACAATTTACTATCAGTCAAAAAAAATGGTTGATGCTGGTTTAAGGGTAACGTTTCAAAAACCTAGAGCTCTTATTCAAAAAAAAAATGGTGAAATAATAGCAACTGCATTAAATAGGGGTAATCTTTTTGAATTAAAATTAAAGATCAAGAAATCAAATGCTTCTTCTTCTTTATTTCCAAATTCGATATTAGAATGTAAGCGACCATACAGTTATATCAATTTTCATTCCAATTACATATTATATAAAAAAATTACATTTGATATTTTATAATATTATAGATTCATAAACTATTAACAACCCTTTCAAAACTATTCCTACTTCTTGCCGCATTTAAAAGATTCGCCGTATTATCTAAATTTGTCCACTCTTCTATATTTTTTATCCAAGTCATCTCCTTTCTGCCTACGGTACGACGTCCTTCAATTGTTGTTTTCAGGATTGTTTGCAGTAGCTTATATTTTCCATTTCGCATGATGTGTCCTAAGTATGCCGTTTTCCGTTTTTTGATGACAGATAAAATTTCTCTTTTTTGGTTCATTTTTTTCAGTATTTCGAGATTTGTTACGTGCGCAATCCAAGGTATTTTTAATACTCTTCGATAGACCCACATTTCGAAGGCTTCTAGTCTTTTTATAACGGCAGATTTAATAGTCCAGACTTCTACAGCGTATAATAAGACTGACCATATATAGCATTTAATGAACCTTACTTTTGTCTCAATATTTATATCATGGTTGGTCAGAACTTTTTTATATTTAAAAAAGGCATCTCTTGCCATTTCTATCCGGCATCTTACTTCTTTCGAGGGATCCCACTGATCATTAATTAGGACCCCGAGGTATTTAAAATTTTGTACTCTCTGGACATATGAGTTTTTTATTTTAAGTTTTGCATCATTGTGTAGTTTTTTCTTACTAACAGTACAGACTTCGAATGCATCTGATTTCTTTGTAATCTATTCCGATGGACATAAGTATTTCCATTAATTTATCATGTTGCACTGTGTGGAAAGCTTTCTCATAGTCGATGAAGCATAAAAAAATATCCTTGTTAGCCTCTCGACATTTTTGTATTAGGACCTGAACATAAAATAATGCTTCTCTCGTCCCCATCCCTTCTTTGAAACCAAACTGATTTGCTCCCATCGCTTGTTCACATTTTTGGTAAATCCTGTTGTGTATAATTTTTAGGAATATTTTAAGAGCGTGGCTCATTAAACTGATAAGTCGGTGATCACTACAATGTTTGGCGTGACTTTTTTTTTGGGAATCGCTATAAATGTTGATTTTAGCCAGTCTTGCGGCTTACATGTCTAAATCAGAAGAATACACATTATGGCATAAACGTTTAGGTCATATTGGACATGAGGGTATGAAAAAAATAAAACATAAAGATATGATTGCCGGATTTCCACAGGTAGGAAAAGATCCCTTTTGTGATGTTTGTATTTTAGGCAAACAATGTCGTGAACCTTTTTGGGAACACGTGTTCGAGCTACAAGAGCTTTAGAAAGAATTCATTCAGATGTGTGTGGACCAATAAATCCTGTTTCTTGGAATGGCTACAGATATTCCGTTTCATTTGTTGATGACTACAAACATTTCGCAGTTGTTAGCTCAATTAAAAGGAAAGGCGATGTCTTTCATAAATTTAAAGAATTTGAAGCAATAGCCACTACTGAAATTGGTAATAAAATATCAAAATTAACTATAGACCAGGACACTGAATATAAATCAAAAGAATTATGGTACAAAATGAAAACAGATTTTTCGAAACTTAAAATCTTTGGCTGCGAAGCTTTTGCTTGTATACCAAATCCAAAGAGAGCTAAATTAGACGCTAAAAGTAAAAAATATGTTTTTCTTGGGTACTGCCCAAACGGATACAGACTTTGGGATAAAGAAAATGAAAATATCATTCTTTCTCGAGATGTTAAATTCAACGAAATTCTTACCCATACCAAAATCAAAAAACTCTTTCCAATTAAACAATCAAAATGGGAAGAAATGTGTGATCATTGAACCGGCCGATGACTGCATAGAGGAGACTAATAGTGCATGTGAACTTCCAACTTAAGCTACTGAATTTAACAATGAAGTTGTAGATAACCCAAATGAAGGTCCTGTTATATTATCCACTGAGAATTTCAACTTATGTGAGGTACCAGAACCCAATGAAAATTATTTAAAAAGCCAAGAGTTGTCATATCCGCCACAACTAAGAAGAAGTGAACGTTTTTCTATAAAACCAACAAGATTAGCTGATTATTATCTATCAACATTTCAATTTTCGTTATCCCAAATTCCAAATAAATTTTCTGATATTGAGTTGTCTGATGAAAAAGAACAGTGGTTACTAGCAATTGACGATGAGTTGAGCTCAATGAAAAAAAACAATGTCTGGAATTCAGTGCCAAAACCAAATGGGGTAAAACCATTAAAAACCAAATGGGTGTTTAAAATTAAACATGATGAGAATGGGAATCCAACCCGTTTCAAAGCTAGGTTGGTAGTAAAGGGATTTTTACAACAACCTGGGCTAGATTATTATGAAACATACTCACCAGTTGCTAAATTAACTACAATACGAGAAGTTTTCGCTTTTGGAATTAATAAGGGCTATTGTTTTCACCAAATAGTCATTAAAACAGCTTTCTTGTATGGTGACCTAAAAGGAAATATATACATTGATATTCTTGATGGTATGAATTCTCCAAGTGGTTACTGTTTAAAATTAAATAAAAGTTTATATGGTCTCAAGCAAAGCCCTCGTTGTTGGAATGAAAAACTCAACGATTATTTATTTAAACTGGGCTTTAGAAGATCACACCACGATTGTTGTTTATATATAATGGAATCTGGTGAACATTTGATAATTGTACTTATTTAAGTAGACGATCTTTTAATGACAGCAAATACCAAATGTGAAGTCGATAAAATAAAAGATCAATTAAAATTTAAATTTGAAATGTCGGACTGTGGAAAATTAAAGCATTATCTTGGAATTAAACTTCAAGAACTTCAAAGCTCAAATGGAATAAAAATGGATCAAGAAGCAAGTATTAACAAAATATTAGTAAATTATGCAATGCAGGATTGTAATATATGTGTCACGCCAATTGAAAAGGGAGTTCACTTGACTGCTTCAAATCAAGAAAATACTTCAATTAATCCCTACAAAGAACTACTTGAAAGCCTAATTGTACCATTTAGTCTAAAATTTCAATATACATAAAATTTCAAATACATACATACATACATACATACATACATACATACATACATACATACATACATACATACATACATATGTACATACAACCGCAACTCATATTAATAACTTAATTATAAACACCCGACTTCAGTTGCTATCAACAGGTGAGATCCCGTACTTTTTGAGAAAAGTTCGGTAAAACGAGAGAAAACAAAAATAAACTCTCTTAGAGTCAAAAATGGCTGAAAGTACGGGAACACAAAAAACCAACTTTTTAACCCAAAACGTGATGTCAAAGTGTTTTGTATGCATTCCTATATACTTATGTATGTAGTAAAACCTAAAAACACAAATATTTTAAATGTACTCGCATTTTCCAACATATTTTAGAAATTTAATTTATTAATCTTTTATTATAAAACTTCTAAATAACAACCAGAAGAAAAAGTTTGGGCTGTTTCGTGCAAGAAGAAGAAGAATACTTTCTCTCAAAATTACTCTCTTTTACCCAATCAGGGGAACAGTTTTCGGTATAATTGGTATCCCGCGGAATCCCAATGTTGAGTACGGTATCACACCTAATATGTCTTAACAAAAGTCAAACTACATATAAAAAAAACCAGTATTAAAAATATTGTTTTTTTTCCTATGAAGTTTGACTTTTGTTAACGCATGTTAATGTCTAATGGAGACGGGGGGTAACATTATAACTATAAATATTTACTAGTATAAAAGAAAAAAAACAGATTCTACTTTACGTAAATAATCAGAAGCTTTTTAAAGACTGCCACTGGTACAACTTTCAATGTGATGTTTTTGTATTTCTGTAAATTCAACATTTTTTTGGAAAAGCAAAGACAGAAACTAAATTGCTTATTTTTCCAGTTTATATCGTAATAAATTTTTAATGTTAACACTTCTGCTGTTTAAGGTAAACTTTATAACTACTTATTATTAGTCATAATTTTTTTTTAATATATCGTTTTTAAGACAAACCATTATTTTTACACTCTTATTGAAAAATTTCTTTATCATATAAAATCGCTCAAAAATGGGTGATCTTTCATTAAAACATAATAAATATAAAAATGAATTATTCTTCAAAAAACGACGAAAAAACACCCAAAATTTTTGGGTTACTTTTCATATGAAATATTACCCAATTTTGTTTGAAGATTTCTTGGGCGATTTTTCATAGGATCATTTTGCATTCAGCCTTCTTTATTATGCATAACCATCGATTTCTTTAACATATACGATTAGAAGATATTTTTTCCAAGTGAAATAGGTATTATATATTTTTTAAGAATGTTTTTAATTCTCTTTAAACTATAAACTGACACTTTTTTAAGCTTTTTTATTCCTGAATTTACACTAGTGCCTCGTTTCTGTAACTTAAAAGTGAAACATTTTTTACATGAAATTCTTACAGTTATCTTATTTTAAGCAGGTTGAGCTAGAGTTAATCATTACCTTTTTCTCTTTTTTTATATTAAAAAGTTCTTGACAACTTGGTTATACAAGATGACTAATGTACTCGTACTTTCATGTGAAATTTTTCCCAAAAATGTTTCATTTCAAGAGGCCTAGACACTACCAAAATGCAGGATGTCAAAATCGTGTATGTGTACTAGATGCTTTGATATGCACATGCTGGATGACTCGTCCAGCATTCATTTTTAATTTGATTTTGTGCTGTAAACATCGTGCTGCAAGTTTCGCAACTTCTGTCTTAAATTCATGCGCAGCATATTTTTCCATTTTAATCTTCCTGATTTCCATTCTGTTATTGTTTTTATAGAATTACAATGAAATTAGTAAAATTGCACATTACTCATCATTTAAATTACGGTCACGATTTATATCTTCTTCTTTCGACATTTTCGGCAACCGCACAACTTGAAATCTTATTTAAAATGAAAAATTTGTACGTGCGTGTAGAAGAAACACATTACACACATCAAAATGTGACATCTAGCACGCCAGAAATGAAAAATTTTTGATTTTTCTCCAGCATCGTCTGTGTAACACACACAAATATGGATGATTATTTTGACCGTGTCTATGCGGCTTAATATCGTAGATCATTCTGATATTCATCACTGCGCTGTATCTGATGTACAGTGCGAACGTAAAATAATAACTTAGCAACACTGAAAAAGTCAGATGTTCCAAAATGCATCATTTACATACATAGATGATGCAAAAACTTCAAATTGATACATACATATGTATGTAAGTATTAATTTGATATTTATGTTTTTTTCTACGTATTTAAACCCCAGTTTTAAAAATTGCATAACCTAATAACGTTTATCTTCCTATAATTCACAAAATAAATTTATTATAAATTTTGCATTTTTAAGACAATAGCGTTCGTAATTTTAAAGAAGTGAAAATTTTTTACCAGCATCAGCATTAAATTTTTTTAAGGTCTTACCTAGTATTTCAACTGTGTGAACTTGATCTCTGTTTTCTTGATCTCCCAGTTGGCAGATGTAGTCACCGGCATCCTGGGTCTTGACACCATTAATTTGTAGGTTGTAATCTCCAACTATTTTAAATCTTACATCTCTTGTTATTTTTAAATGTCCAGCGGTTAAAACAGATGACCCTTTTCTCCAAAGTAATACAAATGATCCTAAATTTTGGACTTTGCATGGCAACTCAATTGTTTCTCCAACAATTACTTTATATAAATGACCTCGTGATAAGAATTTTGGAGCAACGGAAGGTGTTTCACTATCTGTTTCAACATACGATCCATCAGCATGGGACTCTGAAAAAAGTGTTAGTCAGTACCATGTTCTTAATGTAAATCCTTAAAAAAAATATATTTTTAATATTCTGAAACAAATATATGTAAATATGTACTAAATAAATAAATACGCAAATAAAAGCACACTTGGTCTCTTTCCGTACTTTTGGGGTGAAGTTTGGGCATTTGGTTATCAATTAAAGAAAGTTCAAAAACGAAATAAAAATAAAACAATTTGTAAAATTTTTGTTTTTGCACAATTCTTGGAGCTACTCAGCTTCTGAAATTATGTATTTATTGCAAACGAAATATCGACACTAATAAGGTTACGGTTTCAAAACTTTATTAAAATAAATACTTTTTACATTTAAAGATGATAGTCAAGCTTGAGGCCAGTTATTATTTGTCCAATATTTCTGGCCTCAAGCTTAACTATCTTCTTTAAATATATTAAGATTTAAATAAGGCCGAAGAAATATAATCCTTATTATAAATACTTTTTATTGACAATTTTTCAATAACATTATTTATTTTTAATTACCAGGGCCCTATTCCACAAAACAACTTTTCACTTTGTACTTATCAAAGTTTTCGTCAAGTTGCAAAACTTTATGTTCCACAGAACTATACAAATTAATAAGTGATAAGTTGAAATTGATAAGTGTAATTTGCGAAGTCTTTGCAATTTTTGCATTCTCTTTGCAGTTTCTGTTCCACGTACCCCGTCTTCTGCAAAGCGCAAAGTTAATAGTGATAAGTGGAATTTGAAAAGAATTTGCAAAAATTATGCTGTTTCGTTCCACAAAAACTTTAATTTCTATTTTTGCAATGCAAATTCTGATAAGTTTATAAAAAATTTGCAAGGTAAACGATCGATTTGCAAATTTTTATTGTTATAACTAGTGAAGCTTTTATAATGTTCGACGATAATGACGACGCTGTTAAAGCAACAAATTATAGAGACTGAATTAATTTTCCGGAACTACAAACCTTAACGAGTGCTATCAAATCCAAGTTTAATTAATTTTAGATAAAATTAGATCAATATTTAAGCACAATATATTGCTTGCATTGGCTCCGAAATGGTTGCCAGTACCAAGAAGTTGCAGCTATGCTTGGTATTGCAAAATCAATAGTTTGCAGAACCATACATAGAGATGACATGATGTGGTGGCCCGATAACATCAGTGGTATTGCTAAAAAGTTATTTATGATGGGTACATTCTTTCGAGTCTGTGTTTCGTAATTGTCACAATCATTAAAATTGATGCGCCAACAATTTAGGAGAAGGATATGTGGACCGGGATGAAAACCACCCAATGGGCAGACGCCAGTTGCAGGGATTGGGTTTTTTGTAAAACTTCCTCCTAGGTAGCCTGTTTATCTTATTTTCAAAATGAAATGTAAACTTTTAAATATTTACAATAACACAGATGAAATTTTTAGGTCAGGCTTACTTGAAGCAATATTTTTAGATAGACTTCGTTCTCACCAACTGACGATAGAAAATTGAATACAAGTTTTTTCGTACTCCTTTATCAACTTTTGGTTGGTTAAATAGATGATGTTTTTAATTACACTACACTAAGTAGATGGATGCGAAGTTTGCTGAAGACGGATGTAGCGGTCCAGAAAATGTAGACAATTTCCCCACTTTTTCTTTAAAATTAATCAATTTCTTTGCAATATAAAATATTCTTTCAACTTAGGCAGAATACAACGAACTTAAGCCTGACTTTTATAAAATTAAAATATTATTTACAACAATTAAAAAAAAACTTAACTTTATTGATTTGAAAACTAGCAAATAAAATATCCTTTTTAGGGTTCCGTACACAAAGTGTAAAAACGTAACCCTATTGTTTTCGCTACAATGTCTGTCCGTCTGTTAGCGCCTTTTATCTCTGGAACCGTAATAGGTAGACTCTTGAAATTTTCACAGATGATGTATAGCTGTTGCCGCTATAGCAACAAATACTAAAACTTATAGGGTGTTGCGATAGAGCGATGTTATTCACGAATATGTGCCTATTTCGTGAACTGAAGGTGGGATACACTTGAAATTTACAAATAGTAATTAAAACTTAGTTCACTATATAAACAACTATAAAAAAATAAAACTAAAAATTAAAGGGTGTTCCGATAGTGGTGAGATTTGCATGTATAAGGCCTAAGTTTTGAACCATAATAGGTAGATGCTTGAAATTTTCACAGAAGGTGTATAGCTGTGGCCGCTATAGTAGCAAATACTAAATCTTATAAGGTGTTCCCATAGAGAGGTGTTATTTATGAATATGTGCTTTTTTCTTAACCTGTAGGAAGAATACACTAAAAATATGCAAGCAGTAATTAAAACTTAGTACGCTATATAAACAAGACTAAAAAATAAATTTAAAAATTAAAGGGTGTTCCGATAGTGGTGTGATTTGCATGTATAAGGCCTAAGTTTTGAACCATAATAGGTAGACTCTTGAAAATGATAAAAGGCGCTGACAGACGGACAGACGGACAGACATTGTAGCGAAAACAATAGGGTTACGTTTTTACACTTTATGTACGGAACCCTAAAAATTAAAAAATATGTATGCACACATGATTTACTAGAAAACTTTAATGCATTTTTAAGTACTCCAAAACATCATAATTTTACTAGAGTTAGGGATGCCATTAAAAATGCATTCGAGCAAATAAATGCTAAGGAAATCATTAAATCACCATTTCCTTTTGAACACATTCATTATTTTTTTTGCTGGGTTCATAAATAAAGCCACCTATCCTTTGTTAAGCTCTTCAGGGCCCTTTTTTAGCATGTATTGTCTTTTAATCAGTTCTGTTTTATTCAAGTTATATATCTGTGGCAATAAGGAATAAGTACTTAAGTCGACTTAAGCAAAATTTAAGTTCCTGGCACCTTTGTACCCAAAGTACCAATGTGAAAACTTTCAATTATTTTTTACCATTTTCAGGAAGTTATAGCGAAATTACTTTCGAAATTTTTTATTAGTCAAGCTATTTATTTTATATACAGATGAAATTTTAAATCAATCTTAAGTTCGTTTTTATTCTCTCTCAGAAAGAATAAATCAAATTACAAATTAAGTGATATTATTAAAGAAAAATTTTGAAAATTTAATTTGCAGACACCAGCAGAGCGGAATGCATATTTTCTAGACAGCTACATCCATTAGCACTCTTCGTATCGATCTACTTTGGGTAGTGTTTAGTTGTAAGCATAATCTTTTTAAACAACCAAACTCAGATAAAGGAATACGAGAAATCTGTATTCAATCATCAATCGTCAGTTGTTTAGAACGAAGTGTACCACTACCTAAAGCTTCCCTTTTTGTTTAATTTTTTACTTTAATATTACTACCTTATATTTGTTGTTGCCTCAGTTAACCTTCGGTTAGGAATGAAAGCCATTTTTTGTTTTTATTTGTTTTCTTTCAACATTCGTTTTTAGTTAATACTTATGTATCTGGTATCAAACCTAACTTTGTTCGGTAAACATGATTGCGCGGCAGGGTGACCAGATCTAAAAATATTTTGCAGCTAGATCTGGTTTAAAATAATGCTAAAAAATGCTAAAAAAGATTACAAACTGCTAAAAAATAATGCTACAATTTATAATTTTAATGAATTTATCCCTTATACACTATTAATTTTTCATAAAATTTCTATATAATATATCATTTAAATAAAAAAAACTGATCCAAATACAATAAGGGTAAAAAAGAGCCCTAAGAAACTGAACAAAGGATATGTCTCTTTATTTATGAATAAGTCTTAAAGTAAAAGGTTTTCAGGATTTAGCAATAAATAACACAGGGCAACAACAAAAATATGCTCGAGTAACTACTATATACATTTGATGTATCATGGCTACCTTAGTACAAAAATGGTAAAATTTTTAAATTCTATGGATAGATTTTTTTTTTTTAAATTTTTTTTTTAAAATTGCAATTTTTTTGAGACGTTTCTTCAAATAATTAATGATAACTCAAAAACTACTAGTCCGATATTATTAAAATAAATTCAGAAAAATTAAGACTTGCATAGCCTTTAATTCGTCTATATATCGCGTTTCAATCGGATCAATAGTATCGGAGTTATAATAAAAAACTTAAGAAAAAAATATATTTTTTACGTAAAAATGGCAAAAATTTTCGTTTTAAAAAAATCATAAAAAATCGAAAACGGCAAAAAACTTCCAGATTCATTTTTTTATCGCATAGCGACATATAATAGCAACAAAATGAGATATCGACCATAAAAATCGATTGATTTTTTTCGAATTTATTCACAATTTAGTGAATTCGCTCATTTTCACAAAATTTTAGTTTTTTGCTTGATATACGCATTATAGCGGGTTTTCAAATGTGTGAAAAACATAAATTTTCCAATTTCAAGGGGTGCATGTCGGATTATTGTTAGATTTGATGAGAAACTTCCACCCACAAAATTTTAGTCGAATTCGACAACGTTAACACGTAGCGCATAGGCCCCAAATCTGAAAAAAGCGTTTAAATCGAAAATAATTGACAAATTTTCAGTTTTTGCAAAATTAACGCTATTTATTTCCCCTTTTGCAAAAAAGTGGATCCTGGTCCTTAGGGCAAACACAATGAGATTTACAATAAGCTACATATCTTTTAAATCGGTTAAACAGTTTTCAAGTTACTTGCCGAAGGCAATTGACAAAAAAATGTAACTAAGTCAAATCGATGGAATAGATCGAAAATGCATTTCATTGTTTTATTCATGTATTTTCTTTTATTTTATATTTTATTATTTAAATTTATTACAACATATAAAATAAGGAAATAAATAAATAAATATTATAAACTACAAACTTTGGAATTTTCTTTTATGACATTTTCTATTATTGAATAACGAAGTGTTGCTCTGAATACTCCAGCAAAAATCTGCCATCATGTGTGCATCCCAGCGACCCTGGTATCTTTCCTCCATTGTCCGAATATCTTGGTGAAATCGTTCGCCCTGTTCCTCACTTAAGTCTCCTAGATTTTCAGGAAAACGATCTAAGTGACTGTGAAGGTAATGTAACTTGATGCTCATGTTGCATCCAAGATTCTGGAAGTGAGTTAACATCTCTTCAACGTGCGCAACATAATCATCATCCTTGTTATTTCCTAAGAAATGTTGAATAACCCATACAAACGAATCCCATGCATTTTTCTCAATTTCTGACATTGAACTGAGAAAATCGGTATCTTTGACCAATTTGCGAATTTGTGGGCCGTCAAATATTCCTGCTCTCAGCTTTTCCATACTCAAACTTTTAAACTTCCTTGAAATATACTGGAAACATTCACCATCTTTGTTAAGTGCTTTAACAAATTGTTTCATCAGACCAAGTTTAATGTGAAGAGGGGGTAATATGATGGGATCTCGGGGCACCAGAGGTACATTTATAACATTCCTCATACCTGGGTCCAGTGTTTCCCTATAAGGCCATTGTTTTCTCTTCCAGTGTTCTGACTTAGCTCTGCTGTCCCATAAACATAAAAAACAAGGGTATTTGGTATAGCCACTTTGTTGACCTAATAGGAAATTTACCATCTTAATATCAACACAAATTACCCAGTTATGTTCATTATACTTTATATGTAGCTTATTGTAAATCTCATTGTGTTTGCCCTAAGGACCAGGATCCACTTTTTTGCAAAAGGGGAAATAAATAGCGTTAATTTTGCAAAAACTGAAAATTTGTCAATTATTTTCGATTTAAACGCTTTTTTTCAGATTTGGGGCCTATGCGCTACGTGTTAACGTTGTCGAATTCGACTAAAATTTTGTGGGTGGAAGTTTCTCATCAAATCTAACAATAATCCGACATGCACCCCTTGAAATTGGAAAATTTATGTTTTTCACACATTTGAAAACCCGCTATAATGCGTATATCAAGCAAAAAACTAAAATTTTGTGAAAATGAGCGAATTCACTAAATTGTGAATAAATTCGAAAAAAATCAATCGATTTTTATGGTCGATATCTCATTTTGTTGCTATTATATGTCGCTATGCGATAAAAAAATGAATCTGGAAGTTTTTTGCCGTTTTCGATTTTTTATGATTTTTTTAAAACGAAAATTTTTGCCATTTTTACGTAAAAAATATATTTTTTTCTTAAGTTTTTTATTATAACTCCGATACTATTGATCCGATTGAAACGCGATATATAGACGAATTAAAGGCTATGCAAATCTTAATTTTTCTGAATTTATTTTAATAATATCGGACTAGTAGTTTTTGAGTTATCATTAATTATTTGAAGAAACGTCTCAAAAAAATTGCAATTTTAAAAAAAAAATTTTTTAAAAAAAATCTATCCATAGAATTTAAAAATTTTACCATTTTTGTACAAAGGTAGTCATGATACATCAAAATTATATAGTGGTTTTAAGAGCACATGAAATTTTTTTTATTTTGTTGTGCTGTGTAATTAATTTTTTGTTATAAAAGGATAAATATTTTGTTCATACTAACTTTCAACCCACAATAAAGCGTTTGTAGTTTTTTTAAAGGTTAAAGAAGTACCATTTTAAACGCGGCTTCAAAATGATGTCTTTACATCGAAAGCGCTCGCCAAACGTACCAAAACAACAGCCAGTGACGACGGTCTTCACCGAAAGGTATGACAACAGTTAAATTCAAAGTTTACCTAAAACTTAACTTTGAGTGGCTCTTATTTATTTCTGAAGGCTTTAATTCTACATACTCATCATTAATACTAGCTGTGCCCGCCCTTTCCCCAGCGTCCTTATAATATATTGTTCGATTTTGCTTTGAAAGCAATATACATCAAAGTGCCTGACATTTTTAGTGCTTCAGTTATGGTTTATGTATTTACTTTACATAAGCATCTCATCCCTCCTAAAATATGCCTCTTTCAAAAATAAAAGGCGTCTTAAAGTATGCATATCGGTAAAATTACGTACTTTCAATGCTTTTTCTCCACTTACTCTTGGAAATAAGATATTTATGCGGAAACAAGTATCCTATATTTGAATTAGGATACACAAAATGAACAAGTGGTCATAATCGAACAAACTAGCTTACAGACACATGCCTACTCATACCATACTATTACTGAGCAAACCACTGTTCGTTTTATAAAAATTTATCTGACCGAGTGAAACGAATTTTCTATACTAGAGAGCGCCGTGTTTACTTGTCTTATGTTTAAAACACTCGGTGTATTTTCTTTGGTAGTTGTGTAGAACTTTTGAATATGACTTAGTTCTTTTTGCCTGCACTAGTGGTTTTTTTATATCTTAGGAAATATAGGTCTTAAATTGAAAGTAAGTAATGTTGTTAAAAAGTCCTGTGTTTTTAATTTGTACACTCTAACTGTGTTCGTGTTTCAGTCAAAGCATAAAACTGCTTGAACTCGAGCAAGTTCATTGTTATTTGTTTAAAATTAACTTAATCAACTTGCTTTAGAAACTCCGAGCATTTAGCTCGCTGGTCTTGGCTGTTTATTACTATCCACTCAGCGTTGCTCGTGTGATTGAACATGAATTCAGTGAAATATTATAACGAGAGTCTCATGCGCTTCAGTTTTGTGCTCATGCAGTTTTTTTTTGTAACTAAACATAACATTTTACCGATTTATCGAATATACCTTAAACAAGTATTCGACTGATCGATTGGTTTTTTATATTCCATTTTAAAAATTTATTTATTTTGCAATTAATGGGCAAAAATTTATTGTGGTATAAAATAACAATTAATAAACTTGTAAGGTGTAGACTCTTTCGATTTCAGAATAATGCAGTATGCCATTATTGGAATAATTGCAAAGTCCAATACAAGTCAATTCCTTATAATCGACAAAGGACCTATTAAATAAATGTCTAAAAGTCCCAGTAAAATTTTTACTCACAACTTCAGTCAGAAGAACTAAATGCATTATTTTGCTACTTAATAACTACTTCCTTATAATAAATTATATTTTCTTGTATAAAATAATATATTTAATTAAAAAATGAAAATTTATGTCTTCCGATATAGTTGGTATAACTTTTAGATCTAAAATTTTTAAATATGCATTTAAATCCTTCGTCGCCGAAGTAGAATAAATTGGCTATGCTAGCATTCATCAACTAATATGCCGATTACATAACACAAAAGCGTATTGCAGCAAAGCAACACTGTTCTAACATTGCCAACGACCATACCACGCTGAATACATCGGTTCTCGTCCAATCACCGGGGGTAAGCATCGAAGTGGACATCAAGAGAAGGTTTTTTATTAATTTTATGGAATGTCATCAAGACATTGCCAGGGGTTATGTAAAAGGAGAACGTGTTTTAGTGGTCTTGTTGGTCCGAATTGGCAAAAGAACTAAAAGTATGTGGGTCACCAACTAAAGATGTTAATGGCTGGAAGAAAGCATGGGCAGATTGGAAGACTTATGTGAAAAAAAAAAGTTGTGTCAAAACAAAGGAAAGAAAATCAAAATATATTTCGACCGATGTGGAGGAATCCATAGCAAGGATAAGTGGAATTTACAAAAGTGTCGATGGTATCAGTGGATGTAAAAGTTTTGCAAACTATGATGTAGGTTTATTCCTCAACGATAGAATGAAGACCTTAATGTACACCCCTCGACATCAAACAGAGTAGAGCGTGGTTCCATTTTATCGGCGAAGAGGCAAAGATATCGATCGCCATTCCCTGATGCAAAAAGATCCAAAAACTTCCCACAACATCGCCATTTATTTTAAAAAGAGCCAGATCACACACCCCATCTAAACCTGATTTAAACCAACATTTAAAAAATCTCGTAAAACAAACGAGTGATAAACTTTCTGTAGAAAAAAGAATTACTAAATTAATGGAAGAGCAACGTAACCAAATGACTGTACAAAACCAAATATTTAATAGGCTTTGCAATATTTTAGAAAAAAAAATCGAAGCCAAGCAGAGGAATGATACCGAAGTGCAAAAGATTCTGTGCAAAAAAAATTAATTCAAACATTAAAACTCGAAGTAGAACGAAAAAAAGCTGAAAGATTTTAGAAGTTTACTAATTTCATTTTAACTGAACTAAAGATCTCGAGGAGTACAAACTACTATTACCTCAGTACATAAAATGTATGTTATTTTTATTAATTATTTTTATTAAAGAAGTAAAATAAATGAATTTAAATATAAATTAATTAATTATAAATTAATTAAAATAAATGAATTTAAATATACATTAATTTATTTGGATGGCAATGTTATCGCTAAGAGCGGGTTTTTAAGTTGGAGTTCAGAGATTAAGTCATCCTTAATCTTTGTTTTTAGTTTTTAAGATAATAATTAACTAATTTTACTTGCTAGTTTAAGCGGCCAACGTTGGTGGTTTAAACCATAGATAACACATAGATAGTCAACTGAAACGTCAAAAACCTAAGTCTCTTGTCAAAAAACCTAAGTTTAAGAATGTATTGGTAGGCAAAATTGTATAAGTGTTGGTTATTACAAAAATTTCCCCACAGCACCTAAACTGCACATAGTTGTATAAAATGTTTTGTAAAAAAAAATATTTTTTTACATTCAATTTTATATGCTAAAATTACATAAACTTATGTTTAAAAAAATATATATATATTTGAATTTTTGCTAATATATTTATATGTGCGAAAAACGTTATATTGAATAGTAATTTAAAATAATTATTATTTTGTATTGAAAATTTTCATCCCCTAAAAGACAAAAAAATACAATACTGTGAAGAAATAAATTTGTGTTATCTATGGTTTAAACCATAGATAACACATAGATGGTCAACTCTCCAAATGTCAAAAACGTGGCTATAAATGTCTTCACACATACGGGTACGGTGTGAATTCAACACGCATAGGGGAGTAAAATTTCTACTTATATTAACACACTATTACGCAATATATTTTTGCACTATCCAATTATGTAATTAATTTCCAATTTTTGCAATAAGAACTTATTCACAGTTTAATATATTTTTAATTTTTTAACAAAAAATATATTTCATTTTGTTGACATTTGTTAGGTGAAATTTATTTCTTCACAGTATTGTATTTTTTTGTCTTTTAGGGGATGAAAATTTTCAATACAAAATAATAATTATTTTAAATTACTATTCAATATAACGTTTTTCGCACATATAAATATATTACCAAAAATTCAAATATATATATATATATTTTTTTAAACATAAGTTTATGTAATTTTAGCATATAAAATTGAATGTAAAAAAATATTTTTTTTTACAAAACATTTTATACAACTATGTGCAGTTTAGGTGCTGTGGGGAAATTTTTGTAATAACCAACACTTATACAATTTTGCCTACCAATAATCATTTTTATTTGTACAATGACACTGAATTCAGGCAAAGGTTCCGATTGTCCAAACAGTCAGCTTACAATGTGTTAGAACTTATTGGACATCATATAAAAAATACCACAACTTGGTAAGTAATAACAAAAAATGTATGTATATGAGTCCATAATTAATAATTATTAAAGGAATAATGCTTTATCCGAAGAACATATGCTACTAATAACTTTACGCGTATATGCAACTGGAGGCATGTTGATGACAATAGGATACTTAAATGGAGTGTCAAAATCTACTATGTCTAAAGTCGTTACACGCGTAACTCATAATTTAGCACTGTTGAAATATAATTTTGTTAAGTTTCCGCAATCGGCTGAAGAACTTTTTAAAGCAAAAAAGGAATTTTTTGGAATTGCTAAATTTCCTAAAGTTATAGCTGCCATTGACTGCACCCATATCAAAATTATTTCTCCAGGGGGAAACAGTGCTGAAATTTACCGAAATAGAAAGGGGTTTCTATCTATTAACGTACAAACAACGTGCGATGCCAATTTAAAAATGACGAATATTGTTGCTTGTTGGCCAGGATCCGCACATGATTCGATATTCTCAAAAATTCAAAAATTTATTCTAAATTCGAGAGTGGTGAATTTAACAATGGAATAATAGTCGGAGATGGTTGATATCCTAATAAAAAATATATAATGACACCATTATTAAATCCAAAAACACCTGAAGAAGCTTTATACAACGAATCGCAAATAAGAACTCGTTCTTGTGTAGAACGTAGCTACGGTGTCTGGAAAAGACGATTTCCCATACTCTCTTTAGGAATTCGTTTAAACTTTAAAAAAGAGTAAAGTATTATTGTTGCAACAGCAGTGCTTCACAACATTTGCTGTCTAAATAATGAAACGGAATCTCCTAGTTTGCCAGACAGTTTGCAGGAAGCTATTGATTTTGTTGCATCTGTCCCTAATAACAGAGAATCTATTCAGAAAAATAATAACTTTGTCCGACGGGCTTTAATAAAGGATTATTTTAAAAAGCTATTGTAAACAACTAATTTGCAATGAAACATAGGGTTCTGTTTTTGTCAGTTATTCATTAAAACATTTCAGTTATTTATTAAAACATTTTTAATTAAAGCATTAAACAATATTCATTATACAAAATAAAATATATTCAAAATTCTTTTGCATAGGGTTTTACTATAGTGGAGTCTTTTTTTGAAAACGATCCCACTCTTTGTCTTATTTCTTCTATTTCCAATTCTAATTTTATTTTGCGTAGCTTTGCCTCTTCTTCAAAAACCTTCATCTCCAGTTGACATTTTTGTTTTTTAATAATAGCTAGCTCGGCCCATACATCCTTTCTCTCCTCTTTCTATTTTCTGCAATTAGCGATAAATGCTTAGGGGCTTTTAGCATTTTTGAGGTGTATTTGTCCCATTTGTCTTTTGGACTATTTCGACAGAAAGAACCTTCTTTTTCATCTAAATGTTAAGAAAATTAAAATTATGTATCATTTCAACATATTAGTGCAAGTATAAAATGAAAATTGACATACCAAAACATTCGTCTTTGACGAAAACGGTCTTGTTATAATTACTATCGTCGTCATATATGGACGGCAAACCTTCAACTTGCTCCGCCTGCAGTATTTGTATTATTTCATGATCCATTGATGAAATATTTGATTGTGGTTTTGAACCACCCGTTTGATAAAACTCTTTTTTATCTAAGGCATAATTATTTTTTGGGCATTTTTTCATATTATCATATTTTATTTTTAAGTCTTATATGACCTATATCCACCAAACTGCGAGTTAAAACAAACTGCAATTTCTTCCCAACAACGAGATTTTTCTGCTGCGGTGGTTCTGTCTGTTTTTTTACACTCGATGATACTTTTTCTTTCATTTACAATTTTGTCAGGTATTCCACCTCAATTGTTGTAAAATTTGCAGATCTTTTAATTTCGGTTCCACAAGTCATTTTTTTTTTATTAATTTCAAACAAGCTGTGAATTTTTTTTTTCTTCTCTATAAAACAGTGTTGTTTTGATAAAATTCTGAAATTTAAAAAAATATGTTGCCATATTTTGTTGTTCTGTATGGTAACACAACAAGGTTTAAACTACCACTTAAAAACATCAACATCAGTTAATATTGGATTAAATTAAGTATAAGATTAGCTAATTAAAATAGAATCTTGAGTTTAAACTAGTATTTAAAAACCCGCTCTAAGTCATTTGGCAATATTATATACATAAATCTCTTTCAGGAATTTCCTCCTGATCGTTGTCGTTAGATTTATAATCAATTTCGTTTACCCTTAATGTTAGGTCTTCCTCAAAATCTATGTTAAACTCTCTGCATATGTTGTGTAAGGCACAGCAAACATTTGTTATTTTTACGACCTTTTCTGGGGTGTAAGCTAAGGTACCTTGCAAGCACCTGAAGCGACTTTTTAATACCCCGATAGTGGGGTCTATTATGTTGCGGCATATGCTTTTTTTAAATTTGTGTTCCATTAATTTTGCCGCCACATTTTTATAAGGTGTAATTAAAATGGGTTCTAAACCATATCGTACTAGCCATGAGTTTTTATTCCTATTTAAATATCGATTTAAAAAGTAAGTTCTTGCAAAGTGCATGTTCCAAATAAAAGAGTGATGGCAAGGCCCAAGTCTGCAAGCATCCACAGTCCGGACTTTCATTTTGTAATCGCATATCTAACATAAAAACAACTTAATTGTAATGCAATATATAAAATAAAGTTTTCTTACAATCATTCCGTTGACGCTGAACTTTTCTTTTCGGCTTAAAAAGCTGACTAAGCCACATCTTTGATGTGTGTACCATCAATACAGCCTACTATACCAGGTATGTATTTGGTATTTATCGAAAATAAATGCTTTCGATATTTTCTTCTCATCATCAGACATTTTTAGAATTATCCATTGTGAGCATATAAGGTTTTCAATTGCAGTAATTACTCTCCACAATATCGTAGACTTCCAAGATTTAGATCGACATCTTTTGCTGTAGTGTTGATAATGATAAAACTATCTTATATTAAATTGTAATAACTGGCTTTGCTTAACTATAACGCTCTGAAAAGTACCAGAAGCCAGAAACCTAAGTGCAGTTGATAACTGTAGCATTGGTGGTAATGTCGAGCTCAGAAGATCATGAGAGATTTCTTCCAATATCATAAGAAAAGCCTCTTTATTCAGTCGATAATAGTATATGAAACTAATTAAAAAGTAGTTATTAGTTACATATGTATATCTAATTGTAAATACTTACACTGTGCTTGGGTACAACAAAGGATCTGAAGCATCCCCTAAACTCTGCGTCGTATTTTCTCTACATTCATTTTACTTTCTTCTGCTGCATTAATTAAAGATATCGCGGGCATTTTTCTTTTATTTTTTCTTCTTAAAACAAATCATAAATTATTTTGATTTTGGCACTTCCACACAAATATTTTTTAAATTTTTTTTTACTTTCAAATCAACTGTTTTTATTTTTTTATTTTTTTTTTTTTTTGTTTTGCTACATTTCTCGTTATAATGCCATATTTAAATATTTAATACATAAAAATTGATTTTGTATTTGTTCGGTTTAATGAATCCGAACGGAATCTATAGAAGCTAAAACCATTCAGAACGGAACGGTAACTACGGAATCATTTCAATTCCGAACGAAATTTGTAACATGTCTGTATGATTCAATTTCAGAAAATATTTCGGTTTGGCTCTAAGCCATCTGTTGTATTTGTTTTTGTTTTTATCATACATAAGTGTAAACAAATAATATTTCAAAAACTACTTTTTCAGTGGTCCGATTTTTTGAAGATATTTTAAAAGCTGAAAAGACGATTTTTTATCAGGAAATTTACGATTTTTCCTAAAATTCACCTGGCAGCTCTGGGTATATGTGCTTTGTTAAGAAATTTTAAGCAGGTAGACGAAGACTCGAGAAATATAATGTGAAGCATCACAGAAAAATGGAAAATCACAAAAGAGAAGCGAAAAAATGCCCTCTTTAACCCCTTGCCATCAAATCTCGTCTGTCTGCCCTATTTCTGTCTATTGTAAAAGGGGACAAAGGAAGAGGGATTATTGTATAAATACATATTTTTATATTCTTAAAATACTTTTATTGTAACTTCAATAAATTAAATCGTATTTAATTAAATATTTTTATTCAATTTTGATTCAAAGAAGTTGTGTGTGACAACTTCAGAAGTGAGATTACCCCATGTTCGTACGTACATATGTATGTATTTGCAACAAGATGCCTAGTTTTAATAATATGAACATTAATACACTGCGTAATAAGTGTAAAACGTTTGGCTTGCCGACGAATGGAAGCCGAAAAGATTTAATTTAACGTTTGGAAGAAAACTTCGAGTAGCCATCATTTGTCAATTACAATTTCAGCCCGTCACCAATTTCATCGCCTACGTCATCAACACACACCATTCTTTCTACGGATGAATCAAACGTCGCAAATTCCGCACTGTATGTATTTGCCATTATCAACATTAGTAAATTCAGTAATTTATACAACACGTGGAATATGATCATAATATATATGTAAAAGAGTCCAACGGTCAGCAAATTGTGTACAATTTATCTACGCAACTATATAATAGTGCATTTGTAACGAGTGATCAGAAATATGTTGAAAATAATATGATGTCATCTCCTACAAATGTATACAAACATACGTCTCGTCAGTTGGTACAACAAGTAGTCGATATTTTGAATTTCAGCCAGCAGTTCAAAGATTACAACTGAAATGAAAAATAAGAGTTTTGCGACAAACAACTTAATTATGCTGGCATGCATGGGCAAAGGTGAAGGTGTTGATTGTGACAGCAGGACGAATGAACAGAACATTTATGAGAGCTGTCGAAACATGAACCAGAAATTTGTTGCTGAAAAAATCAGTTTTTTGGAAATTTTAATTAGAACAACAAAGTGTGCCACTCGGTGGCAGGAATAAATTGTATGAAAATCACAACAGAAATCAACAGAATATGTATAATACACCTGATCTTGCGCCTCGAAATCAGGTTACATTTTCAAATCCAGCAGCTCCAACGGATTTTTCCGATAACAACGAAATAACCCAACAACGAATTTTTAATCCAAATTGTAATTTTAAAAACACTTTTGGTATTGTACGTGAGCTGGTATCGTTATTACCAAATCCCTCTAATCCTACGTCAGTAACGTCACTAATTGCAAAACAATTCATAAATCGTATCGAAATATTCACCGCTATCGCGAATATTTATTCCCATGAAAAAAACTCCCAAAATTTTTATCGTGAATGATTTCTACCGTAAAATACAAGTAAATTGTTATTGTAATAATTCACGATAGAAAAATTTGGGAGTTTTTTCATGGGAATAATTATTCGCGATAGGGGTGATTACGTAACGCCTTTTGTTGGAACGATGAATTGTTAATCTTTGCAGTGCAACGGAAATTGCAAGGTGCCGCTAAGTACTGGGTCGATTCCCTAGAAATAGTATTTAGATCGTGGCCAGATTTTGTTGGAAAATACAGAAATCGTAAGGTCTTTTTTGGTAAATAAACGACTCTTAAATTATTCTTAAAAATTACTCCAGTAATACTTTATCGGTTTAAGATCCGGCGGAGTTTCAAACACTTGCTAGAAGCGAGTTTATAAGGAAGCCTTTTGCTTATGAAATACATAGTTAAGTATTCTGGCAAAATAATTGTTAGGAAATAATAGAGTACCCATTTAATAGGGTTTTGATTTTATTCGACAGAATTTTACAGCCACACTCAATTTTTATTTCAAAAAATAACGTTAAATAACAACAATAATGTAATCACATAATTACCTAAGGATGTATGTATTTTACAAAATAACCAAATTATACAAGTACGCGACAATGGGATCTTTTAAAATTAAACACGCAAATAATTATTTTAATTTAAAGACACTTTATTCAGCTTTGTATAAATAACTATTATTGACACTGTTTAACACTTTCCAACATACATATCTACAAATCACCGTTCACGTACAGGTTCAAATAAATACTCCCTCGCAAACTGTGTACAATGTACATATGTATGTATGTATATGAGCTACTTAACAAAATTAAGGAAACTTAGCAGACTGGGAAAGTCCTGATTATAAAAAACAACCACTCGTTGCTATTAAAGGGCGGTTTACATTATACTGCAAGTAATACGACATGTCAAATTTTTGTGTAGAAGAGTACAAGTAGTATCGTCTAAACATAATATGTAATGAAACTGTCCGACATTGAGAGAAAATACGGATGGAAATTTGACAGTCTTACGGCTCTCATTATGTTTTGAAATTTTTCAAGAACTATTCTACTTCAGCAGATCAGAGTTGCGATTTTCTTATTAAAGCTAACTTTTCAAAGGCAAAACTAGTCAAAATATCAGAAAACCGCTGAATATAGTGCAAAATAGATCCAGTTGACATCACAAATAAGTTTGTAAACAATAAAAAACTTTTGGCAAAAGAACGTGAACATTTTTTTATTTTGTTTTAGTACAAAACCAAGAACCTTTTCCTTGTTACTTTTTTTAAATTCGGCATATTTTTGACAAGTACGCGCACTATTTATTTGTTTTCACTTTTTTATTGTTTTAACAACAGTTGTTTCAATTTTATGCAACACCAATGGTGTAAATGTAAGAAAAAAACCATCCGATTTTTAATCTCTATTTTTTCATACGGATTGATTTTCATTTTATTTTCTCTTAGATTTTACTTACGTAAAGTCTTACTGTCTAAACTGCCCTTAAGTTTTAGCAACAATGTAATTCCTCAAATTTTATTCAATTGGCTATTTGGCAGTATGTAATTCATATTTTGTCAGCGCCATTTGTGTTTAAAATATCCCATTTATTCAAAAATTAAAGGCGCCGTACTAAGCAGTACAAAAGTACTGTAAAAAAATACCGGAAAGCATACCTTCACTGTTTTTCTCCACTTTCTCTTGAAATAAGATATTTTTGCGGAAAAAAAGTATCCTATATTGAGATCAAGATAGTTAGGTACCTCTTCACAAAATTTTCTAAAACCCATCCAGTAGTTTTTACGTGATGCTAACGCAAAAGAAAAGCAGACAGACAGACAAATATATTTTATTATTGACAACTTATAGATGAATTTTAAAATTATTTTATTGATTTGTTTATTTCACTTAGAAAATCATTTTCATTTCTTCCTCCTATACGCAGAAAAAATTTTGACCATAAATAATATGAACGAATTTCATAGCTTTTCGGTAATATAAAATACGGATTAGGGCAATTAATGTATTATTTTTTTTATGTTTACTAAAAATCAGTAAAAAAATTGTAGATCTTAATAAAAATAACTTTAATCGATTCGTTGATTAGCCGACATTACTTTATAATCAAATTTATAAATCGAATTTAAAATTCTACGATTAATCCAGCGATGATTGATCGAGTAGATACCCAAGTAAATAAGCAACACAAAAAGAGAAATTCAAAGAATCAAGGTCAAATATCATTACCAAGGCATATTTAACCAGGTGGCATCACTATTGCAGGTGACAATTTTTTCTTAAATTTTCGTTTTCCTTTGTTTCCTAGGTTGAATGTCAAACTATTTTGTTTTGTTTACGAATAACCAAAAAATTAATTTACATTCAAGTCTCATTGATTCAAGTGCATTAGTGTCTTTTATAATTGTGCATAAATAAATTAAAAGTGAATCAACTTAAAATTGAAACAAACAAAAAGTGAATTAAAAACAAAAAATAAATTATCAAAAAACTGTGTCAACGCTGCAGGACGTTCCAAAAACACGGAAATATATTAAAATGCAGCTGACTGAATCGCCATCAACCACCAATCGGTCCTTTTCAGGACCACCAAAAATATTTAAAAAAGAGGTTTTAAATTTCAAACATATTGAAATTTTAAAACAGTGTTACCCAAACACATACTATCAAATTGTATGCTTGTAAGGAGCAAAAACAAAAAAGTACAACAATTTCTAAACTTAAACAGATTTTGTCCTTTTTTAAATTATGAACTGTTGAAGAGTATAAATAATAAATAAAAGGTTTAATTCGTTATAGTTAACAAGGTTATGTTTTAATGAGAAAAAAAATAATTAAAATAATACAAATTAAATGATAATTAAAAAAAATCTTTATGTTAACTTTTAAATATTTTATTTTATGCTATTTTAGTACATATATTAAGAGCCTACATATTACGATTAAAAAAATAGGTGACTAAACTTTTAAAAACGTTTTATGTAATCCCAAGTCCACTCTCGATTCTTTTTACGAATTTGTTCTTCCAAGAATGAATTTATAGCAAAATTCCACCATATCTTTGTAGGCTAAAAGCAAAAATATTATTATGGTGTGTGATTTGCATCTCAACAGTTTAATACTCACTTTTATTATAAGGTCTGTATTGGCGATATGGTAAGGCCAGCTTGAATTGGTTTATATTATCCACCAATCTTACAATAAACTGAAACTTGTTACGCCAATATTGATCTTTTTCATCTCCAGCGTTAGATCTGTTGGTATAGAAAACGGAGGGCTATCTCCGCTAGGTTCGGAATTTAGTAGCAGTTTCGCAACCAATGATATCGGCTCCAGTATTAAAAAATGTTGACACATCTTCTCGTATCATCCTCGTACCTCACATAAACATTGGCAATTTTCACTTGGATATTGTTTATGACATGTGCTACTAATTTTTCCACATAAGTTGGATCAGCTTTATTAACGTCTATGTTTTAAAAAAAGACAACAACAAATAATTAAAATTTTTAAAATAGTAGAATTAAATCAACGTTTACATACCTTTTTCCAATTCTCTCTGAAATGATTCATCGACTGCTGTTAAAGCAGCTTGCTTTGCTTCTAATTCCAGGTTTTCTTCTTTCTCAGCGTCATGGGGCACGGTTTGCTGAGGTGATACCAACAAAAATAAATCTTCTATATGTGCCACAACTGGGTGGCTGTATATACATTTCCATGGTATTTGTGTTACAAATTTTCCTCTTTTGTTGGATTAATACATGATGAATATCCATGTATTAATGTATCCACGTATGTGCTATAAAAATAATAATTACACTTTTTAAATTACAAATTTTTTAAAATATACACACAATTTATAAAACTTACCAAACAAAATTTCTTCATTTTCTTTCTTTTCATTTTCTTTCTTTTTACACATGTTTATGACAGCTTTTTTGGGAATTACACAAACAAAATTCCCTGCTGTTGTTGTATTGTTGTATTTGTTGTCGTAGCAATGCCACCTAGTTAAATATGCCTTGATCATTACTTTAAAATAGCCTTGTATAAAAGTTTTGATTTGTTCTATTTTAATGCCGTGCTACTCTATTTATGTTTTGTTTGTTTTTTTTTAACTAAATGCTAAATTTTGGTACAATTGATGCTGATTTGGTATAATTTCATCATTAGCGCGATACAATTTAAACATTATCAGATCCCAACACTGACTCAAACCCGTCTATCGAACATGTTATTTTTCTGCCTTAAGTCTAGTACGCAGCTCTACGGAGTTTCAGGTTAATTTTTTTGATTTAAAACCTACAAAACTAAAATTCATCATGTGGTCGTTTGTAGAAATAAAAAGTAAATAAGGAAATAAGATATTTTTGCAGAAAAACAGTATCCTATATTGGGATCAGGATACTTAGGTATCTCCTCACAAAATTTTGTTAGAATCCAGTTTTTACGTGTTGCGAACGGAAAAAAAGCAGACAGACGGAAATAAGTTACTATTTTATGTATGTATGTATGTATAGATATAGATACAGGCATATACATACATAGATGTATAGATTGTACACAATAACATTATATCAACACAGAATTGAAAAAAAAATATTTTAAAAGTGTAAAAAATATGAAATGTCATAAATTCCGTTACCAAACAACTGCCTGAACATTAATTTTTATTTCAGTTGAAGGAAGTCTACACTTTTTGTTTAAACATCCCTGTTAAAAATGTGGGGACGTTGAGGTTAGCTTCCAGACAGCTTCCTTCACCAAAAAGGAACCACAAACACTAGGCAAGACACAATAAGTCTCGCAGTAAAAAAAGGAAACACAAAAAGTTTAGTTTTTTCAATCGAAAAAAGGCAAAGTTACAATATTACTTTCCTTCAGTTTATTAATTTATAAATAATTTCATAGTGATATTTCCAAAAAATTTACAATTTAAGTTTAATTACAAATAGCGAATTACAAATTTTTAATGGCGCGAACAACAACGATAGTGAAGCAATTTCAATTAAAAACGAATACCAACGATATGGCAAAAAGAAATTCGAAATATTATTCAATTTTGGCCAACGATATGGCGCAAATAATTATTAATCGAAACATACAAAATAATTAAATCAAACAAAAACGCGACTTCCACCACGATAGAAAAAATATAAAGCCCAGGATGAAGAATAAGCGGCAATTGAAGATAGACGTCAAAAAACTTCTACTAGCTTTGGCATCACTCAACCATGAACCAGGGATGGGAAATCATCATTGTTCAGACGTGAACATCCCGGCCGCCTTGCAGTACTGCAACCAAAAAATCTAACAAGCTAGGATAAAAAAAAAAATATATATATATATATATATATATATATATATATATATATATATATATATATATATATATATATATATATATAAAGAAATAAAATATATGAAATAAAAAATGTTGTTGTTCTCCCTCAGCATCTTGTCCGGTGCAACATGCTCCATATTTTGTTGATTAATGGGGTGTCTATATACTTCGACAACATATGACCTAAAGCTTAAGACGAACTAGGTCTCTTTCGCTATTTTCGGTCATTTTGTGGAGTACTTCTACATTTTGCAATTGACTTTCTTTCTCATCGAGCTAGACGAACTAGGTCTTATGCTCGGTTTATGTAAAATTATGATATATCTCTGCAGCGCTTACCCTGCTCATATCTTACAAGCGTGCCAGGTACGGTCATAACATAAGTAATTCAAAAAAACTTCCCAGGTATTTCTATAACCACATAAAAATTTTAGTAAGCTGCCATATTTAACCCATTATGCTCCGATGACAATCTTCCGAAGTTATCCTAGAACTAGGATGATGTTGGGTTTAGAGGGACGTTCAAAAAATCTAAAAAAAAAATAGAAAAAAAAAGAAAAACTAAATTTTTAAATTTTCTCTCTCCACTTAGAGAACGCCTTTAATTTCCTCCAATTACAAATGCTCGATTTACTCCACCGTGATTTAGTCGAAATTTTAGGTTTTTTCAATTTGCTTTGTTCGCAAATATTTTTAGTTTTTCCCTTAAGATAAGGTTTTCGGAAAAACGTTGTAATGGCCAAATAATTCTCAAAATACCTGAGACCAAAGAACTTCCACTTAAAATAAGCCTCACGAGCCATTATTTTTCTTAAATTGTTTTGAATTAAATCGTTGAGCATATTTAAATACAAATCAAGTTGAATAGACCCATTAAAAAAATTACGTGTTCCGCGGCTTATATAATTCAACCTAAAACTCGGTAGCAGCTTAAAAATTTCGATCCTATTATCCGATAAATCTTTTATTAAACTTGATGGAACGAAACTAGGAGTATATAAATTTAATTGTACATTTGGAAAAAACTTAGAAATATCGCTATCAGGAAAGGTGACATCCGTTGCAAATATTTCCGTTATTGTTGTACTTGTGTCCATATCGAGATTTTCTGTTTTTTCCTTTAAAGCTGAATAATCATTACCCATAGACAAAAATTGGTTACGTAATTCACTAGCATCAAGTTTGACTACATCTGAATTATTGAAATCTAGCGAATCAAAACTACTTTTCGATGATTCCAACTGAACATCTACAATATCATCTAAATTCTTCGGATATACTCCTGCTAAGATTGCGGATTTATCATCAAGCTTAAATAATAGTCGATCCAAAAGAGCAGTAAAGGAAACGTACGCTGATCGACATTCTTCATAAAGATGTTGTGTTAGGCTGCAATCTTCCACTGAGTTGGTAGCAGCAAGAGTCTCGTAGGCAACCCTTACCTTATCCCATAAAATTTCAAATTCTTTCTGAAAATTTATTGGAAATCGGTTTTGTGGCAAACCGAAAAGAGCAGTAAAGGAAACGTACGCTGATCGACATTCTTCATACAGATGTTGTGTTAGGCTGCAATCTTCCACTGAGTTGGTAGCAGCAAGAGTCTCGTAGGCAACCCTTACCTTATCCCATAAAATTTCAAATTCTTTCTGAAAATTTATTGAAAATCGGTTTTGTGGCAAACCGACACAGTCGCTCTCAAACTCTAACAGTAGAGCAGCCAAATTTTTAAATCTTAATAAATTTGTAGAATGAACCATTTTTTGTTACAAAGTCTTTCAATCAACAACAAATTTAATTTCAATTGAAAGTATCAAGATTTTTTTGTAAAATAATTTACTTAAAGATATTAAACAAGCAGCAAAAATAAAGAAATTATCCAAAATTATTTTTCGCGAAACAAGAAATAATATGTGTGCTATTTTTCCGAACAATACTGTGAGTTTAAAAAAAACACCACTTTTTGCAAAATTAATTTTGTTTTCAATAAACCACATTCAGTCAACCAAATATTTAGAACAATATCAACAAAAAATTTAACCTTTTATAACAAAAATATAAAAGACAATTTGCACCACCCTAATGTAAACAAAAACACGAAAAGTTTTATGCACTACTTTTTTTAAAAAAAGAATATTATTCCAAACTATATTGGATAACAACAAATAATGATAAATTTACATTGTTTTAATTTGGTACAAATTTATTTTTTGCTGACTTTTTTTCTATTTTGTTTTGTGGTGGTTGTTTTGTGATTTTGTTTACGTTCGTATGTATGTATATTTGTGTATGTTTAACCACTATTTTTTTACTTTATTTTTTGTTTTGTCACACACTTTTTAATGATAAATTAAAACAAAAAATTTGTGCATTTATAAACAAAAAAATTAATTTCAAAGTAGGTATTTACACAAATTAAACAAAACTAATAAAAACAAAATGTAAAAATAACGCGAAGAAGAAATTACAACAAAATCAAATGTTTGGTTGATCGTGTTGTTGAATAAAATAAACAGGGTGACTCGACGTTAATTACTTTTTTGTGGCTTTGCTAATTTACATAAGTATGTAATTCAAAGCTTTATTAAAAAAGGAATGTTTTAACAGCACAAACAAACACTGTTAATGTAATTTGTTTTCTTGTATGTTTCACAAACAAAATGTTACAAGAAAAATGCAAAAAGAAATAAATGAAAGTAATATCACCTTAACGTATCCACTTTATCTCAAAATGAACTTGGGGTTCCACAAACAAAAGTTCAAAAATCCGGTTCGATTGGACCAATAAAAATGTGGGGACGTTGAGGTTAGCTTCCAGACAGCTTCCTTCACCAAAAAGGAACCACAAGCACTAGGCAAGACACAATAAGTCTCGCAGTAAAAAAAGGAAACACAAAAAGTTTAGTTTTTTCAATCGAAAAAAGGCAAAGTTACAATATTACTTTCCTTCAGGTTATTAATTTATAAATAATTTCATAGTGATATTTCCAAAAAATTTACAATTTAAGTTTAATTACAAATAGCGAATTACAAATTTTTAATGGCGCGAACAACAACGATAGTGAAGCAATTTCAATTAAAAACGAATACCAACGATATGGCAAAAAGAAATTCGAAATATTATTCAATTTTGGCCAACGATATGGCGCAAATAATTATTAATCGAAACATACAAAATAATTAAATCAAACAAAAACGCGACTTCCACCACGATAGAAAAAATATAAAGCCCAGGATGAAGAATAAGCGGCAATTGAAGATAGACGTCAAAAAACTTCTACTAGCTTTGGCATCACTCAACCATGAACCATTGTTCAGACGTGAACACCTGTAATAGTCAAAAATTCCGATTAGTTTTCTTTTTAGCTGAGTACTACCAAACTGAAAGTAGGCTGAAAATTTTCAAAACTGAAATTTAGGCTGTTTTTTTTACATGCACTTCTTATGGCAAACTGAAATTCAGTCGAGCTGAGTACCGTCCTTACCACGAACTTAAAGTATGTATAGCTACACTGGAACAAGTATGGTTGAAGCGAATCACCTTGATGAGCCATCTTCGAGTATTTATGGTTTCAAAAAGGGCTCGCAAATTTTGAATATTTGAATTTGAAATAATTGTATAGCAATCGCGAACAGATTACAACTACAGGCTATTAAAATGAGACTACTTTTTTGTTGTTTATGGTCATATTTTACGCAGGTGGATGATAAAAAAACTGCTTGTTATGCCTTTTTTCTGAAGTATAACGGGAAATTTTTTCTTTCTGTTAAGTAAATTGCTAAAGTTTAAAGTTTTAATTAAATAGTAGTTTATAAAAAAGAAAAAAAGTGTGTTAACAAATAACAGCTACTTAAAAAGGTTAATTAATATACATACATATGTATGTATACGTGATCCATTTCGAGGAACTTTTCAATAGCATTTTTTTGACAGATCACGTGCGAGTCGTGTCATGCTGTCATGTTATTTTTGTTTAGTATTGATGGGTATGTAACCAAACAAATTTGCCGCATTTCATTCAAGAGCTGCCACTTAATCCAGAAAAAACAATGGTTTGGTTTGGTCTGTGGGCCGGTGGAATAATTGGTCCATATTCCTTTAAAAATGATGCCGGTGCGAACGTAACCGTCAATGGATTTTATTCCATTTAGCACGATTCAGAATCATTCGGGACTAGATTTTATTTGTAAAATTTAAGTTTTGCGAAATTATTTGTATCAAAAATTTAGAGAAATTCTCTTTTTGTGCAAACAAGTATTTTTACTTGTTAGAGCAATTGAAATGTGTTAATATTTTGTGAACTATCAATGGATCTCTACAAGAAGACGACGAAAACTACAAATAAAAAACTACAAAGTAAAGCCATTTCTGTAGAAAACAAAACTGAAATTTTAGTTCGCCTTCGAAATGGAGAATGGTCAACATTTCTTGGCAAAATGTTTGGTTTAAACGAAGTCACAGGGAGAACTATAAAAAAATTAAAATTCAATTAGGCAACCGCTGATTTCTGAAACGAAACTATCTATTAAGTCTTCACCATACACTAAAGATGCAAATAAATGGTGCAAATACACATTACCTATATGATTTAGTAAAATAAACATGATTTCTTGTTCTTAAAAAATTCTCGTTTTTTACTTATTTTAATAGGTCTTAGAGATAAGGAACCAATCATCTATTTTTTATATGATCAATTTTTTTTACACGGATTTTTCTGGAACCAATCTACCGTGTAAAAACCGAATTGGGTGTATAATATCCTCCATTGATTAAAGTGTAGGGATGTCGGATTTTTCGGTAATCCGAAAACAACAACAAACAAAGTCTAATTCCATATATTATTAAAATAAATTAATAGCTTATATAAATAAATGTAAAAAGAAAATAAAAAATTCAGAATCACATTATGTTATAGGGCATTTACATCTAGTTATAGGGCATTACAATCTATTATACAATTAAAATCTTTTTTAAAATCTAGACCGTTTACACTAAAACTGTTTGACACCAGCAAGATTTCATTAACCGTATTTCATTGATATACCTTTTATTTGAACTTCCACTTCATTTTTTTTATTTAAGTTTAGTTAGCTTTTTAAATTAATTGAATTATTCTTGTAATGTTTTTAACTTTTTGGTGATTTGAATTTTTGTTTATTTTGTTTTTTAATTAAAATGTAATTTTTTCTTGTGCGGCATAGTATTTTTAGTATATTGCTTTTACAGTAGACAGAAAGAGGGCAGACATTTTTTGAATTGTCTTTTGCTCTGTCTTAAACCTTTCATAATTGTGGTTATGTGAAAAACTTAAATAGACTTTAAATGAAAGTGAATGGTTATTTGTTTCATTTAAAAACAAAGTTAAAAATTGGGCCTTAGCCAACTAAATTTATATACTTTAAGTAATTGTTCATTTTTTATTTGAATCGAAAACAACCGTTAAGAAGCGTCTTCTAACGTGCAATAGATGATACTATACTATAAAACTCAACTCTAAACATTTGCAAACAGCTGTCGCATAGTTGAAAGATTTGACGATTTTGGGTCTTCAAAATGACATGGTGACGATAGAACGATTTACACTCTAATTTTGATTATTTCCAATAATTGAAGTTTGCAACATTTATTTGTACTATTAAAGCAACTTCGAATTCTATCAAGGCACATTCATCAGGTAACGTCACTACGAAGGGGAAATATTAAGGCGAAAATTTTTAAAATTTTTTATATGGAGTTTGATAGTCCAACTTCCATTTAAGGGGAAAAATTGTAAGTTTAACTGTCAAAATACATATAAAAATAATTTATTATTTTTGCCTTAATATTTCCCCTCAGTAGTAAGGCTACCTGATTAATATGCCTTGGATTCTAAAAAACTAAATGTATTACTTGCCATTTAATATTATTTATGAAGAAAAAAGTTGGTTTTCAGAAGTTATAAAATAATTTCCCTATTTTGTTGAAGAAAGTGAAAGACAAGTGCTAGAAACTGAGTTCTGGCAATCAGATTTTTTGTGCCCAATGCAAACTAGAAGTGGAAGAAGAAGATGAATTTATTCAGTGCGATAAATGTGAGAAAAAATTTCATGTAGTTTGCACACAATTAGACAAACCCAGATATGTATATCTGTTAAAGCATGAGAGTGAAGAATTTGTCTGTCATCTGTGTGATGTTAATAACAAGCGCAACAACAACAGTGGTACCATTAAAACGGAATTAAATAAAATAAAAGGGGAATTGAGAACACTCACAGAATCGTTAAGTTTTATGTCGAACAAGTTTGATGATTTGATGAAAGGTGTTGCGGACAACAAAAAAAGCTGGAAGTTGTTCAAAAAGAAAACAAAATATTAAAAAGAGAAGTTCAAACTTTAAAAGATTCTGTTAATTTTTTAAACGATCAAAGGGTAAAAAATGACTGTTTGATAAGTGGTGTTATTGCTCCGAAGGAACAATCTGCAGTCGAAACTGTTTTAAAATTAACTAATGATGTTGGTGTTAACTTGAAAGCTGAATCAATTGAAGATGCTTATTTTATCAACAGGAGAAATAATTCAGCTGAGAAGAAAGATGAAAAGAAAGTTATGGTGGTTAAATTGAATTCAAAACAATCTAAAGAAACACTTATGTCAATAAAACCAAAACTAAGTGAAACTGAATCTTCAGTTTTTTGTCAATGATTTCTTGAGTCGTGAGACATTGAGTTTAGTAAATTATGCCAAAAGTCTTAAGAAAGTTTTTTATCGTGCCGTTTATGCTGCTGGTGGAAAAATTTTCTGCAAAAGAAGTGAGTTGGCTAAGCCCAAAATAATTCGAACCCGAGAAGATGTTGACGAATTCTTGTTTGAAGCCACAAAAAATAAGCCCAGGAATCGCACATCGCAAAACATAACAATAGATGCCGATGACGAAGTATATCTATCCCCTTAGGGAGTTTATAATGTATTTTTTTCTCTAGTTTTTAATTTTATTATATTTTTACTATGATTAATTCACATTACTTTCATACTTTAAAATCTTTTGAGAACTATTTTAATAATATTTCATGTTCATTTTTAAACATTGTATCTATAAATATGCAAAGTATATCATTAATAGCAAAGTTTTATAAATTTAGAAGTTTAATAGCAAAATTACCTCGACTACCCAATATAATCGCTATTCAAGAAACCTGGTTTCAACAAGAGTTGGTTCAGATATACAGTATAGCTGGTTATAAAGCAATACATTGTTGCAGATCTGATGGTTATGGCGGTACCTCACTCTTTGTGCAAAATAATTTGAAATACCAAACTGAAATTTGTGATAGCTACAATTATGTGGATACTATTCTGTTGTCGCTTGAAAATCTTAAACTAAATGGAAAGCCTTTTAAGATATTATCATTTTATAGATCACAAAAATGTGATTTAAACAGTTTTTTGATGTTCCTTGAAAATAAGATTAGTTGTTTTAGTCGTTACCCATGTATTTTTGTCGGTGATTCTAATATTGACGTTCTAAGTAATCAAGCATCAGATGAACTAATAAATTTACTAACAAATTATAGCTTCTTTAACTGCCACAATATGATAACGCTGCCTAATAGCGGTACATCCATTGATCATGTGTATACCAATATCTCTTCTGATATACATTTAGAATCTGTTGAATGTAAAGTATCAGATCATATCGAATTGGACTTGATATCCATAATCAAGACTTTATACAAGAAACTCGCTACTATTGCAATTATGACCGAGCTAGGAGCTACATATGTTCAAGCTGATTTACCTCACATACAACTGTCTGGAGATCCATGTATAGATATATCTGCTATAATTTTCTGCATAAATAATGCCGTTAGGAACTCTACTTCTACATAATATAATAAAAAGCTTTGCAGATATGAAATAACGCCTTGGATTAATAAAAATTTGCAAAAATTAATCGAATACAAAAAGAGTTTACTAAATCTGAGGAAGAAGAAACCAAATAGTACGGATATTAAAGAAAGACTAAAAGGCATTAGCCGTATTATTAAAATTGCGTATAAACTATCCATGAATGATTTTTTTGAAAACAAGCTCGAATGCATAAAACATGATCCAAAAAAACATGGGGCTTTATAAACGACACTTTAGGCCGAACATCCAAACAAAGCATTAAAATCAAAGATTCGAATGAAAATTTGATTTCTGAGGATTTACAGAAAGCTGAGATATTAAATGAATATTTTGTTCAATCAGTTTCAGATTTACGTTCAAAAATTCTATATTCGCAAACTGATTGTTTCAATTATTTTGGAACATTAACCCAATGTCGCACAAGATTTAAATTTGATTATGTAACTTGTGATGAAGTTACAAGTGTAATATTAGAATTATCAGCAAGCAAAAGTTGTGGTCATGACAATGTTTCGAGTAAAATACTTTTAAAGTGTGTAAATGAATTGGCACCTTATTTCGTTGAAATTTTTAATAACATGAAAGACAAAAGCATTTTTCCAGATGTACTAAAATTCATAAGGTAGTTTCAATCCCAAAAGACAAAAATGCAACAACATTGGATATGTATAGGTCTATAGCCTATATCAATAATTGATAATGTCTTTGAAAGATTATTATATAACCAAATTTTATCGTATATATATAGCAACAAATTACTTAATGACTTTCAATATGGTTTTAGGAGTGGATGTGGAACTGAAGAAGCGGTTTTAAATGTCATACACTTTATTTGTAAAAGTTTGGATGAAGGGCGGGCTGCCGTTGCTGGTATTTTTTATGACTTCAGTAAAGCGTTTGATCTTATAGATCATGATATTTTGCTTCAAAAGTTAAGATTCTATGGGATTCAAGAAAAAGATATTGCTCTTATAAAAAGTTATTTTATGAATAGAAAACAATATGTACAGGTTGGAGACTACAAAAGTTCTATGCGTTCTGTTCTAAATGGTGTTCCTCAAGGAAGTGTACTTGGCCCATTGTTTTTTACAATTTTTGTTAATGATTTGCATGATCTTGGACTTACTGGGAAAATATTTATGTATGCAGATGACATCTGCTTATTTTATCCATATAAATATGAAACGGTGGTAAAAGCATATATACAGCGTGATGCTGCCTTTATATGCGAATTCGTTCGTATTAATAAATTGGTATTAAATGCTGATAAGACAAAACTGCTTAGATTTAAGGCCAAGGTGTAATAACAATATCTTCTCTATTATGACTAATGGGAAAGAAATTTTTGAAGTAAAATCTTTAAAATAGTTGGGTATCATAATTCAAAATAATATTGGATGGAATATGCATATACAAGTCCTCAAAACAAAAATTGCAGAAGTCATTGGAATTTTATATAAGTTTAAGAATAAATTTGACCAGGAAACAAAACTTTTACTTTACAATGCCCTAATTCAAAGTCATTTGAACTATTTAGCTGTTCTTTATGCTTAAAGAAATTCTAACGAATTAAAATCACTTTAGACTATGCAAAATAAAGCTCTCAAGGCCGTTCATAATCTTCCAATTTTATATCCAACGATTTCGCTATATACTGATATATGCAAAATAATTTAGCTAGTATCTACAAACTACAGCTGCTGACTTATGTCTTCAAATGTTTGAATAATATCGGACATCACACTATACATATTTCAAGAAATAATCACTCAATAAATACAAGAACCAATGGGAATTTGAGAATAGCCTGTTGTCGGTTGGAAACAACAAAGCAACGAGTTGATATACAAAATTTAATTACAAAATTTAATATACAAAATTTAACTAGGATCTCAATATTCAAAAAAGAACTAAGAGAATTTCTTTTACAACACATTAATGAGGTTTTGTTATAATATGTATATTATATTGTGAATATGATAATACATTTTTTTTTTTTGTTATTTTTTATTTTTTTTATTATATACAAATTTAAAGTTATTTCATATATAAATTTAAGTTATTTAACATATTTGCCAACTTGCCTCAACAAAGCCTTCAAGGCGCTGAGGCCCTCTATATTGTAATGAATGAAATTGGAAATAAATTTATATAAAAACAAAAAAAAAATTATTAGACCTAAAAAATGTTGGAACAAATCTACATAGTTTACGGACATGTCATAAAAATTAAAAAAAAGTAGCCTATTGTGTGCAAAATGAGAAAATGTAAAATAAGAAATTTGGCGGTCGCCCTTATTTTCCGAGTTATAGGCCTCTGAACTTTTTATATGGATCTATGATTTTACACTACATTTTTGAACAAATTATGTCAATATGGGTGTCATTTTAATGCTTTTGGAAATATCTATCAGGTGACGCTAAACTTTTTTTTTTAAAAAAATTAACCCATTAAGAGCCAACGCATTTTTTGATTTTTAAAATTCTACACTATTAAGTACAGTAATACGTAATAACAAATGTGATAAAAAGCAATTAAATGAATGAATACAGAAAAATATAACAACAAATAAAACCCTCTAATCGAACACCTACACCGGCTCCGCTTACTAAAGTTTTCTGCATAGCCTGAAATTGAAGCTCGTTATCTCGACGACATTTGGTTTCAGCAAGACGGCAACACTTCCCACACATCGCGTCAATCAATGGATTTATTGGGAGAACATTTCGGTGAGCAAATAATTTCAGGTTTTGGGCCGATCGATTGGCCACAAAGATCGTGTGATATCACACCGTTAGACTTTTTCCTGTGGGTATATGTAAAGTCTAAAGCTTATGCGGAAAAACCCGCTTCGATTCAGGCCTTGGAGGAAAACATTACGCGTGTCATTCCCCAGTTACCAGTCGAAATGCTCGAACGAGTCATCGAAAATTGGACTCAACGGATGGACCATCTGCGACGTAGCAATGGTCAACATTTGATAGACATAATCTTCAAAAAATAAATGCCAAATAATGTTCTTTCAAATGATAATAAACATTCTCCATCAAATTTGAATTTTCTGTGTTTTTTCTTTAAAAAAGTAGGGAACCTCGAAATGGATCACGCGTTATAATAAAAATAAAAACATATGTAAGATTATATTGTGATAAAATTTCAATAAAAAGGTAATGTCAGCCAGAAAAGTAGAAAGATTGGCAAAAGACCAAAAACTAAAAAAATTAAATCTAAAAAAAGCATACAGAATAAAACAAACATCAAGAAATATTAAGATTCAAGCCAAAAACAAGTATTATTAGTGAAAGTGACGAAAATGAGTTTAATTTGTATGAAGGACTGGCTAAATGGGCTATTTTATATCAAGTTAGCTTTTTTTCAATTATTGCACTTTTGTTATTGTTACATAAATGCAATATATAATTTCCAATAAGACGCTTGAACTCTTAAAAACGTCTACATAGTTCTATTGTTGAGAGAAAGTTTGGTGGATGAACATATGTATGTACATATATTCACTGACGGCTCTTTTGTGCTTCCAATCGACTCAACATATGTATATTGGTGGACTGACGTCGCCTTAAATAAAACAATTGATTTATCCGGTAATTATATTAGTAATTGTTCAGACAACTACTTTTTTACACCACTTATCAACAATGTCGCTAAATAACCTTTTTGCCTCCGAAGATTTCCAGTACAGCCATCAAATAATACAACAACATGTAAGTAAAACATTGATTAATTTTATTTTTCCTCTTTACGCAGAAAATCTTACTTTCAGTGCAATCCAACAACATTCAAAGCTCAATAATTTCTTTGCGCGATAAAATAGGATCATTAAAACTGAAGTTATCAATTTAAAAGAAGTAAAACAGTTAAAAGAAGGAAAAACCCGTCTTTTATAAAATTAACAGAAGAAGTTATTACCGTTAAACTTGAAGTTCAAAAACATTACAGCGACAACATCCCAGCAAAAAATACTGCTTGCCCAGAATCAACTTTGTAAGACTTTGGAGACAACATTTTGGAAGCAGTTACTGTTGCGCATTAAATATGCATGATTCTTGTTCGCGATGAGCCGCTTAGAAGCAATAGCTTTTGCTGACAGTAAATAAAAATCTTTGCTAATAAAAATCTTTTCCTTACTGCGTTGCATTTTCGGAAGCTTTAATACTTAAATAAGCAATGTATTGCTTCCGCCAACTTTAATTGCTTCTAAATATCATTTTTTTTTTTGCTGGGATAATGGTGGAGGAATATAAAAACACCAAAAACTTTCCTTTGACGTTATAAGCGATTTAAATGCAATTGACATTTTAGTGCAGGAAAACGAGGAAAATCTCTAACAATTTGTAAGTATAGAAAATAAACAATAAAACTAACTAAATATCTGACTTACTAACTAATTATTAGATACAATAACTTTATGATTTCAAAGTTTTACATTTTTAGAAGGAATTTATTTATAAATACTTTCTTATTACAACAAATACAAATTTCCATTATTTTTATGTATTAACAGTCAACTCAAAACACAGATCAAAACTCTAACAACCATGAACATTTTTGTTTATGTTTAGTGTGCGATATGTAAACAAACATGAATTATTAAGGAATATTTTAGAAACCCTTATCAGTCGGGTTTCTAAAATATTCCTACGACTACAAAAAGACTCCAAAGCACTAAGAACTTAACTGATAAATGAAACTAAATATGTATACTCGAAAGCAATTAGAAATATCACTAATAAATGACTCGAAAAATACTCATAAATAAAGTGAAATAATAGGTCGATTATGGATGGCAACCCAACCGCAGATGCGTTGTCAGTTGACGAAATTGTATTACATAGCAACTGGCAACTAAAACTTGTTAATTTTAGTTGCCAAAATGTCAACCATAAATTTGTGGTTGCTGTTGATTGCGTTGCTGAAGTAAATAGACACATAGCATTTGCAGTGCAAGGAATAACGATGATACGAATACTATTCCGTATTTTTATCAGCACCTGGACCCAGCTTTTCAAATTTTGTCGAAAAATAGCTGCTGGTATGATACTTGGTATACCAAAGGCTTCATGCTCAAAAGAAGGTTGTAATTTACAGGTGGATCCTTTGGTGGATGAGGATTATTTTTAAGTTTTCTTTTTAGATTTACTCCCTTTGCTGGAACATGATGATAAACATGCATTAAATTTAGGAGTGCGTTCAGGCACATTTTTAAAGAGATTGGTTATTAATTGCAAAAAGAATTAAAACTGTAGTCATGAAATAATATTTTTTTGTATTTTCTTTGTTTTTTATTACAAACTATTTGATTGTTTATATTTATTTCCAGTTGCTAGACTGTCAAAATAACATTATCGATAACTTTATGGCAACTGAGAAAAGTTGCCCTACATATTACCAATTTTTTACCAGTGGCGTTGCCTTTTGACAATGCAACTGAGGTTGGGTTGCTATCCATAATCGACCTATAAGACTGATAAATGACAACAATAATAAATACAGTCAGGAATGGGTCGAAAATGACTCTTAACTAACAAAAATAAATGACTCGTCAAGAAGAGTCGCGGGTAGGGTACAATTTTCTCCGGACAAAAGCTTCTTTTATGATGAGAAAACGAGATCATTTTCTGAATTTTTAACCGCGTATAATTTTCTACAAAGACTCGAATTTGATTAAAAATTTCCACAAATGCTAGCTGGGTAGGAAATTTTCTTAAATTCACCTGGCCGCCTTGCTCGCAACTGCTACGTTGGAGGTTTTCAAATGTGATTAAAAAAAAAAATGCGATAGTTCTTGTATTGTATTGTACAAGAAAGAAATAGTTATACATACATATGTACATACTATGTACTTTTTGTTTTTTGTTAAATTATGTTTATTCTGAAAAAATAATCCACTGAAAAACATAAATATGAATATAAGGCCAAGTTCTCATCTAAAAAAACTTGTTTCTATTTGGTATTGTACCAGAACTTATTCCCATTTTGATCTCAGTACTTTTAACAGCGGAAATTATCAGATAGGAACTTGGTCTTATTTTCACGCTTAAGTTTATGCGCGAATCTGGCTCCTTTTTCTAAGTTTTCGGTCGGTTAGATCTATGTATGTAAGTGCCATTGCTAAAACTATGGTCTGGCTATGTATTACAAAATTGATTAAGCGCAGCTTTAAAGAGTAACTGCAAAATTTATGTTCTCATATGGGGAAAAGTGTATTTACATACTATATACTTTTAAAATTTACCTGATTTTGGTATGTACAATACCGTTGACATAAATAACAGAAATGCACATGTAGACAGTTGATTAAAATGAATGATGTTCCACATCTGGAATTAAAAAGTTGTTTTTGAAGTCAGTTAAAAATATATTGCAAAAAAAGAAAATTAAATATTCATATTATATTTGATGTTTTTTAAAACAGTTGTATATTACCTTCGTAGCCTGGCCGTACTGAATTCTAAAGTCAGGCTATAAAAATATCTAACCAAAATTGCAAAATAATTATTTACCATATTTAATAACCATGAACATACATACATATGAATGTATCTATTATAATAAGTCGATTTTCATGAAAAAAAACTTGATTTTTTGTCAATAATGCATCAAATGTATTCCACATGAGATAAACTAATAAGTTTAGTTGGTAAACAGATGAAGAATTATGTATATGAATTTTAATTTTATATGAGCAATTTTTTAAATTAATTAATTAATTATTTAGGCTTAAGTTCTTTATTATAAAGAGATAAAGAAAAATTAGACGCCAGCAGATTGTAATGCATTTTTTGGATCGCTACATTCGTCGTCAGCATCATTCATATCTACATACATGTCCACAAGGTAGTTTCAATTAAAAAATATATAATTGTTGTTAATTGCTAACCAAAGGTTGGCTAACACAAAGAGAGTATATTCCAATTTTAAGTAAATAAAATTTATAGAGAGAATAAATAAAGAAGAAATTTCTGCTTGGTAGTATAATATAAAAAGAAATAGTGTTTATGAGTGTAAAACAATTTTAAAAAGCCCTATCACCTATGAAATCTATACATACATATATATGAGGAGGTATCTAAGTATCCTGTTCCCAATATAGGATACTTTTTTCCGCAAATATATCTTAGAAAGTGGAGAAAAAGCAGTGAAAGTACGCAGTTGAACAAACCGGATATGAATACTTTACTTTTTATAAAGTAAAAAATACATAAACTGATACGTAGCATATCTTAAAGCGGAACTAAAAACGCCGGTATTACCACATAGCACTAAATCGCGAAGTAAAATAATTATTAATTGGCTATGCTACCTTCAAACTAATTCGCCTAAAGAACACCAGAAGCGGTTGCGAAGCTTTAGTATCGCACTAACCATCTGCTTATCTACTACTATCCCTTTCTAAAGGAAGTAACACAGTTAATGTAGGCATTAATTGTCTGAGTGTTATTTCTCCTAAAAAAAACTAAAATCGTAAGGGTCTTCGGTGTGGATTGCTTTCAAAGCAAAATCGAACAAAATATTGAAGGCCGCTGACGAAGTCGCGGGCAGGACTGCCCCAAGGTTAGTAGGCGCCCGGGACAAGATCTGGCCCCCTACAGAATTAATTGGTCTAAATAAATTTATGTTTCTCATATTATTTATTTTGTACTTATATTTACAAAAGGTTTGCATATTATGTCGTAAAAATAAAAAAATATAAGAGATAGATTTTTTAATTATATTTCGATTCAGGGAGCCAAAGAATGTAAATAAAAAAAATTTCAATGAAATCTGGAATGGTAAACATTAACGTTTTATTTTTTCCGCATTTTTTGCACAACGAAGCTGATGTTGATTACAAAAACATCTGTTTTGGATACTTTTTGGATAATAATTATCAATCTTTACAGGCAAGGACCACTTAAAAGCTAACCCCTTAAAAACTAACTCGAATTCTGGCCAAGAAGATGGATCTGTACTTATTAAGCCAACAGTTTTAGGAGAAGAAATTAATATTGTTTTGTCAGCTTCATTCATACCACTTCAGTCATTGCATCCTATTCTCTTACTAGTTGAGTCTTTGTGCTCCAGACAGTTTTTTAAACATGATGGTAAAAAATTATTCAGTTCGTAATAATCCTACTGAATGTTTGTGGTATGGTAATTGATAATTTAAATATAATATTATTGTTATCATATTTGACTTCTTTATTACTTTTTTGTGAGCAATGAAAGAACCAATACTAACTTTTTAATAGCTAGCCGTTTTTAATTCGCTGCCGTCCTTGGATGGTTCATCGTACATTTGAAAAACGGTGTTTACACCTGGCAACCATTGAGCCACGAGCGGAGCATACAGAGGTGCTCTTCTACAACTTATTGTTGTTTGTTTTAATATTCATTGATTACATTCGAATTTTTCGTCAAATATTGAATATTCGTGCTCCTATCCATAAAGCCGAGGGCGATATTTCTTTCTCCCCTACACAAGTTTGCGCCCCCTTAACCGTGGCGCCCGGGTAATTTAGTATAAGTGATAGGTAATTTAGTTACGTTTTTGCATCGCCTTAATAAGTTTTCGGCATTATTCGGCTGATATATGATTTTTTAATTGTTCTTCCAAATTGCTCCAGGCATACTTAATTGGATTAATATCCGGTGACTTTGGTGAAGTTTCAAGCACTTTATGGATAATTGTAGTGTAGCCAGCTCCTAACATTGCACAATGTAAAGTGCCATCTGTAAAGGGCTAGTCCGATTGATTCAAAATTTGACATGGATATAACGGAGGAGTATCTAAGCTTAAGTTTTCAAGCTGGCACTATGTGGCCTTAATTTTGAGAACCTCACCTTCGAATTTTTTAGGGCTTGGCATATCATAATTTTTTGTTCGATTTCTTAAAATTTTACATTGTCCTAAAGATCTATTTAGTGTTAGTACATTTTTAAAGTTTTTTTCGTAGTTAACGAGCAAAATTTAAGATATTGTGGGAAGATTTTAAAATTATATCTTTTCTGAGTTAACAACTAGATGATTTTCAATTTAAAAACATGAAAATATTGCCTTTTGTGTATTTTAGTCATTAATCGTTTTTTTAATAAAAAAATTCTTAAGGAAAGACAATTTCAAAAATGCGTCTGAATGTGATATCGAGTGGACAACCCACCTATTGGCCTACTGATCGACAAAAATACCTGATGTTATTGATTTTGGTGTGACTAAGGGTATTACGAGTGAAATGATTAAAGTTGAAGCGTCACTCGAATTATCCTCAGATATTTCACCCACTATTGTCTATATATGGAACAAGCAAAATATTGTGTCGGCAACAACTTCACAAGCATTAATTGGTTGAAATATAGAAAGTACCTCAGTACTCATTGTTCGGAAAACATACCGCTAAGAACACCAGAAGACGTGGACCAGAGTCTTATTAATTTTGCTCAACACCTTAAATCAGCTGCCCAACATGCGACAGTAACAAGCTAGATACAATCAAATTTATTTTGTAGATGTCGAGCGGCTCCTGGCTGAAAAAAGAAAAATTCGAAGAGAGTGGCAATCACACAGATCTCCTCAACTCAAATCTAGACTTAAAGATTGCACGGAACGGCTAAGACTGCTACTAGAATATCGAAGAGTAACATCTCTGAAAAATTACTTTGAAAACCTCGACGCAACTGCACAATCAGATTATTCATTGTGGCGTGCATGTAGGAACCTTAAAAGACCGGTCGTACGTAAGCCTTCTTTTCGAAATTCTTGTGGAGACTGGGCAAGGAAAGATACCGAAAAAGGCAATTTATTTGTTGGACATTTAAAGAAGGTTTTCACCCCAAATGTATGTACTGATATAGCTGAGTTGCCATCAGTAGAGACTAGTGCCGAAGTACCATTAAGATTTGAATTTAGCGATATTGAAAGGGCAATAACGTATTTAAACACAAAAAAAAAGCCCCTGGCGTTGATATACGGGGCAACTCAAGTACCAAGTTGTTATTTGAATTGCCCCGTATAGGTCGCAGAATTATTCTTTTTGTTTTTAATGCCATCTTACGTCTTGAGTACTTTCCCTCAGAATACCTAAACCTAGAAAAAGACCACACAAAAGTAGAATCATACAGACCTAAAAGCATTTTATCACAAATGTCAAAGTTGTTTGAGAGAATATTAATATCAAAGCAGAATCCAATTCTTAGCGCGAAAGAATGTATTCCGAACCATCAATTCGCTTCAGAAAACAACATAGTACGATCCAACAAACACACAGATTAGTAAATGTAACTAAAAAGACTTTTGAAAAAAAAAATACTGTTCTGCGCTTTTTATAGACGTTTCTCAAGCATTCGATAAGGTTTGGCACGAAGGCCTAATATTTAAGCTAAAGCTGGACTTGCCCGAAAACTTTTATAAGCTCTTAAAAGATTATTTAACGAATCGTATTTACTAAAAGAAGGTGATTTTTTAAGCTCGCCACAGCTTATTGAAGCCGGAGTTCCCCAAGTTAGTATTTTGGGACCAATTTTGTATTTACTGTACATATCAGATATGCCAATTAGCACCCTATTTCACATATCAACTTTTGCAGATGACACAGCTTTTTTAAGTATTCATGAAAGCGCCCAAGTAGCATCACAACTTTTACAAGACCACATACTCAATTTGGAAAAATGGAGAATAAAAGTGAATGAACAAAAATGTACTCACATAACTTTCACACTGCGTAGAGACTCATGCCCTCCTATTTACATAAATAACCAAATAAAAGCGCAGCTTTCAGACGTCAAATACCTGGGTATACATCTTGACCGTCGCCTTACTTGGAAAAGCCATATAGATTTCAAGTTAGCACAAATGAAACTAAAAGCAGTACAACTAAATTGGCTTATTGGCTGAAACTCCACCCTGAGTTTAGATTGTAAACTTCTACTGTACAAGTCGATCCTCAAACCCATTTGGTGTTATGGGATTCAATAATGGGGCACTTCCTCAGTTAGCAATGTAGAAAAAATTCAAAGGCGCCACTATGTATGATTACATCTGCTCCCTGGTATATAAAAAATTCGAACATCCACAAAGACCTAAACATGCCATCAGTTAAAGCAGAAATAGCGAAACATGCAGTCACATATCTAAAGAGGCTTGCATCTCATCTAAACCCTTTGGCGTGTAACATGTTGAATGAACCTGGTTACATTCGACTAAAAAGAAGAGATACTGCTTTTCTTGGCCGTACATTAGAAGGATGACCCGCAAAAGATTGCAAAATCCGTGAAACAAACATTATTTTTGTCTAGCAATGGCTGCACTTAAAAAGTATATTTTTATTTTAGACTTAAGATATGAGTAATTATTTCTAAAAAACGCATACTTTCTTTAAAATTTATTACTTAATATTTTTTGGATTATTATATTTTTTGAAAATAAATATTTTATGAGTCGTTCATAAAATATTTATTTAATAAAATTTAAAGGTATAATGCATTTTTTAGAAATAAATAATGTTATATTTTAAGCAACTTTCAAAATTTTTCCCCATAGTTAGAGAGCACAATATTCAATATTGTCGAAACATTTTAAGATTATATCTGTTCTTAGTTAAAAACTAGACCATTTTCAATTTAAAAATTCCAAAATTATTGAATTTTTGTGTATTTTAACCTAAAACTGGCTGTCAATCTTATTTTTTTAATTAAAAAAAATTCTTGAGGAATATATAAAAATTTGAAATCGTTTTGTAAGCTATGTACGTACGTTTAACAATATGTACGTCCTTAAATTTGTCCTATTTTACATCGAAATTTTGACTTTAGCCTATATGTTCTAAAATCCCAAATCTGGGATCCGAAAAAGAACACTGCCGTAATAAAGCTACATATACTCCCAACTACTGCTGAAAGTATTTTATGACCCCTAGTTCATTTGTGGACTTTATGGGCAAAAGACTAAAAATTGTTTGGCATTTATTTTGGGAATTGTGGGATTTCCTTTACCTTACTGTAGGCAGATTTTTTGCGATTTCATTTTTGTTGGCTTATTACATATCCGCAGATAATTTCATTTCAATCGGCCAACTAATAAAAATGTTATGGCATATTGTAAAACAGATATAATCTTGATACTTTTTCACAATATTGAAAATTTTACTCTCTAACTATGGGAACAAATTTGGAAAATTGTTTAAAATATTTTGAAAAAATTGGACCAGGGTATCGAAAATCAAAAATTTTAATTTTAAAATGCTCATAACTCGTTCATTTTAAAACATAATTTACAGAATAAACCACCATTTTATAGGTATTAAGTAGACCTTGTATAATCAAACAAAAATTGAAGAAATGCCAAGCTCTAAAAGGATTTGCAGAGCCAAATTAGAGACCACATAGCGCCACCCCTGACAAGTTGAAGTTGCCCACCGTGAAACTGAGATACTCCTGATATGCTCATGCCATATTTTAGATCAATCGGCCTAGCCCTTTACAAATGGCTAAGTTATTTCCAAAATATTTTCATTCGGCCCCACTGTGGATTGTTGTATTCTGCACATACGTGATTATATCTCTACTGAAGAGAATTCTTCTATACTTCTTATGATCACCGCCATATTTCCGTTGCAATGCCAACTTTATGTCCTCATAACTATTTCTGCAGCTTGTTGGTAGGCTTTCGGGGACTTCGGCTGCATATCCTGTTAGGGCTATAAAGCCTTTGCTTGGGCTTGCCCTTCCCTGTTCCATAAATTTTTGCTGGCCATTGCCTCAAACTGGAACGTAAAAACATTAAACGTTATGCTGCCATCAAATCTGGGATCATTTATTCTGGTTGTGTTCCGCAATGACTTGAACTGGACCTTTTTTAATTCCGAAACTCATAATTTTGTTTTCCAACTCCTGCAACTTCTCGTCAGCATTCCTCATGATTACTTCGATTTGTTGACTGTTTCAGAAATTTCCTGAAGTTTCTCGTTTGTTTTCCTGGAAACTTCTTCACCTGTAGATCGTTTTGTATAACAACTTCAAATAAACAAAGATAAATAAAACAAGTATGGATGCTGTATTCGGCCATGTCTAATCTTATACACCCTTCACCATAGTAATGTTGAGTATTACCTTACTCTGTTATGTATCCCAAATTCAAAATCATACTCGTATACATTCGGTTTTTACTTTTCTGATTTTCAACTTCATTATTACAATTATTATATAAAGATTAACAAACTTTTATAAAGGTTATATAATGATTGATAGATTAAAAATCACTTAAAAAATTATTAAAACCAAGTTTATTCCGTAGCAAAAAGACAAAGTTCGTATTAAACAAAACAACAAAAAAACAGGTTGTTACGCCCAAAAACTTTTACACCTCATAACTATTTAAAAAAACCATTAAAAAACCTACGGAAAACAGCAATACCCATAAAATCTCCAAGCTTGTCTATCCATTGCAATAAAGCGAAGCTCGTTAAATTATTTATAGGTTTCCTTGAATATTGTGCGCCTCCATGTATTTAGTTTTCGGTGTTCCTTGTTTCCTTAAGCCTTGGGGATTCCACTCAAGTGCTACGTGGCATATTTCGTTGTATGACTTTCTAAGCGTGTGAGATGATGTTGTCCTCGCCAGCGATTTGAAGGCGTTGTTCGTTGGTCATAACTCTAGGCCACCAGATTTTTAAAATATATCGTAGGCATCGGTTTGTAAATGTTTGAATTTTTTGTTTTATGGCTTCGTTTACCGACCATGTTTCTGAGCTGCACACAAGAACGCTTTTCACGGAAGAGTTGTAAACGTGAATCTTTGTCTTAGGGGAGTGTGCGTTTAAATTCCATATATTGCGAAGGTTGTAAAACGTTGATTTGGCTTTTTGTATACGCGAATCTACATCTTCTAACGCGCCACCGTCTGGAGTTATTATGCTACCCAAGTAGCCAAAAATGGCAACGATTTGTATTGTAGGGTAAAAATTGTATTTTGTCTGCATTTAACAATCATGCACTTTGTCTTATTTGCGTTGATTCGTAGACCATATTTTGCAGCCGCTGAAGTTAATAAATCTATTTTCCTTTTCATATCATCTTTCATCGCAGCTAGCAGTACTAGATCGTTCGCATAGTCGAAGTCCAAAAGTTGACCATTTATACGCTACTGTTGTACTGTTATACTGATGTTATGTCGTTAAGAACTGTGAGAAAAACGCATTTTGGAGTTTTTATATTGCTCCTTTATAAGAGCGACTACTTTCTCTGGTATTCCTTTGGCCGCAAGAGCATGCCTTATTTTGCTTCGATCGATGGCATCTATATTTTTCTATAGTTACACAAGTATTTGAAAAAACACAACAAAAATTTCCACAAAAATTTTATAAAATGTCATCATACCACTACAATGAAAAATCAGTAAAATGGAGAGAAATTGGCAACAAAGGAACTAACGATTAAAAATGTAGGGCTTTTCCTTACAAAAAGATAATTTGATAATGGTAATCTGTAAAAAATAGTTTCTTTGGGATATTGTTTTTCAGAATTTTGATTTGAATTCTGAAAAAAAAGATCCCAAAAAAAACAATTTTTTACAGTGTACCACCATTTATACCGAGGTTGACAGAAAGTAAAACATTGAAGAACATTATCGATAATAAGAACGTAAATATAGCACATAAATTAAATGCAACACAAAATTTTCTTGAGAACAAATATTTTTTTCTGAGAGTTTTCTACAGCTCGATTCACCCATTTCGAAAAATTTTACCGGGCAAACGAAGCTGTCATATGAGTACATAAGTAAACAAGTCATATTAATTGTTGAAAATAAAAGCTTAATTATTTTAAGTTGACATCACTTTTATTCTTGTATTTAACTATATAACTTTGTATATGTGTAAATAAAATAATTTTAGTTATTCTCCTTTGAACCTTTATTTGAATAAGAAGTACATACTTATTTTATCACTGAAGAAGTTTTTTCTCTGCACAAGTTAGTTCAACAGGTTATGGGCCCAGTAAGCGCCATGGAAAAGGTTATAGAAATTGAAAAGCTTACTGGGAGAGAATTACCATCAATGGAAATTCACAGTAGAACACGCCATGAAGTTACAGGGCTATTGAAAAGCTGTACTTGGTGAGGTAGAAAAAGCCGATATAGTGGAGAAGGCTGTATCCAGGTTGGTGCTGTATATTTCGTCAAACCTGTATGTTCACATCCAAGATGAAACTAAGGCCAAAGGTATTTGGGACAAATTAAAAGCCATGTACGATGATTCGGGGTTGGCACGTCGTTTCGAATTACTTAGGAAGCTGACAACAACGCAGCTGGTAAACTGTGAAAATATTAGTGAGCATGTTAACACAATAATTGATACAGCGCGCAAGTTAAACCAAATTGGAAGTAAGCGATGAGTGGGTCGGGAGTTTGCTATTGAGTAGTTTGCCTGATCACTTTGCTCCAATGATAATGGCCATTGAAAACAGCAACATAAAAGTATCTGCTGACACCATAAAAACAAAATTATTACAGGATTTTGATACGTATAATAATTTTTCATCAGGAGAATCAGCATTTTATGGTAAGAGCAAAAACAAAAAATCATGTGAAAAAACCAAGAAGATCGTGTGCTTCAATTGCAAAAAGGAGGGTCATATAGCCAAATATTGTAAAGCACCGAAACGAAGACAAACGAGCGGGAACAGCGAAAAAACATTGGCCGCAAGTTTTATTGCAAAGTTTGAGAACAACTGGTTAATAGATACAGGTTCAACCGCCCATATGGTAAATGACAAGAGTTTGTTTGTGAATTTCACTGGTAAAGGAACTATTCGTTTACAACAGATGTTAAACAACAAAATGGAATGCATAAATATAGAAGACGTGTTATTTGTTCCTGATATTTGTGCAAACTTAATTTCTGTAAGTCAACTAACCAAAAAAGGCTTTCAATTTATTTTTGAGGGTGATCAGTGCAGTGTTAAAAAAACCGTGTACTTTTCTTAACAGCTTTTTTGAATAATGGGATTATACCTAATTTCGAAACAATACAACAAAATTTCTTAGCTACTAGTAAAGCGATTTGGCATACGACTTGGTCATCCTGGTGACAAAAACATTGAATGTCTGGATTCCAATAAAGTGTTAAGCTTTGATGACAGAAACACGGAATCAAGTGATTGCAGTTCATGTTTACAAGGTAAACAGTGTCGTTCGTCTTATAAGTCTTCAGCAACAACAACAAGGGAAATTTTAGAAATCGTTCACACACAGACGTGTGTGGTCCAATGGAAGAGTGGTCTATGGGTGGAGCTGATTACTACGTGTTGTTTCTTGATGATTATTCTGGTAAAGTTTTTGTGGAGGTAATGAAAAATAAGTCCGAAGTGCCAAAATTATTCAAGAATTTTAAAAATATGGTAGAGAACTAAACCGTTAAAAAAATCAAAATACTTCGTTCAAATAATGGACTAGAATATTGTAACAAACAGTTAAAACAGATTTGTGATCAAAGTGGAATCATTCACCAAAGCTCCGCGCCATACATACAGATGAATCAGACTTTGGTCGAAAAGGCACGTTCAATGCTGTTTGATGCAAATTTGAAGAAATTTTATTGGGCTGAAGCTGTAAGTACCGCTGCATATTTGTTGAATATATTGCCAAAGAAGTCATTAAATCACAAATCACCTCAAGAAGTTTGGACGGGTAAACCTCAAACTTTGAATCATTTGCGTATATTCGGTTGTGTTGAAATGGTGTTCATACCAAAAGAGCTCCGGCAAAAATGGGGTGCAAAGTCAAAGAAGTGCATCATGATGGGGTATAGCCAGAATAGTAAAGCCTACAGAATGTATGATCCTGTAAAGAAAAGGTTACACGTAAGTCGCAACGTTTAATTTTTAGAAAATGAAATGTATTTCCAAAAACCAAACCAAAATCTCATAAGTCCTTCATCACCCGTACGTGATCAAGATGTGAGGATAATTGATGACACTCAAGACTGATGATTTTTACGAAAACGAAAGTGAGGAAGATAAATCTCAGTCAAATAAAGGGTATAGGCAAGATAATAATGAGCAGCAAACACAGTCCCAAGAGCAAGAAGAATCAACACTCCGTCGTTCTGCTAGAAAAAGAAAACCTCCAAATATGACAGACTACGTCACATAGTTTTCCAATGATATTTGCAATGATCCCAACAATTTCAATGAAGCAATTTGCAGTGCAGATAAAAACCGCTGGCTTGAAGCCATTCAAAGTGAAACCAATTCTCTCTTAGAAAATAATACGTGGAGTTTTGTCAAGATAGTAAAGATATAAGAATATTGTCTACAAAATGGATATTCAAAAAGAAAAGTGAAGAAGGGGCTACGAGATATAAGGCAAGATTAGTTGCCAGAGGCTTTGCGCAACATGCCGGCGTTGATTACACGGAAACGTACTCACCTGTCATGAGATATAATACGCTAAGATTTTTATTAACCATTTGGATGTATGCAGGGCATTCCTTCAAGGTCATTTAAAAGATGAAATGTATATTGAAGTTCCTGAAGGTATAAGCGTACCAGAAGGTCATGTTTTGAAATTAAATAAACCACTTTACGGTCTGAAACAAGCGTCGAGAATGTGGAACGATAAGTTGAACCAAAAACTAATAAGTCTTGGAACGAGACAGTTGAAAACAGACCAGTGTGTTCATATAATGAATGAAAATACAGATGACATTATTGTCATTGCTGTATACGTAGATGATCTTATTGTTTTATGGAAAAATGAAAACGTGAAAAACTTGTTGGTTAAGAGATTAAAAGAGGAGTTTAAAATGAAAGATCTTGGTCTAGCTAAACAATTTCTCGGAATGAGAATTACTTATAATTCAGGAAAAGAAATATCCATAGATCAATCTTCTTATATAGAAACTTTATTAGAAAGGTTTGATATACTTTCACGTAATCCAGTTTCAACTCCCATGTACAACTCCCTCGTACAAAATTATTAAAAAATTAACAAGAAGATAAGTTTGATATGAAGAAATATCCTTATCAGGAATTAATTGGAAGTCTCCTATTCGCCGCTCAGATAAGCCGTTTTAAAAACAACTTTAGTATGGAACATTGGGTAGCTGCTAAACGAATATTACGTTACTTAAAGGGTTCGATTGACTACAAACTTACTTTTAAGAAAACTTTCAGTTTTAAAACTACATGCTTTAGTGATGCAGACTATGCCGCAGATCCAGATGAGCGGAAATCAGTAAGTGGATATGTATTTATAAAGAAAGGCGGTGCTATATCGTGGGGTTCGAAAAAACAAAAGACCACTGTTTTATCCACGTGTGAAGTTGAATACATGGCTATGGGTTTGGCAGTACAAGAATTACTTTGGCTACGAAGTCTGGAAGAAGAGCTGTTCAACAAATTCTTGGGTCCAACAACACTTTGTTGTGACAATCAAAGTGCCATTCAACTAGCTCTTAATGATTCCTATCATGAAAATAAAAACTTAATTATTTTAAGTTGACATCACTTTCATTCTTGTATTTAACTATATAACTTTGTATATGTGTAAATAAAATAATTTTAGTTATTCTCCTTTGAACCTTTAATTGAATAAGAAGTATTTTAGCACTAAAGAAGTCTCTTCTCTGCACAAGTAAGTTTAACATTAATTTTACAAGATGGCAACAAGCAGCAAGTGATTAAAAATAAAATCTTGGTGTGAAATTGCATATTTTTTATTATTTCACCATTTGCTTATTAAAATATGTATTATTAAAAAAATGCTTCTACTAATGGCTGTTAAAATAAAAAAAAAAATGGAAAAAATAATTGCAGTAAAATAAATATTAAAGCAAGAAACAGCAATGGGCTACTATAACGCATTGGTCCCTGAGATGCGCTTAAATTATGTAAAATCCTGTGTTAATTTTGATTGTTTAATTCTAATGACGTTAGGTATTGTCGTCCAAATGCTTTGCTTTGCATGATTATTTTTATATAAGCTATTCCTCATGTCACACAGTGTCGTGACTTCATATAACGAGTGACCATAAATAGAAAAAGTTATTGTAAAGAGCTGAAATTTGGCACATATATTTAGGTTGGCAAAACGTAACAAAATTTAAAATTTATAAAAATTCGAAGCAAGGATTCGTGTCCTTCCCGTATATCCTGAAATTTATAAGTGTCATAAAAGTTAGAAAAATTGCTAACTGTATGAATTTTTTTTAATAGTAATTGGATGTGATATTTTTAATGAATTGACCAAATTTGATTCAATTCAGATAAGGCCCACGTTAGGTTAAAACATTATATTTTTACAAAAAATTAAAAGTTAAATAAAATTTTTTTAATTAATGTCGAAGACAGTACACTTATATTTTTTCAATTACATATATGAATGGACGTCCTCACCTTCAATATATCCTTAAACTTAAGTATATACATATTTTTTGTCTATTTTTTCGGGTCCATCGCAGCTGACTATTTTTTTTAAGAACATATTTTCGCTAAAAACTTTCCATTTTTTTTACAGTGTTGTTATAAATATTTGAATTTTAGGATTTTTCATTGTTTCTGCTACATTTCTGAATAAAACAAATATAATTGCATACATTTTTATTGAAAAATGAATTCTTGATATTTATTTTTCCAAACTCATTTTTTGTTACTTAAAAATTGTAAAAAAATTATCAAAATAATTCGACTTTAAAGCCGTATAACTTTTTATAGGTATAACGCACATGAAAAACCAAACCACCTCTGGAATCACAGCTTTCATCCCATATATATTTTATTGATAAATTTGAAAGTTTTTTTTTTTTATTTTTTTTTTTTTTTTCACTAGATAGTTTACTTTGCTACACTAAAAAAATAACAATAATTTAAATTTGCGCACTTAAGCGCAGCTAAATTTTTATTTTTATAATTTAACATAGTTTTTGTTATAAAAAGAAAAAAAACTACCGGTAATACTTGAAATTTTTTTTCTTCACTATTATATGTTTGCTTATCACAACAAGTTTTGTTTTGTTTCATTAATATCATTCTTATAATGATGCATACACTGTTATCGACATATGTAATTAAAAATACCGTTTATATACTTAAAACATAATACAACAACTAATCTAGTACAATTTTGGTTTATTTGCCAACTAAATTCAATTATTTAACCCTGCGAAGTACATGCTCATTTTTATTCCTTTTTTATACAAAATTGTAGTTATTTCAAACCACAATTTTGAAGAACCATATCTTTAGAAAAAATTATTATTTTAATCTAATTTTTTTACGCTTATTAGTAAAAGTGTCTTTTATTAAATGCCATTAGCCATTTTTTTAATTTCCATAATTGGATTTTTCTATATATGGCCACGCTCACAACACTGTGTGTCGTACATGCATTCTCTTCTGGGATTTTTCATTTCCATTATAAGCTTGAGGCCAATTGCTTCATTGAGCTCCATATTTATCTTTGTGGATAAAGGCCAGTATTCACTATCCTACACAATCGTACGATTCAATCACAAAAAAATCGGACAGAATTATGTTTTACTCAAATAATCGTTTCAAATTAGCGATGTAGATGCCACACTATCATACAAAATAAGATTTTGCAACTCTGATCGCATGGAAAAATACTATTTTATGAATTTTTTCAAAAGATTATATAATCGTACAGATCTGTCAAAAAGTCTGTCACACACATACATTTTTTTAGTGCCAACTCATTTCAATTTTGTCCGGACAAAAATTAAAATTAAACCAAATCTGAGATGAAATACGTATACAAAAATGTTGTCCGAACAAAAATTTTGTGCAGATAAAATGGGTGAATCCAGCTTAAGGGATTAATTTACAAGCAAAAAGAGAGAGAGAGAGAGAAGGGAAAAGAGACGACGGCTTTATCACAACATTTAAAAGAAAGCAAACACAGGATAGCGTCAAAATACTGGACAAATAAAGATAAAAAAATAAGAGATATACATTAGAGAGCTTAAGAATGCAGCAACGTTTATCGAACGCTCTAAATACAAAAGAGACACGGACAAACAAAACTGCGCCATTTTTTCAAAAATGATTTCTTTGGTTTTTATAGTAAATAATTCTTGCAAAAAAAACCCACTTCAAAACAGACAAACTTAAAATCATGTTTCTTTTAGACGGCAATTATACAATGATTTTATTATATTCGAGGAAGATTGTATTTTTAAAATGTCGTAGCGCAAACTGTCTATTCAGATAAAAAAACTAATTTTGGAATTCAATAATCTATACACTAACTATTGCGACACCCCGTAATTTCCAAATTCAAATTTTATACTTGTTATAGCGGTCGTAGGAATACAGGTTTATTGTAAATTTCAACTGTCTGCCTGTTTCAAAGTTTGGCATATACAGCAAATTACATAAACTATTGCAACACTCTGTAATTTATAATTTTAAATATTTATACTTATTATAACAGACATAGTAGTGGACATTCTGTCTAATTTTTAAGTGTTTGTCAATAATTGTTCAAAATATAGGGCCATATATATCAAATGACCTCACCTGTTGTAACACCCTTTAAATTCAAATTTTAATATACATAAATAATTGTTATAGAAGACTTTGTCATACAGATTCTTTGTAAATTTTAACTTTGTGTCCATATATATCAAACTACATTAACTATTGGGACACCCCTTAATTTCCAATTTATACTTGTTGTTATACCAGACATAGTAGTAAACATTCTGTCTAATTTTCAAGTGTTTGTCTATAACGGTTCCAAATATGAGGACATAACGGTCAAATTACATCAATAATGGGGACACCATTTTATTTATAGATCCAAATTTTATAAGTTTGGCCATATATATCACTTCTACATTAACTATTGGGACACCCTTTAATTTTCAAATTCATATTTTACACTATTTATTATAGCGTACTTAGCAATACAAGTTCTTTGTAAATTTCAACTGTCTGTCTATAACGGTTCAAAAGTTGGTCATATATACATCAAATTAAACCAACTAATGGGACACCCTTTAATTTCTAATTATAAATATACTTATATTATAACAGACATAGTAACGAACATTCTGCGCAAGTTTTAAGTGTTTTTCTATAACGGTTCAAAAGATAGGACCATAAAGGTGAAATTACGTCACCTATGGGGTCACCCTTTAATTTTTAATTTTATTTTTTAATTACTTTTTGTTATTGGGAGCTATAGTGATACGCACTTTTTTAATTTTAAATCGGTGACCTATAAAGTTCATTATACACGTAAAAAACATGTATGTTGTATGGGGACACCCTTTAATTTTTTAAATTTTAAACTTCTTTTAAAATGGGACCAATCATAACCATAACCTATCTAACAGCGTAAAAATTTTTAAAATCGGTTCAGAAATGACCGAGTTCTGAAGGCACAAACATACAAAAAAAAAGCAACACACAGACGAATTGATAACCTCATTCTTTTGAAGTCGGTTAAAAACATTTGCCACCAGAGAACATTCTCAACTTAATAACTTTGTATGACAATAAAATTAATAAAGCTATTTTCAAAACCTCGTAAGCGCCAAACAATTAACATTTGCAAGCAAAATGCACTGCTTTTTTATTTCAAGTTGGAAATTTTAAAGTACCAACCAAAAAATGTTTGGCAATTGAGATGAAAAGAAAGTTTCAGAATATCCGGAGTATTTTTGGTAAAGTTTAAAGTTTATTTTTGATAAACATAAGATTAAATGTAAATTCTGTTTTGTAAAAACCAAACCATAGCTACAAAATTTGCAATTTGCTGTTGGTGCCATAAGCACGTAAGCGATAGATTTGGCTACAGTTATTTTTAAGTAACAAATTTTTTAAACAAAAAGTTTCTACACCCTTTAGAGAATCGCACGAAACCCATGAAACCCATGTTTAAAAAGTTATTAAGTTTTTTTTCGCTTTCTTAAAAATGATTGCTTGGTTCTTACGTTGTTATAAGAAGAAATGCGACGATATGTATAAGAAATACTTTTTTTCAACAGAATTTAATAAATTCTAAACTGCTTCTGAAGAAGTCCACAACATTATCGACGGAACGTTGAGTAAATTGTTTTATTTACATGAGTTTAATTGTTAATGACTTTTAACTGTCGAAATCTTTAAATGAAATTGGTCACAAAAAATCACGAAAATAATATTTAAAAAAATTCGTTGGCTGCAATTGTCACTGTGTATTCAGCGTAAACTCTGACATCGTTGTAGAAATACCTTTTTTTGTTTTTATAAAATTAAATAACTTTTTTAAAAAATAAAAAATATTTTCTCCAAAACCTTTTGTTTGTATATGAATTTGTAATTTATAATTTTGTGACATTTTCTTTTCTTGAATAAAATAAAATTGTGTTATACAAAAATAGAAATTACCCTAAGGGTGCGTACAAAGTGGCCGCTTGTTGCCGAGTCAAGCCGACTGACGCTTATTGCGAGAACCAATGCGAGAAAACTGGGACTATACAAATTAGTACAAATAAGCGCGAACAGGTCATAGTGGGCGCCGAGCTGGTCAGAGCGCAAAGCTGATTGAATGAGAGAAAACAGTTCCAAGGCGTATTTCAGCGTCGAAAACATTGTTTATGTTATGTTGTTGTGATTTCAACTTGTTTGGAAAACACTTAAGAAAATTAAAAACAAAAATTTAAGAAAAAGGAAATAAAACATGCAAATTAAAAAAATAATAAAATTAAACAAAAAATAAAAATTCAAATAAACAATAAAAATTAAATAAAATTATAAAAAAATTAAAAAAAACTTATAAACAAAATTAAAAAAAAATTTAATAAAAATATAAAGAATAATTGAAGAAATGCGTTAATACGTAAAATTTTAAATACATACAAACATACATAAAACACAAATAATAGATAATATATATATAAGCGCTGATTCTCGCATTCACTATGCACACTCAGTGTTGTCAGATTAGGGGATTTATCCCCAAATGAGGAATTTTTATTTGCTAATGGGGATTAAAAATTTAGTTTGGGGATTGGGGAATTCGTTGAGGATAATTTCAATGTTTTAGGGGTTTTTTTTGGATTCATATTTTAGCATTAAACACATAGACGACAGCAGAATTCCGACTACAACCTGTCAAAATTAACATACACTCGTTTATATAAAGACGATTATTTTGACGACATCATAGCTGCAGGGCTACACGACCACCGATATGGCTGTAGCATATTTCTATTTGTGAGCACTGGTGCCAATTTGGAGATTTTACAGCTAAATCTAGCGTTTTTGTTTGGCAATAGCGGGAAAAAATTGTTTTAGCGGTTAGCGAAAAATCTAGCGATTTTTAAGGACAGAATTTTGCAAAAATTTTATTTATTTATATATGCAATACTATTTTAGAAAGGTTGCTTTATCTTGTATGGAGAGTTTTTTTAATAAAGTAAAAAAAATACAACAATTTACGAGAGTCGAATAACGGTTAATATAAAAAATGCAATATAAAAATGGCAATTTTTCAAGAAATATGTTCTGAATTTAGTGTTAATTAAATGTGTGTGCCATTCTATTCTGTTAGCTGTTACCCATTCTTGGGAAAATTGTATGCCGAATCATTTAGAATTTTTAGTTAACGAAACTTATAACTGGTTTTCACGAAGTTACGTGCGGCAACAAAGCTGTAAACACATTTTTGAAGCCATAAATGATGGACAGGTAAAACCTAAATTTTTTATTTGGTGAAAAACTTATCATTGTTATATGTATATATTTATTCCTTTAAAAATAACCAATATTTGCGATACTAGGTGGCTGTCGATTGAAACTTCTATTTCAAGAATATTAGACCAATGGGTTGAACTTAAAACTCATTTCGGAATAGCAAAAAATTATGAAAAATGTTTTTTGGCCGCCAAGTTACATGACATTATACAAAGATAATATAAATTTGTTATACTTATTATTTTTAAAACCTATCTTAACTCACATGCAAACTTTAAACAAAAGTTTTCAGAGCCAAAGTACAGATCCTACTAAACTTTTAAATGATATGGAAGCTGTTATTTATTTTCTGAAACAGTTTGTTTTAAATCCAACAAGTGATATTGATATTTTTTTAACAGAGTTCCAAAACTATATTTGTTTCAATAATTATTTGGGATTTTCTTTTGAAAATAATTTAAAAGAATTTAAAAGTCATATTAATGAGGAAACTGAAAGTTGCCTGAAGAATGACTGCATAAATTTCGTCGTCCATCTGATACTACAGTTAAAGAAAATGTATTAAAATTAAAATTTATTATGGAACATTTTCTTTATTTTTTATTTATCATTCAGGTTACCGGAAAATTTCAATATTTTAAAAATGATTAATCTTATTTCTGCTGAAAATGTGTTAAAACAAAACAAAGAAAGTTTGATTCCACTTTTAACTACATTTTCAAAAAAGACGAACAATAAAGCGAAACATCAATGTGTATATAGAAAATAAAATTCATCTTTTTATTTATTAAGTTAAAAGATAACGTTAGTTTATTAAAACAAAAATCAGGTACGTTCATCGTACAATATTTGAAAAGGAACAAAAATTTCAAAATTATACATAAAAAGACAACTGACAACTTTTTTATAATCACCGGTAGCATTACATATAAATAGTAATGTCAAACGTTCCTTTGAATTCCTAAAGCCTCGGTTTTGGTCCCCTTTTTTTGATAATGTTGAATTGGGTAAAGCTCGGAAAAACAAACCACTTTCATCTGCATTAAATCTGTGGCAATAAGGAAAAAGTGCTTAAGTCAATTTTTTTGGTTTTGCAGGAGAGCAATTTTAAACTTTAAAGTTAATTTTTAAAAATTTAGTCCTATTCTGATGAGGGCAATCACTTCAATTCGGTCATTTATTAATTTAGGAATAAATCATTCCACTTTTTGATAACATATATATTTAATTTAATAAGTTATTCACGATAACAACACTTAAACGCTTTTTCCAAACATGATAATAGAACTTCGTATGACTATTTTCGAAATAAGCAGCTTTTCCAAAATGATTTACTTTCAAATTTTGTCATATTTGAACATAAGAGATTACTCCAAATTATTTTTATTTCAATCTAATGAGTTAAAATGTATACATACTTACATTAATACATGAAGTTGATTTAAATATTATATTAAATTTAAAATTAAAAAACACTCAGCGAGCAGAAATCTGTCTTCCAAATTACGACAATTATAAATTAATAAAAGTATAAAAAGAAAAAAAAAAGAATACAGGCTAACATTGTACTGAGTCATATTAAGTTACATATGTACTTAAGTTACATAAATTCATAGTTCTTTAAATACGTAAGTAAACAGAATGTAGCTTTATAAAAAAACTACGATATACACATCTTTGAAAACATTTGATTTTTAATCTATTTCCTTTATATCATCTTCAACTAGATCCGGATGTATATCCGACATATCTTCGGTTAAGAGATTTTCATAGAATGAGTGAAAACATGGATCAATGAATGGGAGGATATCAATAAGATCTTTTTCTTTTTTGAGGAAATTTTGATAACCGAAGGTAGCTTAGGTATTTCGTCGATTCTTGCTGTACTCACCCCTCTTTTTGCAAAATTTAATATTTTGAAAGTCTCATCTTTATTTAATGATGTTTTAAACTGAACTTTACCAAAACTTTTCTTTGAATAGCATAACCATTTTACGTCTTTCCAAGTAAAATTGTCAGAGTTTGTATCTCTATTTCTCCATATAAATTTAGATTTAGAAAAAGAAGCAAAATGCATGAAATCTTCAGAATGCATTTCAACTACATTGAATTTATTTTTGACGCCAATACTTCTTACAAAATTATACCAATCATGAGGGTGGTGTATCATTACATTGGCCCTCTTTTTTTCGCTCTATCAAGGCGTGGTCCACATCACATTCCATATGGGAATGGCCTACAACTAAAAATTTGTGCTCAATAGTTTCGATTGTATTGCTATTTTGTAAAAACGTGATGAACATAGTGCTAAGGAAGGAGTTTTTATTTTGCCCCACGCATGAATCGCTATAAAAAATTACTTTTCTCACTTTTTTGTTTTGTTGCTCTAGCAGCTGTAAATGCTTGAGCAAGCATGAAGCAATTTCATTGCCTCCTCGTTTGGCCAATGCTTCATGCCACATAAAACAATATGGGCTATTCGTTTGGCTATCATGTACCGTTAAATTAAATGTCCATAATTGTCTTTTATAGAAACTTATAGAAGTCTGAAGAAACGGGGTAGGCAAACACTGCTGCAGATCAAACGTATAAGATTTTTCTGTTTCATTATTTTTGGATAAATTTTTGTCTTCTTCCTTAGCTTTACAAGCTAAATCCGCTTTGAGATGATGGTCTTCCCGTTCTTTAGTGAGTTCTTCCAATTCAGAAGGATTGCTCTTTTTGGCAATATCAATTTTCGCGTTAATTTCATCGCATTTACTGCAAGTGTCAATTTTCGGTTTTTTGAATTTTATATTCATAGCTAAAGAAGAAAGGAATAAATATGTATGTATGTTAAATGCAAATAATTTAATTTCGAAATATTTATTTTACTTTTAAATACATCTGAGTATTTGCTGAGGCTGACTTGATTTCCTTCAGTTTTTTCGCAATATAGTTTATACATACACGAAAGTGTAAGATCTGAATGAAAGTATTTGTAGGATGTATTACGTCTACAGTAGTGGCTCTCGTAACAAGGAAAACTGTTTATATGCTCCTTTATTACTTCTATTTGAGATGATGTTAGCTTATTTGGGGAAGTGGATAATCCTCGATTATCAGAAAATGGAAGATATGGATAATTTAATTTTTTTCTAACAACGCATTTGATGAAACCATCAGTTTCATCGAAACATTGTTTAAAGCATTTCTGGCAAACATTTATTCTATTTTCTTCAACAATTACATAGTATTTGTAGTGATGTTGTCGCCCTCGAACCTTTTCGCTATGTAAATTAGAGCAACTTTTTTTGGATTCGATGTCGATTAGTCTCCCCATGTATAATATTCGTTGATTGTATGAACCTAACGCCCAATACTTATCAAACATTGCCTTTTGTACAATAAAAGGAATATTTGCTTTACACTTCTTGCGACAATTATTATAGAGAGGTACACATTTCTTCTCCCGTACAACAACACCTTTCCTAGTAACATAAGATTCACCTTTGTTACGTTTCTCTTTTATTTTTTTTTTTTTTTTGTATTACACTTGCGTTTTTGTCCTGCTTCATTCAAATTACCATTAATCTCTATTCTCCTTATATCGAGCCCATCTTCATTCTCACTGGTACCACTTGATTCACTTAAATTATAATTCGGATCACGCATATCATCGTCGTCATCAAAATCTTAGCCAAAAGTTAATACATTTTCCATTTTGCTGCGATATACATACATGCATACATAACTATGTACATTAATGGAGATTTTCAATATCAATATAAGTATATAATAAACAAAAACGAAAACCAAACTAAAGAGTATGAACTTACACTTCGGTGATGATAATAATAATAATAAAATAATTTTTTTATATTAATTTCTTTTCACAAATACTAAAATTGTAGCAACTATAACACTTGCGTTGTTTTACTCAGAAGTTGTTAATATTTTTTTTATTAGAATTTACTTGACAAATAAATCAACGGTTCTTTATATATGTACATACTTACATACATATTTAAACTTTGTGCCAAATTTCACTTTCCGGAGTTGTGCTAATTTAAATTTTCAGTAGAAAAAGACAAAACTTTTATACTCGCAAAAAAAACTTATTGAGTAGTATATTGATCAGCGAAATGACTCATATATTACACAACTATTTTCTAAACTATTACTAAATAATTGCTTATGTCAGAACAGACTCTTACTTATGATAGCAGAAAAATAGCTTATGTCCAACTAGTAACGATACTTACCCATGTGCTTATTTAGAAAAATAGCTTAAGCCATATTAGGATTAATAAAAAAAAATTAAGTATTTCGGAAAAATAGCTTATGTTCAAATATTACATACACGTATGTTTTGGAACAACGTCTTATATCTGCCAAAAATATTCCGGCGTTGTAGTTAGTAAGTTATGAAAGAATATTTTGTTATTTGGAAAAATAGCTTGTAATTTTTTAAGCTTTTATTCCAAATGCGATTGCACATTGAAAAAAGATAAGCAAAAAGCAATTATGCTATAACTTCCTGAAAGATCGTACAAAATAATTGAAACTTTGTCCATGGGTACTTTTAAATATGGAGATTGCAAAGGTGCCATTAACTCAAATTATGCTTAAGTCGACATAAGCACTTATTCCTTTTTGCCACAGAAATATATCTGAAGGCTCATATTTTGATATTAAATTTGGCAGAACTTTATCAAGGAATGCATCCGCCTCATCAGTGTCAGCAGACGCACCTTTTCCTTGCACCTTTTTTTAGAATTATGGCTTCCCTCTTCTGCCAGCGATGTAGCCAACCATTGCTCGGATTGAAATCGACTCCCATTTCTACGGCGAACTTTTTAGCCTTTTCTAAAATTATATTGCGGGAAATTAAGGCTCCCGAATCACGCATTTGTTTAAACCAAGTTGTAAAGGCTTTCTCAACACTTGAACAGGCACCGCTTCTGTTTCTTTTCGTTGACAATTTCAACGTTTTTGATTTTTCAACAATACAATCTTTGCTTTTTAAAACTCTATTGACTGTGGCTTTAGAACACTTATATTTTTCTTTAATTTTTCAGAGTCAGCAATTAAATTTAATTTTTGTTTCACATTTAAAGTAATATGTTTTCTCTAAGACATTTTTTGCGAACTTTCCACTTGTTGAAATGTAAACAATTCAAAATTACATGGTGAATAAATAGAAACACAGAAACACGACAAATATTTTTTTTGGCGCAACATAAATGGTTTTGCGTTGTGGAGGAAGCAGACGAAATCAATTAACCGAAACATTTATTCGTGTTTTTCGCAATGCGGTCTCATTTTAGGAATCAATTAACCGGGAGTCGCAATTAAGCGGAACTCAATTAAACGGGTACTTTTACACAGGCAGTTATACGGAATAATTTCGTTTGGTGATTTTTAGTACAACAATATTTCTTATATAAAATGGGTAGAAAAAATATCAACAAGCATATTTTGGTCAGAGGTTTTCACTTACAAAGATTCTGGTAAAAATAACCCATTAAAAGAATTGGCAGAATTTGCATTAGAAGTTTTATCACTACCATGGTCGAACGCAGACATAGAAAGAGTATTTAGCCAACTAAACCTAGTCAAAAACAAACTACGAAATAGACTAATAACTAGTACTGTAAATGCTGTGCTTCATGTCAGGTAAATTCTCAACTGGTTTTACACTTTTACATATTATATTTGTTTTTTAACATTTTAAATAAAAGGAGCATGGAAACGGTACTAATTTTGCAAACAATTTAAAGAAATTAAATCGTAAAATGTTTTTCATTTTCAAATTTTGCAAATAATAAACATTTATTTAAATTTAATTTAACTTATTTAGAAAGTGAATTAAAATTTAATATATGTATGTTATTACAGATATGGTCTTAAACTGAGTAACAAATGATGTTTCGACAATGAAGTTCCACCATATGTAAATCACATACGATTGAAAGTTCTATTTTATTTTTAAATGTCGAGGATACAATGTAATATGTAAGTCAAATATATGTATGTGCATACAAACAAATAAATACATGTGAATGTAAATTTCATCAATAAACATTTTATAATAAAATGGAATAGTATTATAAAATGTTAACTGTACAAATTTTAGTTTTTTCATGGGTATTGCACATATTTGTATATACATATGTGTTAATATTTAGCTATTTTTTCCTTCATATTCCCGCTAAATAAAAAATTTAGCGATTTCTGGCGGTTTTTGGGTATAATTTGACGGGAATTGTAAGAAAATAATTGGCAACAATGTTTGTGAGGCTAATTTCTATTTTTGTTTGCGACAATTTTATTTTATTCAACAGAATAAAATGTCACAACATTAAAAATACAAATTCATTTACAATCAAAAGGCAAATACATTTATTTGTTTTGATATGATAAAAGTATTAGTGATTTTTTTATAAGTTAAATATGTATTTCTACAATATTTCCATAGTTTTGAAGTATGTAGCTGTCGTCTTCAACATAATTCAATAGCTGACTACATGGCAACGATTGTAGCCAACGGCATTTGTAGTCGTGTAGCGGTGTAGCCGCTGTTGTCTATGTGTTTAATGCTTTCGATTTCATATACTTTTTGGATTATTGTAATTTTATTGTTATTTAAATTTATCATTATATAAAACTTAAAGTATGACTCGAATCTTTGTTGAAAAATAATATGCATACATCCGTACAAGTTTAAAACATTTTTTTGTTTAAGACAACACTACCTGCTAAGCTTTTCGCTTGTCATTAGAAAACACCCAGAGTCTTTGTTGGGAATCGATCCCGCAACCCGCAAACTGATAGATAAGGCGCTCTATCAGTCTATAGAAATTGTTTGAAACCCTCTTAATCCATCCGTAGAAATGGTGAGGTAGAAACTTGTATAATTTTATTACAATAAAAATATACAGCTTAATATATTAATGCGGTAAATTAAATTTGGAAACAATTTAATTTTTTGGGGGAATTTTGGGGATGAAATTTTCAAATTGGGGATGGAATCCGAAAAATATCTGGGAGCCCTGTGCACACTCAAACTTGTTTCTCGCATGAGCAAGTTCTCACAATAAGCGTCAGTCAGCTCGGCTCGGCAAGAAGCGGCCACTCTGTACGTACCCTAAGATGACTACAGCCACAACCGTGGTCGTATAGCCATGTACATATGTATGTATGTAGTTTAGCTGGCTTCAAAACAATCGTTTACCTATAAACGTGTGTGTTTTATTTTTGACACGTCTTAAAACAGAGATCTTATCTATTTAAGAATCAAACGCATTAAAAAAAATATGTTACTCTATGTTACTCTATATTCTTAATCTATATACATATATGTATGTACATATGTATAACAAAGTAGTAACTCCTGTCTGTCTGCTTTTCTTTTACGTTCGCATCACGTAAAAACTACTGGATGGATTTTAATAAAATTTTGTGAGGAGGTACCTAAGTATCCTGCTCCCAATATAGGATAATTTTTTTTTTTTTTTTTTTATTGTTTCTTTTAAATAAATTTATGATACAAAAAATAGTTTAAAGCCTCAGCACCAATATTGGCATTAAAGAGGCTAAAAGGCAACTAATGTTAGTTCATTATTTACATAAAAATATTAACTATTTAAATTCAAATATTAATAATTTACATTTTTTTATTTTACTATAAAAATAAAATTTATATTACAAAATTTAATCAAGAAGTGTTTCGAGATTGGTTAGCAAAAATTTTTTTAATTCTTTTTTAAATATTGACAAAAGTTCAATGGTTTTCAAAAACAATGGTAAATCGTTGTATTCATTGGGACCAGCAAAACAAATACGCTGCTTTGACAATTCAAGACGACATCTAGAAATAGACAAATTTTGGCTTTGTCTTGTTATCCTATGTGTAATTTGAATATTCTGTTGGAATTGAACTGACGAATTTCCAAGGTTGTTAATGGATTTAAAAACAAACTTGGTTATTTGCATTTTATATAATGCTCTTATAGGTAAGACGTTTATAGCATAATTTTTAAAAAGATCCAAAGTATGATATCTAATTGGCAGATTAAAAACTAACTTCAAAGACTTGTTTTGCGCCGATTGTAAGCTCTTTAGCGATGCATTATTCTTAAACCCATATATTATAGGCAGGTAAGTTAAGTGGCTATGTATCAAACTCTGATATATTAGCATTTTTGTTTTAACGTCAAATTTATTTTTAAATTTATATAAAACACCAATAGCAGAAGATATTTTTGATTTAATGGAGTCAATATGATTATCCCATTGTAAATTACTACAAAACAACATTCCTAGATACCGTATGGTATTGATTTCTTGGATTAACACACCATCAATATGGACCTCAACTGTTTCATCGTTCTTTAAAATGTATGGTCTAAACCTTATAAACTTGGTCTTATCTGCATTTAAAACAAGCTTGTTAAATCTTATATATTCCGCTAATATTGCTGAATCATACTCTACATGAGTTTTTAACACCTGAGTATACTTATAACGATAAAGCAAGCAAATATCATCAGCAAACATGAACAGTTTACCATTAAAGCTTATGTTTCCAATATCATTTATAAAAATTTTGAACAAAAGTGGCCCAAGCACACTACCTTGAGGTACACCACATTTTACAGCCAGTAAAGAACTTTTAGCTTCTCCAATTTGCACAAATTGCTCCCTTTTTGTTAAATAATCTTTTAATAGCTTAATAGAGTTATTAGACACACCAATTAATGCCAACTTTTTAATCAAAATGTCGTGATTAACTAGATCAAAAGCTTTTGACAAATCAAAGAAAACGTCCGCTACACCATTAAATCTTGCATCAAAACCTCCACATATATAGTCAACAATATTAACAACCGCTTCTTCTGTACCAGAACCTTTACAGAATCCAAATTGGCGTTCAAATAAGATTTCATTTTCTTCTAAATATTCAGATAACTGATTAAAAATAATTTTTTCAAGAACTTTATCTACAATAGATAAAACAGATACTGGTCTAAACATATTTACATTATTAGAACCCACTCCTTTGGGTATTGGTACAATTTTATGAATTTTTAAAACAGAAGGGTATTCACCAATCTCAATCATCTTTCCAAACATAATCGAAAGTATGTCTGCAATTTTATCTTTTTTGCGTACTAGCATTTTAGGTGTTATTCTATCATAGCCAGAACTCTTATTCATTGATATTGTATTTAAAATATCTTTAACGCAGTCTTTATTAATATCGGAAAGATTAAAGGTTGTTCTAAGGGGAGTTAACGTTCCAAAGTTGTTAATATTGTCACTTGAATAACGTGGTATGTTACTACTTAGGTTCTCTATTGTATCAAAAAAGAACTGATTGAAAATCATGACTTTATCATTATCATTTGTAATGAAATTACCATCAACTGAACAAATTTGTTGTGTAGCTTGAGGATTCCTTCCCAGCGCACCGTTAAGAAACCTCCATGTTTTCTTAGTATCACCACCCATTTGTTCCAAATTTCGAGAATAATAACTATTCATTAAATTTCTATTACAAATTTTTATTATTTTACTGACTCTTTTTAATTTCTCGGATATAAATTTATCATTCCTATTTTTTCTTCGCGCTTTTAGTAGTTTCTCTTTAAGTTCTAACAATAAAGCTAAGTTTTTAGTAATCCATGGTGTAAGCTTGGTTCGAACGTTTAATGTTGTGGTACTTGATGATGTACACTTTTCACCCGCATCAGACAACACATTTATTAATTGTCTACATTGCTCCGAAGGATTATTAAAATTATAGATTTCATCTAAGTTATGATCAAGTATAGAATCAAATTTAGCATAATCGAATTTATGCCATATTTTTGATATATTTTCATTAAAACATCTGTTAACTTTTAAGAAACAGCTTATAATATTATGATCCGTAAATGTGCTTTCAATAGAATTTACATTAATTAAGTGAATTATGTTACTAAAAACACAATCTATAGACGATTTGCTCAGTGGCCTAGTAATTAGGTCATGACATGGCTCCATACTAAATTCTAAAAAAAGGTTAACTAAAGTTCTACTGCTGTAGTCATTTAATAACAGATCCACGTTAAAATCGCCCGCAACCACACATTGACCATTTGACATAACTGGAAGAATATCTTCCATTTTTTTAATAAACTGTGAAAAAGTACATTTTTGCGATCTGTAAAGTGAAATAAACCGCAGTGGCTTATTGTTTATAATTACAGTAGGTAGTTCAATCATTATCAAATCTAGAAACTCTTCACTCCGATTAACAAGAACTTTGTATATTAAACTATCAGCAACATAAATTGAAGTTCCACCATATCCATCACTCCGGCAACAATGTACAACACGGTAACCTGGTATTGAATACAAATTAACACATTTACCATCAAACCATGTTTCCTGTACGGCTATAACGTCAGGAAGTTTGTTAAATTTGCTTAAAAGCAGTTTAAACTTATTAAATTTGTTCAATGACGAAACACTTCTTACATTTACAGAAATTATATTAAAGAAATTTATATTTGCTGTTGAAACAGAATCATTATATGATCTCAAATTTAAAAAATATTTTGAATTATTCATAAAAGATATAAAAGTGTATATTTAAATATACATATATTATAAATATATATATAAATATACATATATATAAATATATACATTATATATAAATATATTTTTCTGCAAAAATATTTTATTTCCAAGAGAATGTGGAAAAAAAGAGTGAAAGTACGCTTTCCGGTATAAAAGTAAAAAGGCACCTTTAATTTTTGAAAGTTGTATATTTTAAAACAGAGATGGTTTTAAATGCTTACTACAGCACGGCACCTTTAATTTTTGATATTTAAACACAGATGGCGCTAACAAAATATGAATTACTTACTGCCAAATAGGCAATAGACTAAAATTTGTATTTGTTTTAAATCGCGTACGTGTTGTATAATTTGGTTATTTTGTGAAATATGTACATACATACATACATTACTTAGATAATAGCTTTAATTTTTAAAATTTGGTAAGAATACTACGACTGGAGAGTAGCTATACAATTCTGAGTTTAGTTGCATTTTTCTTTTATATAGGCTACTCTATAAAAGTAAGTCTAACAATAGGTGTGGAATACTTTCAAAGCAAAATCGAGCAAATTATCATAAGCACGCCCACGACGTGGCGGGCACAGCTAATATTAAATATATGTTATATTACACTCAAGATTTTCATTTTCATAGAAATATTGAGATTTTTTTTTAAATATTTCAAAAATTGTTTGTAAAAATATTTTTTTGAATTTTTTTTTCGAAAAGTTTTTGTTTTATATTTTTACTGTTTTAATTTTAATGAAAATTTTGTTTTTAACTTTAGGAAGGGATTCCAATCTATATTGAGTTTGAATGGTCAGACTAAATCGATCCTGGTTACCAGAGGGTACCCTGTAGGTCTATTGACTGCCTCTATATGTATATATAAATCAAAGCAGAATATCCTTACCAACCTAGGAATACAAAACACAAAATCGGCCCTCGCAAGGAGTTATTGATCCACCGAGATCTGTATGCACTCCTTGCGATTTTACTGTCGCGGTCTAATATTTATTTGACAAAAAAAAAAGCAAAAGAGAATCATTAATGCTGAAAAAAATTAAAAAAAAAACGTTAAAAAATATAGGTGGGCATGGGTTTTTGCCCGCAGCCTCCAAAGGAATGATCCGATGTTGCTGAATTGCAATCCCAACATTTTCGACTATGCCTGACAGATTGGTAGCTTAAATTATTTTTATTTCTTCTGGTGCCTTGGCAAATGACATTTAAACGTCAACATGGACAGAGGGACAGATGGACATTGCTCAACCAACTTCTCTATGTATAAGGATCCAGATTATATATACTTTATGGCAAACTTATATATACCCTTTCCACCTGTGGTGAAGGGTTTAAAAAAACATATAAAAATTGGAAAGTTTTTTAGGGTATAGTTGGGATAGTTAAGGAAATTAAAGTAGCTATTAAATATAGGGCTTTAAGGTCATATGGAAAGTTTTTTCCGACAAAAATATGGGTTATTTACTACAACAAGCAAATTTTTTTTTAGTTTTCACCGCTTTCTTAAAATTATTGCCAAGATATCAAAGATGAGTGTAATTCTAGAATGTCTGGCCATCTGGTTTATTGGTCTCAAATATTCCTGTACTATATGAATTTTATATAAATTGTTATTACTTTTTTAGCACAGAAAATATACATATATGTATATGGATGTATATCACATCATATCGGCTCAACAAAAGTGGATTAGTTCCATCTTTAAATAGTTTCACTTTTTGCAAAAAATGGACACGCAGCTCATACTATTCAGCACAAAATTCCACATTGTTTTGACTACTCGTTTTATTTTGAAAAAAAAAAAATATGCATTTAATGAGAAATTAAACGTATGTTGATTGAGTTGGACATACATATGTACATACGAATTTGTGATTTTTGTAACTCTACTCTGTACTAGTGACAAAGTTTCATGAAAATTAAAAAACAGTTTCAAATTTAATTAAAAAAATTGTAACAAAATTATGTTTATTTTACTATGAATAAAAATTAATTTAACATTTTTATAAGACGGTTAGTCAATTTTAAAATTTTATTTGTCATCCGTAGTTTGACTTTTTTGTATTAAATTGTATTAAATTCTTTAAAATTGTTTGTTATTTTGTTTATATATATTTAAAGCAAGGTGCATTTAACTAGGTGGCATCACTACGGCATCTAAATATTTTTAGCTTGAATTATATTTGCGCCAGAGAATGTGGAAAACTTGTTTATACAGTGAAACTTCTCTTTAGTGAACTTCTATAAAATGAAGCCCCTATTATGAATTCATTTAAAAAGTACAGCTTTTTCGTTTCAATGTTAGTGTATTTTCATTTCTTTGTAGTGAATTTCCATACAATGAGTTTTTCTTAACAAAGAAACAAGTTTGCAGATTAAAATTTGAATTTTCTATACAATGAAGCGATTTTCACTCCCCTGTAGATTCATTATAGGGAAGTTGGACTTATTTGTATTTAAAATTTTTTGTTTTCCTTTTTTTCTTTGTTTTGAAAAAAATATTTTTTTGTTTTGAAAACTTCTAAAAAATTAATAATGTGTTTAAATAATAGTTTAAAAGTGTGTCCGCTGCAACAAAAGTTTTTTAAACGTTTTGTGAGTTTTTTTGTGTTTTTATCTTTAAAAAAGGGTAATTTTTTGTGCTAAAATTTTAAAACTTTTTATTTTGTATTTTTGCTTTCTATGACATTCTCTAGCTCATTACACAAACAAAACTGCCTGTTGTGTTATGGTTGTATTTTAGCTCTAGCGATGCCACCGTGTAAAGGTACAGAATATAAAAATAAATACATATAATTTTATTGTTTTATTATTTTTCTTTAATTTAGCGAGGTTAGAATACGGCAAACATTAATTCTGGTTTTCATTAGAGGTATTTTTATTTTTAATATTAAATAGCATGTAAACAATGCATTTAGCTCAATTATACTTTTTTACGGTATTTTAAGTTATTTTTCAATAAAAATATTTATTAGCACTGACTAAAAAATATTTTTTTTTACAGCAGGGTACGTATTTGCTCACCAGTATCTACTCTGTTTCGTAATATTCTTGCTCATGAATGAAACTGAACGTTGTATGTTTTCTTTCGCTCATGTGCAGTAATAATACGTACTCTGATTTAAAATTTTAAAAATTTCTTAGTAATTTAAAACAATAATCTCCTTACAAAAAATTGATGATCGAAACGAAGGCATAAACAAAAATAAAACTTAAGTAAGTTGTTTCACTTTTCACAAACATTTTTTGCAATTTCCCCTAAGAACGTTATGTTATATGCAATCAAATGTTTGTTTGTTATTCGCAATCAAATCAAGTGACAGTAATTTCATAGTTTTTTAGGAGTTGTTTTACATTATTGTTCTTTTGTGATTGATTTTTGTTATTTAGATATTTATTTAGATATTTATATTTATTTAATTCTTAAATCAGTACAATTTTTAAGTCATTCATGACGACACCACAATTATTCTGCTTGTTTTTGCAACATTACTTTTTCATATTTGATAATTTTGCTTTACTCTATTGTTGTTGTTATTGTAGTTTCCACTAGGAAAGTAATTGAGCAGACCAATTAAATTTCCTTATTTTAGTCAGCTGGTTTTGACATCAAAAATATAATCTACCAACAAAATACACGTTGTTTTTGTTGTTGTAGAACTGCGCATACCTGATATCAAGGTTTATTTATCTTACTAGGTAGTACAACAACATGGTATTTTGTTGTTGCTTTGTAGTGTCGAAATGGCAAAAAATTGAGCAAAGTGAGAAGGCGTGTATGTGTTTTATTGCTTTCTCACTTCTACACTATAAAATTTCTAAAAACATACAACTTTTGACATGTCGAACTAATAAATCAGCTGGGCGGACGACACTACGTAAAAAGATAAATATACGTTGCCTGATATTATTCTACCATGGTATACACTTTGTGATAAATATGAAATGCATTAACAAACTTTGACAGTAAGAGTCGTTTTTAATTTTTTTCTTTTTTATTTAGTTCTTTCTGTTCAAACTAACTGGTTGCATTGGCACAGTAAACTATGATTTATTCCTATTAGAGGTTACAATAATATACATTTAATAACAAATACAAGTATACAATTGCGATGTTATCCACAGTACACTATCTACTAGCTTACGGGGGAATCTAGTTCCTGTCTTTAGTAATGAATCAGAAATGAAACATTTTACAGATATTGCGTTATTTTATGTCAGATAAAAAAATTTACAAAAAACTTGATTAAATATAACATAATTCTTGCAAAAAAACCAGATAGAAGGGCACCAATTCTAAACCAGTGTTGCCGTTGGAAATTTTTTTTTACCAAAATTTTCCCAAAAATGGACCAAAACCGTTTGCATCCGATCAAATTTTAAAACTCAATTAATGTTTTTTAGAAACATTTTATTAAGTAAAATAAAGGTTTGAAACATAAATTATTTGATTAAATAATTCAGGTAAAATTATATAATGAAATTTATGAATAACTACGTTTCAAATGCCGAGAACTAAAATAATCTTATTCAATCTTTTTGTGTATGTATTTTACATTTACTGTTAAAAAAGAATAATGAAACATAACACATTTTATATGATTATTGGCATGTATAAAATGCATTAATTTCAACAAATATTTCAATCTGTTTGAGATCATTTGTAGAACAAAGAATGTTAATTATATTCTACAAATTTTTAATTATATTCTACAAATTTACCTATTTAGGTAAAATAATGCATTAGCACTTAAAATTAAATTATTTTATATTAGGTTAGGTATGTCTCTTTTTTCTGACCACATATAGTGTGGATTATTTATTTCAACAATTGCTTTGCAAGACATAATACTGTTGATAGTATTTACTTTCAGTTTATTTCTTAATTTGGTTTTTATAGGCGATAGAGTTAAAAATTTTCGTTTAGCTGCGGCGGAGCTATGTGACAGAGATAACAAATTAAATATAAAATTAGAAATATTTCCAAAACATTTTTCGTTTAAACTATGCTATTTCTTGCCAAAAGTCATTAATATTTAAATTAGCGGAAATATTTATTTCGCTGAGCCGCAGCAAATACCATTCTGCTACTATTAACTCAAGATCACATTCAATTAGTTTAGGAAATTTTTAAAACGTCGTTAATAATTAATTTGTGAACGTATATCGGTGTGTAAAAACTATTTTGAATATAAGAGATGTTTGCTGTACATTAAAAATTAAAAGAAAATAGAATCAAAAATAATAAACGACAAAACGGACCATCGGACTAATTCAAAAATTTCCAAATTTTTTGAACCAAATTTGGTCCAATTGGACCAAAACGGCAACGCTGTTCTAAACTAAAAATGTAAGAAGTAATCTGTAAGAATTAGATTTAAACCAACTAAAAGATCCGCCAAAATTAGAGGGAAAAAAGTAGACTATGTGAATGTCAAGCCTCTCCCTATTGCTGTTCAAAAGTTAAGCTATTTTCACCAGCACCCGTCTTTTATGGGGACACCATTCAAGCCTCTGTCTATAACGGTTTCAAAGATAGGGTCACAAAGACCTTTTGTTATAGAGGACTTGGCCAGAAAGATTCTTTGAAAATTTCAACTATCTGTCTATAACGGTTCAGAAGTTTGGCCATATATATCAAATTACATGAACTATTGGGACACTCTTTACATTATAATTCCAAATATTTATACTTGTTATTATACCAGAGAAAGTAGTGGACATTCTGCCTAATTTTCAAGTGTTTGTGTTTAACGGTTCAAAAGATAGGGCCATATAGATCAAATTACATAATTTATGGGGACACATTTAATTTATAAATTCAAATTGTATACTTGCTATAGTGGACTTTGCAATACACGTTCCTTGTAAATTTCAGCTGTCTGTCTATAAAAGTTCAAAAGTTTGGCCACATACATAGAATTACATTAACTATAACAATACAGGTTCTTTGTAAATTTTAGCGGTCTGTGTACAACTGTTCAAAAGTATGGCCATATAGTACATCAAATTAAATGACGGTTCAAAAGATAGGCCCATATAGGTCAAATTACTTCACCTATGGGGACACCCTTTAAATTTTAAATTTATTTTTTTTATTAATTTCTGCTGTGGGGAGTTATAGCTATACGTAATTTTTTTTAATTTTAATTTGGTGCCCTTTACGGTTCTTAATACACCTAAAAAACATGTATGTTGAATAGGGACACCCTTTAATTTTTAAAACGGGACCAAGTTGAAAGCATAACCTTTCAAATAAAGGAAAAAATTTTAAAATCGGTTAAGAAATGGCTGAATTCTGCGGTTACATACATAAAAAAGCAACATTCAGACGAATTGATAACCTCCTTCTCTTTTGAAGTTGGTAAAAACTATACATGGTTACGTGGGACCTTCAAAAGTTATGAAAAATGTAATCAAATGGCATCACTGGTGAGTATATATATGCTGAAGAGAGTTCGTATTCGTGATGTCGTTTGGTTACATTTTTTACATTTCTTGTAACCTTTGAAGGCCCAATGTAACATTTAGTCCAATTTTCGTAACTTTTTGTACAAAAGACGACCTACAATTTCAACTATAAAATTTCAAAATGTAACTTTTTATAAAAAAATGTAAAAATTTTTTAGTTTAGACACGAAAAGATTTGGAAGGGAACCTTTTAGGTTGTAGCCATGCGCATGTTTTTCCATTAGATGACACTGTTCATGGCATAATAATAAAGGTAAAACTGTTAGAACATCTGTTTAAATTTGCTTATCTGAAAATGCCAAACCTTATATAAAACTCTGTTCGCGCACTTACATAAAAATTTGTAATAATTTAAAAAAAAACAGTTTTTTATACTACTCAATGCATTGTGAACTAATTGCTGTATTATATTCAATCCTTTATTTAACTTGTAATGTTTATGTTTTTTAGGTAAAACTTTTCAACTAAATTTAAATCAGTTCTCGTAGGCAGCAATTCGATATTCGGCATAACCTTATGACAATAAAATAATATGCTCAGCTGTATTTGATGCTGCTGCTAGGGCCATGTGCAGCCCTCTCAATTTCTGACTTGCTGAAAGCAGCCATATCGGCTTTAGGCTCGTTAGATTTAGTTTATAAGTACTACATATTTATTTAGGTGTCCTACCTACATATATACAGGGTCCCTGTATACCTACAGACTCTTTTAATGAGGGCGAAACCCACAATGTAAGGGATCTTTTGAATAATGGTTATTATATTATGGCTTGTACAGGTGACCAACCAGAATAACTTTGAAAACTGAACTTAAGCCATTTTAATCTTAAACAAAATGAATTATTGGAGATTGATCTTTATAAATTTAAAATTTTAAATTACATAAATATGATTACTTACATATGTATGTTAAACAAATATCTAAAATCTTTTAATACTTTTATGTACGGAGTATTAAATATTTAAAACCTTTTCTTAAAAATGCTTCCTTTTACATATAATTTATTTTAATTATTTAAAGTAAACCAGTTTTATTTTTTATTATAATGTTTCATTGTTTTTATTATAAATAATAATTTGAAATAGAATTGTTTGCGAACACAGCTCATGTTATTTATATTTTTCTTTATATTTTAGTAAAATATTTTGACACAGTCGGGCAAAAACAGGTTGCTTAGTTTTTTTTTAATTCGCCTTGCATATACCTGTATTATTGTACCATGACACTGTTCGGCCAATGTATGGTTGCCAAGTCTGTAATCAACAAATTGCTTTAAACACTGCATACAAGTTTTGTATAGGTATTATCTAAAATGGCGAAGAAATATAAGAAAATCTTGCAATTTGCTTGCGTGTTTACACATGCAATTAAAAAGTTCATTTCAAAAATGTCGTCGAAGCGAATGGTTTCAAAAATAGCTCATCTGTTTGCTTTATTTATTTATAAATCAAAAATACCAGACATCAATAAATATTCGTTGTTTTTTTATGAAATCAAATATCTAAAATATCCAACTGCCTTTTGATGAATATTTGAAGAAAAAGATTACTATTATTTTTAAATACGCAAAAAAAATGTTAAAACTATAATTATTGAAGTGAAAACTTCTTTAGACACGTTGGGCACTTTTTTGTTGAAGAAACATTATTGAACTCAAGAACCGTCGTCACCATTATCACAACCGTAACCGCATCACCTAACAACATTAGTTTCCATACATAGGTCTGCTCGTTTTGGTTGAAGAAAAATTATTAAACTCGCATCATCGTCACCTAACGTTGATTTTTATAGATATGTAGGTCTGCTGGTTTCGGACTGTCTGACGGTCTAAATTTCTGTCTGTCTGACTGTTTGACAGTCTGACTTACTGTCTGACTGTTTGACGGTCTGAATTTTTTTTTTTCGCAATTTTTATTTATTGTATCTTCAATATAATTGAACTATCAATAATTACTCATATCTTAAGTCTAAAAATATACTTGTTAAGTCCAACCAGTGCTGGACAAAAAAATGTATGTTTCACGGTTACTGTAATTTGTGGGTTATCCCTCTGATGTACGGATGAGAGAAGCAGTGTCCCTCCTTCTTAGTCTAATGTAACCAGGTTCAGTTAGTATGTTACGGGCCAGTGGATTCGGATGAGTTTCAAGCTTCTTTAAATACCTTATGGCAAGTTTCGCTATTTCTGCTTTAACTGATGGCACGTTTAGATCTTTATGGATGTTCGAATTTTTTATATACCAGGGAGCAGATGTAATAATACGTAGAATCTTATAATAAAAGTTTGCAATCTAAAGCTAGAGTAGAATTCCTGCCAATTAGCCAGTTTAGTTGGACTGCTTTCAACTTCATTTGTGTTAACTTTGTTTCTATGTGCCGTTTCCATGTAAGACGCCGGTCAAGATGTATGCCGAGATATTTGACGTCTGAAAGCTGGGGTATCGTTTGGTTATTTATCCGAATAGGGGGGCAAGATTCTCTACGCAGTGTGAAAGTTATGTGAGTACATTTTTGTTCATTCACTTTTATTCTCCATTTCTTCAACCATTTTTCTAAATTGGATATGTGGTCTTGTAAATATCGTGATGCTACTTCGGGTCTTTCGTGAATGCTCAAAAAAGCTGTGTCGTCAGCAAATGTCGATGTGTGAACTCGGTTACTAGTTGGCATGTCTGAAGTATACAATAAGTATAAAAAGGGCCCCAATATACTACCTTGGGGAACTCCGGCTTCGATTGGCTGGGGTGAGCTCAAAAAATCTCCTTCTTTCACAATAAATTTTCGGTCGGTTAAATAACTATCTAGCATCTTATATAGGTTTACGGGCAAATTCAGTTTTAGCTTATATATTAGGCCTTCATGCCATACCTTATCGAATGCTTGAGAAATGTCGATAAAAAGCGCAGAGCAGTATTTTCTCTCTTCAAATGTCTTCTTAACAACATTGACTAACCTGTGAGTTTGTTCGATCGTACTATGTTTTTTCCTGAAGCCGAATTGATGGTTTGGAATACATCCTTTGTCGCTTAGAATAGGGTTAAGCTTAGTTATTAACATCCTCTCAAACAGCTTTGACATATTTGACAAAAGGCTTATAGGTCTGTATGATTCAATTTTTGTGTGGTCTTTTCCTGGTTTAGGAATCATGGTAACCAAGGTCACCTTCCAATCTGTGGGAAAGTACTCAAAACGTAAAATGGCATTAAAAATAAAAAGAACGATTCTGCGAGCTACTCGGGGCAACTCAATTAACATCTTGTTACTGGTTTTATCAACGCCAGGGGCTTTTTTGGTGTTCAAATCCGTTATTGCCTTTTCAAGATCACCAAATTCAAATCTTATCGGTACTGCAGCACTAGCCTCGAGAACTGGCAACTCAACTATATCAGTCGATATATTTGGGGTAAAAACCTTTTTCAAATGTTCAGCAAATAAATTTCCTTTTTCGGTATCACTCCTTGCCCAGCCTCCAGCTGAAGTTCGCAAGGGAGGCTTACGTAAGACTGGCCTTTTGAGGTTTCTACAAGCACGCCATAACGAATAATCTGATTGAGGAGTTGCGTCTAGGTTTCCCAAATAGTTTTTCAGGGATGCTACTCTTCGAGATTCCAGCATGTCTCTTAGCCGGTTCGTGCATTCTTTAAGTCTGCTTTTGAGTTGAGGAGCTCTCTGTGATTGCCATTCTCTACGAATTTTTCTTTTTTCAGCCAAGAGTCGTTCGATATCTGCAGAATAAATTAGATTGTATCTACCTAATTGTCGGGTTATTGTTGAATGTTGGGCAGCTGATTTGAGGTTTTGGTCAAAATCAATAAGACTCCGCTCTACGTCTTCAGGTGTTCTTAGCGGGATGTTTTCCGAACAATGAGTACTAAGATACTTTCTATATTTCAACCAATTAATGCTTGTGGTAGTCCTTGGTGATATGATGTTTTGTTTGTCCCATATATAGACGATAGTGGGTGAATGATCTGAGGATAATTCAAGTGACGCTTCAGCTTTAATGGTTTCTTTTGGAATACCCTTAATCACGCCAAAATCAATAACATCCGGTATTTTTTGTCGATCAGTAGGCCAGTAGGTGGGTTGTCCACTCGATATCACATTCAGCCGCATTTTTGAAATAGTGTCAAACAAAACACGACCTTTTGGAGTTATTAGGCGTGATCCCCAAAACGTATGTTTAGCGTTGTAGTCGCCTGATGCTATGAAACAGGGACCTAGTGATTTGAAGAAATCGCTGTACTGACTCTCTGATATTTGAAACCTAGGAGGTGAATAAATCGAAGAAATAACTAAGTTTTGATGAAATTCTTCAATACAGATGTTTGTTGCTTGTAGGTAATCTTCACAAAAATCACACAGTAAATAATGTTTGATTCGAGCCTTTATTAGTATTGCTGAACCACCACATGCTCTGCCACGGGGGTCTTTGGTGTCATATAAGATATAGCCATTTATTTTAAAAAAGCTATTTGTTGTTAAGTGAGTCTCTGCAACCAGCATGACATCAATTTGTTCCTTCTAAAGGAAGTACTCGAGTTCATTTTTGTGTTGGCGCAAGCCGTTTGCGTTCCAGAAACATAGTTTTAAACAGTTCATGGTTTGTTAAGTAACGCCTGCAACATAGTAGATTGCATGCGTACCATTTCTTGCATCATGCTGCTCATAGAGCTCATAAAACTGTTTATCGAATGCACTAGCGTCTCGATGCTTGCTTCGAGACGTTTAAAATTACCAGATGGTGTTTGTTCTTTAGGATGCGATTGCAAATTAGGAGTAGAATTAGTTGTCGGTGTCGCTTTATGTACTGCAGTATGATTGGTTTTTACCATATCAGCGTATGAAACATGTTGTGTTGTTGGTTGGGCTAACTGAGGATAACGAGCATTTGCTCGATATTGTTGGTGCTTAGCAGGAGTATTTAGTTTTTGAGTGGTTTTCCTTACCATGGAAAAAACTGGACAGCCTCTGTAGTTAGCAGTGTGGTTTCCACCGCAATTGCTACATTTTTTTACTTTCGAATCATCCCTTGATTTGTCGCATTGGGCGGAACAATGTAGCTCGCCACATACAACGCAAACCGGAGGCAATTTACAGTAAGCCCTAGTATGACCATATTCTTGACAATTTAGACACTGGACAGGTCCTGGACGCTTATGCGGCTCCTCTACAGTTATTTTACGGTGTAACAGGTATTTTAGATTGTAAATGGGGTGAATTTCGTTCTTCTTCAATCTGATATCTCCAGGTTCCAGTTCAACGCGAAATAGTGGTTGGGGGACACGTTCCCGATTACGGAGATTATCTACACTTTTTATTTTAAAACCCGCTTTTTGGAGTCCGGCTCTTATTTCAGCTGGATCAACGTATGAATCTACACCTTTAATGACTACCTGTAGACCTTTGCTACTCTTCAGCTGATAGGTATAAAAGTTCTTTTTGCAGTTTTCAAACTCGCTTACTGCTTTACGATAACTACTTTCATCAATAAATTGTATTTTTGTCTCATCAATGTTACCGCGCTTAACGGGAATTACATAAAATGAGTTCTCGCCAATAATTGTAATTAAATTTTTTATTAAATCGTTCGAATTTTTCTCCCTTAAATAAACTGGCGGTGGTTTGAACGACTTAATTGCCGTTTTATGTACACTCGTTTCACTATCTAAGATAGCAAAACGATTATGGGAATTTATTCCGGTAGAGTCCTTGTCTTTTTGTACTTTAGCCATTGGTGCAATCTGCGAAGATTTAGGGCTTCGACCTCTTTTCAATACAGTTATGTATCTGTCCATTCCCACTTGCGTCTTGGGTTTTTGTATACTATCCATATTATCTTTGGGAACACTATGTTCAGAAGGCGATTTGTTTGTATTTATTTTATTGTCATCGCTTAGTAAAAGTGAAGAACAAGATTGGGCACGTATTACTGGCGTAGCATTAATACACAAATTATTTTCGGTTTTTTTGTTTTTAGTTAATTCAGCATTGTCAACATTTTTGTTGCTTAAATTAAACAGGCTCATTAGCCTTTATTGTTTTTATTTTATTTTAAAAGTAGCAATTCAATATGCCGTTGTACAAAATAAAGAAAAGGGGAAAAAAAAATATTTTACAAACAACTTTGTTGTTGTATTATAACAGGTTTGTTTTTTGTTTTTGTTTTAAATTGTTCACACAATGTATGTTTTGTTTTTTGTTAATACGAACTTAAAAAAATCGCGTCCGCACTTATCAACGCCAAAAACAGAACTGAAAGAAAGACGATCTGAATGTTGGCCAATCTGATGGTCTGACTGTTTCACGGTCTGACTAAATAAACGCAAGAACGCATGTGCCCGCCTAACTAAATAGCTAATAAAAATAAAATCCGAATGATTGATTTACGGTTTTTTTCCATTAACCCTTTAACCAAGAGCCCCCACGCAAACCCCTAAGGGTCTGTGAGCACATACACAATCTCAACCAGGATCTCACAAAGAGAACAAAACATGTAAAAATTTTAAATCTGTAGCATACTAGCTTTCAACAATGTAGGTTTATGTCACTTTCCTAAATATTTAGCAAACCAATGCACCCTACAAGAACAGTGACCATCAATTGAGCAATCTTTTGAGTGTCACTAATGAGAAATTCTTTCTCATTGCGTAGTACAGAGCTACCATCACGTTATTAAGGGCATCGTACAAAAATGAGGCAAACATTTGTGTACGTGTGATTTTGCATCTCTCTCGAACTTATTAACTCTTTGGACTAATGAGCATATCTCTGTACTGCTCACTCTACTGCTTTTTACTAATCAACTATGCTGTAAAAATTAATCACCACTCAAACTGGATAAATAGTCATAGCTGACTAAGCAAAATTGATGCAGAAACAGATTCAATATTTTTATATTTATTAAAATACATTTTAAAATTGGTTTATACATATTTATTTAATATATAATTTTACATATTTTTATTCGCTCAATGACTGAGTTCTACTGCCATTAGTAGGCTTTTTTGAAATTCAATCGCTCCCTGCTGCTGTAAAACATCTGAAATATGAAGAAATATATAAGTTATAAAATATTTTAAGATAGATAAAAGTATGTAAATACCTCGAGGATGATTATCAACTCACATAAGCTTCCCGGAAGCATTTTTTCTCATCTACCTTTCTCATTGTACTTCTCCAGCAGGTCTTTCGAACAGCTTGCGGGGATATCAGCAGTATTCCCCGACTTTGATTTTAGCTTATACAAATATGCATGTAGTCTGTGAATAACAAAATAATAAAGTAAAAATTTGAATTAGTTACAATTGCTTGAGTGAAATTTGCTGTCGTTAATTTCAGCTCTACCTCTTCAGCAGCCACAAGGGTAGTCAAGGAAAGAATGCTGGCGACTCCATGTTAACACATTCTATATTTTTAATAACTTTTTTTAAGCACCAAACTACTTTTCACATTTATTTTCTTTTCATATTTCATTTTTATTTTAATATTTTAAACGCATATATTTTACAGTGGCAGAGTTGTATTTTACAAAAAATTCAACTCTGCTACTCACATTCATTTTTTTATTTTTGTTTATGTATGAGTTTTCATTGTTCATGTGTTAGTTTCAATCAACCATTTCTTGTAGGGCATTTGCATTTTAACCACTATTTTTGGTTGGGGGCCTTTGCTTTAACTGTTCAATTTTGTTTTGATAAATGTTTTCTGCCTGCTTAATTATTTTTCAGCGATGACGAGTATACTCGACGAAAACAGAGTAAAACTTTTTTTGATGTATAATTTTACAAATGGGGACAACAAAATCGAGCGTTGTCTGTTGGTATTTATAGAAAATCTGAATTGTTTACGTTGCAAACAAACATAATTTATTTCATTGATAAAAAATATACATTACGAAGATAAAATTTTTGCATTATAGAAAAGAAAACAAGAAGTATATAAAACGAAATGAATTTCAAGAAACTAAATTTAAGTTTATATATTTGGGTTTATATTCAGCTTTATTCTGTTTGGCGTCGGCAACATCGTCGTCGATTTTGAGGCAACATCACTTTATCACATCATCAATGTTCATTTGGTATTCCCTAATAATGTTGCTAGTTTATCGATAATGTTAATAAAATACACCCCACATATCACATCCTTGAACCAAATACTTCATTTTGGTTTATGTTTTCGTTAAAAAGGTTTATGAAAAAATTAAAGTGTATAAAACAAAGTTTATAAATTAAAATAAAGATGTTTACATTAAAATAAAAATATTTTCTATTTCCGATGGAAAACATCTCAAAGAAAAATTAAACATCTTTAAATTATCATCGAGTAAAAAGTTAGTGGTAAATTAAAAATCGCCAATGATGTAAAAATTTTGTCTGCAGCTCTGAATGCCATGACATTGAAAGCTAATCCAAAGTATAGATGAAGATCGATATGACACATGCTAAAAAAGGAAGTCAAACTGCATCTATTGATGGACGGACTAGCATAAACATTTTAGCCAAGTAAACAACACCAACATCTGTATTTTGTTCATAAAGGATTTTTTCAATTTCAACAAATAATTTAAATAAAACAAAAATACACAATTAAATTTTTTCTATTAAAACTAACAAATTATATTTACATATGTAAACGTTATTCAGTTTTTAATTTGTTTCATAATTTTGTTCTGCACAACACCAAAAACACTGACGACAATTTATTGCCAATTTATGGCAACGTCACATTTCCTTACAAAATACCAAACACATGTTGCCAGTCATCGATAAATGGCAATAGTGCCAACGGGAATACCGATTTACAACAAACTATAAAAAACGACCTCGTTTAATATTGCCGTAGAAAACTAGAATAAGGGTGATTGTTTAAAAAATCTTTATTTGCCTTGCTTCAAGCAAAAAGGTTATAGTTGTTTCATTGATTTATAATATGAATGCAATTTTGTATATTTGTTTATATCGATATGTATATATTTTCAGAAAAAGTTTGTAATAAGCAGACATTTCAAAAAAGAAACAAAACTTGTTGTGCTGACAACTGTAATAATAAAAAGAATATTATCAACATTTGTATTTATGTAGTTATTATGTGAAAACTTAAATGATCTTTTCGCTTTGTATTTCATAAAAAAAAACTTGTGAAAAAGTAATCACAAGTTACTTAGTTTTCACTTCTATTGGCAGCCCCAACGACTGCCCTGCACTTATTTATCCATTTAATTCTGCTTTTTTAAATAAAACTAGTCTGGTAACTCTGTTTATTTTTAACCGACTTCAAAAAAAGAAGGTTATCAATTCGTCTGTTTTTTTTTTTGTGTTTTAGTGCCCTCAGAACTTGGTCATTTCTGAACCGATTTTAAAAATTTTATTTTTATTAGAAAGGTTATAGATTGGTCCCATTTTAAAAGAAGTTTAAAATTTTAATAATTAAAGGGTGTCCCCATACAACATACAAATTTTTTACTTGTATTATGAACTGTATAGGTCCCAATAACAAAAAGTAATAAAAAAATAAAATTAAAAATTGAAGATGACCCCATATGATCCTATCTTTTGAACCATTATAGACAAACACTTGAAAGTTGCACAGAATGTTCGTTACTATGTCTATTATAATAAGTATGAATATTTAAAACTAGAAATTAAAGGGTGTCCCATTAGTTGGTTTAATTTGATATATATATGGCCAAACTTTTGAACCGTTATAGACAGACAGTTGAAATTCACAAAGAACTTGTATTGCAAAGTCCGCTATAATAAGAAGTATAAAATATGAATTTGAAAGTTAAAGGGTGTCCCAATGGTTAATATAAATTGATATATGTATATGTTCAAACTTTTGAAGTTTTATAGATAGAAAGATGATATTTACAAAGAAACTATATTGCTTAGTCCGATATAACAACAAGTATACAATTTGGTCTCTAAATGAAATGGTGTCCCCATTATTGATGTAATTTTACCATTATGTCCCCATCTTTGGAACCGTTATAGACAAACACTTGAAAAATAGACAGAATGTTCACTACTATGTCGGGTATAACAACAAGTATAAATATTTAAAATTATAAATTAAAGGGTGTCGCAATAGTTAATGTAATTTGATGTATATGGACACACAGTTAAAATTTACAAAGAATCTGTATAACAAAGTCCTCCATAACAAATATTTAAATTAAAATCTGAATTTAAAGGGTGTCCCAATAGGTTACGTCATTTGATATATATGGCCCTATCTTTTGAACAGTTATTGACAAACATTTAACAATTAGATAGAATGTCCATTACAATGTCTGTTATAATAAGTACAAATATTTAAAATTATAAATTACAGAGTGGTGCAATAGTTTATGTAATTTTATGTATATTTCAAACTTTGAAACCGTTACAAGCAGACAGTTGAAATTTACAAAGAACATGTATTGCTATAACAAGTTTAAAATTTGAATTCGGAAATTACAGGGTATCGCAATAGTTAGTGTAATTTTATGTATATAGCCAAACTTTTGATCCGCTATATACAGACAGACGTTTGGCATTGGCTTGACCTTAAAAAACCAAAAGCACTGCTCCCCCGGTAGAAAATCGACTGATATTTGCTTTAGATTATTGAATTCCAAAATTAGTTTTTTTTTATCTGAATTGACAGTTTGTGCAATGACATTTAAAAAATCCCGCTATAATCTTCCTCGAATATAATAAAATCATTGTATAATTACCATCTTAAAGAAACATGATTTTAAGTTTGTCTGTTTTGAATTCTTTTTTTTTTTTTGCAAGAATTATTTGACATTTAACTTGAAAAACAATACACTATCTGTTTTTTACTAACACACTCAAATTAGCAAGACATTTTTCCTTTTAAATAAATAAATACGCAATAGTCTTAAAGTCTGGTGTGGATTACTTTCAAAGTAAAATCGAACAAAATATTGTCAAGACGCACACAACGTGAGTGGGCACAGCTCAGGTAAAAATCAAAATTGGGTGATGTCTACTGTTTTCCTACAAAATTAACTTTTTAATTGCATGTGTAAACATGCATGCAACTTGCAAGATTTTCAAACACAAAATTAGTTTTTTTCATATTTTATTTATTTTATCTTCAATATATTTAAACTAACAATACTTACTCGTATCTTAAATAAAAATAAATATACTTGTTAAGTCCAGCCACTGCAAGACAAAAAAAATTTATGTTTCATTGTTGCTGCTATCATTTGCAGTTCATCCCTCTGATGTTCGGGCGAGAGAAGACGAATGTAACCAAGTTCATTTAGTATATTGTTGGCCAGCGGATTTGGATGTGTTTCAAATTTCTTTAAGTACGTTACTGCATATTTCGAGTTACTCAGTCAATCGTGTAGAGCTCTTTAGAATAATGGCAGTGTGCCTTGGTTATCTTTATATTATGGCTTGTACCAACCAAAATAACTTTGAAAACTGAATTTAAGCAATTTTAATATTGATAAAACTTAATTATTGGTGATTGATCTTTTAACTTTTACATTAAATATCGTTACTTATGGTAAACAAATATCTAAAATTTTTATACTTCTATGTACGGAGTAATAAATTATTTAAAACATTTTCTTAAAAATCCTTCTTTTCACATACATATGTATTTACATACATATGTAATTCATATAAAATTATGATCCAACTGTTCAAATGTTTTTCTTCTTGTTTTATGTCAGTGCCGTCATATCATATCATATCATATCATATCATTTAAATTTTAATTTTGTAAATTAAAATAATAAAGGACAAATTATTTTTTAATATTTAATGCAATATATCAATTGTTTTGTTAAAACCATTCAGTAACTATTGTTCTGAATGGTTTTAATAATAAAATCTGCCCTAAAATAAAAAGCTCAATTTCTAAGCTTTAATTAATCATGCGAGTGAATTTCGTATCATATCACCCACGATTACTATATTTGCTTTGTTTTAATGTGTACCAGCATTTGTTCGAGTTATTTAATAAATGGCCCTACAAGAACAGTGATATTCAATTGAGCAGTCATTTGAGTGGTACTGTTAAGGGATTTATTCCTCATTGCGTAGAACAAAATTTCGAACACATTCAATATTAGCAGATATGAAGGTAACATTTGTGTACGTGTGATTTCTCCTCGAAAAATTAATCAACGTTGACTACATAAACTTGATTAATAAACCTCTCACCGCTGGTTAATCAAACTTAATGCATAAACCGATTTATCATGGTTCAAAAGTTATCACTTGTGAACATTTAAATATCAAAACTAATATTATTTCTCACAAATGAGATTTATACAATTTTATATTTATTTATTGCGCTCATAAACGAAGAACACAAAATTTTCTGTCTACGATCACACATGAATGTGTGTAAATGTTTTTTTATAGCATTTGTACATGAGCAGTGGAAAACAAGAAATATTAATATTATTAATGTGTACTTTTTCTTATTAATGCAGTTTTACATAAATGTTTGTATATACATATTTTTTTCAATTATACGATTTTTCATTTTTAAGTTTTTATTTATGAAATTTCTCACTTCTCAGACTTTGTTAAGGCATACGCCGGCAATTGGTCATTACAAATTATGTACATATACATACATACATACACACATACATTTCTTCACACTTGGGTGAAAATCCAAATATTTTCTCATATATTCAATTTTGAATAGAAAGGAAAAAAAGAAATCTTCTCACTCATAAATGAACAAACACAAAGTATTTTTTAGTCTCTCACACATCAATGAAGAAGAAAAAATCTAAAATGTAATTTTAGGTCGAAAAAAGCGTTTGAAAATCAGTAGAACGAAATGAAAATTTAGCAAAAAAAATATTAAAATATTTTAATATTTTTTTTGCTAAATTTTCATTTCGTTCTACTGATTTTCAAACGCTTTTTTCGACCTAAAATTATAAAACTATATTTTTAAAATATTTTTAATTAATTTACACAAATTGTGGTTAATTTTTTTTATATTCCAAATTGTTTCCCAAATAAAAATGCATAAAATATACATACATATGTGTTTAATTACATTTCCTTAAACATTTACTTTATATACTACAATATATAAAACTGATTAAGCAGGACCTGTTAGTCTAACTGAAAAGAACAAATTATATATGCATATACATATATGTATGTATAATAAAACAGTAACTTATTTCCTGTCTGTCTACGTTCGCATCACGTAAAAACTACTGGATGGATTTAACAAATAACTTGAAATACTACAATTTTACCTTTAATAATCAGCTCGAAAGAAATTGCTTTCGTGTTGATTTGGCAGAAAACTATACAATCACTTTTACCTCCAAACAAAAGTCAAACTTCATATTAAAAAAAACATTAGTTTTAAAACTGGTTTTTTATATGACGTTTGAATTATGTTAATGAGTAATGTAGACGGGGGTTTGCGTTTCTCTCTGTTTAAGAAAATAGAATTAACGTCACTGATGTTATAGAACCGATTTTCTTCATTTGTTATACATATTCGTTTTAACAAGAACTATGATACATATTTTATCTATAATACTGTTTATTGTTGTTGGAACAGTCTGAAAGTATATTCTAAGTAGGTTTCAGAAATTTTCATTAATCGGCATTTCAACGATGGGTTATCTCTTGTGGAATTCAAAACCTCCAAACCACTGTTGGGCATAATAGTTAATTTCAGTGAATCGTTCGAACCAGGTCGTGCGTTACGATCATCGTTCTTTATTTTAAAAAGTTACTCAATACAATTCCTATTAAACACAACAGTTAATTCTGACAACACTAAATTGTAAACAAATGTACGAAATTCGCTCACATGCTACTTCATGTACACAATTTATTTTTAACTTGTTATTTATTTTTTCTTTTTTTTTTTCTTAGGTTTATTATTTAATTTAAATTAAAAGTTAGATGATTTTCTTTTTAAGATTTAGCAGTTGACGGCACTGACATAAAACAAGAAAAAACCATTTGAACAGTTGGATCATATTTTTATATGAACCTTTATAAAGCAAAATGTCAAGTACCTGAACAAAACGATAAAAATCAAAGGCAACGAACGATAAAAAGAAAACACTGTCCGCGTCAGAATCGTTCAGTTACCTGAATCGTTCAATTGAACTAGTTCGTACAAGACCGGCACAACTCTTGTTGAAATGTATTATATGTATATATTTTTTCACGGTCATAAATGAACTGATACTGCCTTTCTTGGCGGCACATTGGAGGGATGACCCGCAAATGATTTTAATATCCGTGAATCAAACATTAATTTTGTCTAGCATTGGCTGGACTTCAAAGTATATTTTTATGTTAGACTTAAGATATGAGTAATTATTGTTAGTTCAAAAATAATGAAGATACAATAAATAATAAATGTTATAAAAAAATTCATATTTGATAGGTTAGCTCATTCTCATTAATGCTCTTTTTCATAAATGTTTGTACATTTTTTTCATTTATGTGTGTTCATTTATGAAATTTCTCATAAATGATATTTCTAAAATGTTTAATCTTTTAGTACAGGGATGAGCAACACGCGGCCCGCTAAGCAAACGGTGCCGTTAAGCATTTACAAAATTGATTTTGTATTATCGACTCTCCCCCATCAATATTTTGTTATAAATGTCAAGCATGGAGGGTGGAGTATCAGGAAGACTATTTCAAGAAATTAAAAAGGTCACATGAACAGAAATATTCGTTAATCACTGCATAATTCACCAGGAAAATTTGTGTGCGAAAAGATTGAGTTTGCCAAATGTCACGGTACCAATAATTAAAGTAATCAATTTTATAAAGTCGCGAGCGTTAAATCACCGTGAGTTTAAAGAATTCCTAAGAAACTGAATATGGCCACGTGGTTTCTAATACAGAAGTACGTTGGCTTAGTAGAGGTGCAGTGCTTTAAAGAGTATACAACTTAAAAAGCGAAATACAATTGTTCTTGGATATGAAGGGATATGCCTTTCCTCATTTTGGTAATAAAGAATGGATGTGCGATTTTGGGTTTCTTATCGACAAAACTCAACATCTCAATGTGGAACTTAAAGGCAAAGGACAGTTTATTCATAATTTGTATGATAAAATTCAGGGCTTTGAGCGCAAATTAAAATTGTGGAAGCATCATCTCTAACAAAATAATGTGTCTCACTTCCCACATTTAGAAAAAGATAATATTACTACTTCTGAAAAATACGCACAATATATAGAAATTTTAATAAACAAATTTAAATCACGATTCCAAATGTTCAAAGCTGAGAAGACAGCGGTTTCCATGAAAATGTTTTTATCGCCATTTAATATCGATGTGAATACAATTCGCGCAGACTTTCAAATGGAAGTTATTGACATACAAAATAATACCGATTTAAAAACTGTATTTTTCTCAGTAAACATAGAAAATTTTTATAGTTCTTATGTGAGTACTGAGAAATTTCCGCTTTTGACGAAAAATGCAAAGCAAATGATGTTACTGTTTGGAAGTACCTATGTTTGCGAACAATTATTTTCAACTATGAAATTAATCAAAAATGACCACCGATCAAGAAACACGATTAGAAAGCTGCGTAGGTGTAGCTGCCTCATCAATTCCTCTGATATTGATCAGCTTGTATCAAAAAAATAAAAAACAGTGCCAAATTTCTCATTAAAAATTTCAAGTAAATTCGTTTTTCTAATATTTTCTTGTTTGATTTTATTTTCAATTAAAACTTGTGTATGAAATCTTTACTTTTTAAATTTAAAAAATTTAATTGGCCCGTTGATTAAAAAGCTTGCTCATCCCTGTTTGTATGTGCATACACATACATATGTAAGTACATACATACATACATAATGAGAACAAATTGTAAATTCTACTGGGTGCACTTGCGTGAATAAAAAAATATTTTGTTGTTTGAATAAAAAGGAAAACATAAATCATCTCACTGAAGGCGAATTCAATAGCGAATGCGACATCATATGGTTTTTTCTTCTTTCGTTTTTTATGCTTATTTTATTTTTTTTACATTTTATTTAAAGAAATAAATAGAAAAAAAAGTTAAATTTAAATTATTTCATTTCTTAGAAATAGTGTTTATACTGATAAAATTTTTAGAAAACATCGGCCACAGGTCATTGCACTTTCTGCCAGCCTCTCCTTGTTTTTTTAATATTCTAAAAATTTATCCAAGTCACAAAAAAATTTAAAATTGTGTATTTTTTGTTTGGTTTATGAGGGTTTTTAAGGGTTTTTTACACAAAGAAAATTATTGCACTAATGATACCTTGTATTATTTTACCATGATCTTACTCATAAATGAACAAACGCAAAATATTTTCGAATCTCTCACACATGTATGAAAAAAAGCAGCAACTAATGTGTAAGTATGTACATACTTACACATGATTGAGCAATGAGTGAGCATTTAGGTGCTCTGATTCTAAGAGCACGAATGTTCAAGCATATTATTTAAAAGGAATAACTTGGAAGTTTTTAATCAATTTCATTAAAAGAGTTTAAAAATTAATTTATTGGTGTATTCATTTCTCGGAAATATTTCTTTATTATTTGTGAGTTGACCATTGAAATTAATAAATTTGCTGCTACTATTATACGTGTGGATTTACTTTCATCAATTCTATGCCGTTGTATTTAACTCATTAATTCTATTTTTAACCGACTTCAAAAAAAGAAGAAGGTTATCAATTCGTCTGTGTGTTGCTTTTTTTTTTTTTTTTGTATGTTTGTGCCTTCAGAACTCGGTCATTTCTGAACCGATTTTAAAAATTTTTGCGCCACAGATTGGTCCCATTTTAAAAACAGTTTCAAAGTTTAAAAATTAAAAGGTGTCCCCATACAACATACATGTTTTTTACGTGTATTATGAACTTTATAGTGTTCATAATACTATAGTGCGTATCACTATAGCTCCCAATAACAAAAAGTAATTAAAAAATAAAATTAAAAATTAAAGGGTGACCCCATACGTGAAGTAATTTCACCTTTATGGTCCTATCTTTTGAACCGTTATAGACAAACACTTGAAAGTTGCACAGAATGTTCGTTACTATGTCTGTTATAATAAGTATAAATATTAAAAATTAAAGGGTGTCCCATTAGTTGGTTTATTTTGATATATATATATGGTCAAACTTTTGAACCGTTATAGACAGACAGTTGAAATTTACAAAGAACTTGTATTGCTAAGTCCGCTAAAATAACAAGTGTAAATTATGAATTTGGAAATTAAAGGGTGTCCCAATAGTTAATGTAAAAGTGATATATATGGCCAAACTTTTCAACTGTTATAAATAGACAGTTGAAATGTATAAAGAACCTATATTGCTTAGTCCGCTATTACAACAAGTATAAAATTTGGATAAATTAAATGGTGTCCCCATTATTGATGTAATTTGACCATTATGTCCTCATCTTTGGAACCGTTATAGACAAACACTTGAACCAAAATTTGACCCTATCTTTTAAATAGTTATTGACAAACACTTAACAATTAGACAGAATGTCCATTACTATGTGTGTTAAAATAAGTATAAATATTTAAAATTATAAATTACAGGGTGTCGCAATAGTTTATGTAATTTGATGTATATGACCAAACTTTTAAACCGTTACAGACAGACGGTTGAAATTTACAATGAACCTGTATTGCTACGACCGCTATAACAAGTATAAAATTTGAACTCGGAAATTACAGGGTGTCGCAATAGTTAGTGTAATTTTATGTATATAGCCAAACTTTTGATCCGCTGTATACAGACAGTCGTTTGGCATTGGTTTGAGCTGAAAAAGCACAGAACCCTGGGGTCTTGTGCCCCTATATACTCCGGAGGTACTGCTCCCCCGGTAGAAAATCGACTTATATTTGTTTTAGATTATTGAATTCAAAAATTAGTTTTTTTATCTGAATTGACAGTTTGTGCAATGACATTTAAAAAATCCCGCTACAATCTTCCTCGAATATAATATAATCATTGTATAATTACCGTCTTAAAGAAACATGATTTTAAGTTTTTCTGTTTTGAAGTCGGTTTTTTTTTTGCAAGAATTATCTTATTTAGAGTTGTGAATTCAATAATCGTTTTATTTGCAGCTTTTTGATACGATAAACATTATTTATGTCTTGGTTATTGACTTCAACATTAACGGAGGCTGCGATTTTTTATATTATGTACATACATATATCATTAGCACTCATATCTGGGTCGGAAATGTTTTTTATTTCAATATTATTCTTTGATAATGATTGATCGATCTGATTAATTTTAGTATCAATTTGATCTATTTAGATCTTCCTTGCATATATGTACATATGTAGTTCGCTAACTTGAATGCCAAGTTTTGCTAAAGACAATGCCATTGCTGTAATAGAGCTTTATTTTCAAATTTTGGACGTTATTTACACTGACCGTATTATTTAAGTTTTGAATTGACGTTTTTATGTAAATATTTTAGCTGCATTTTAATATTAATCCTGAAGTTAATGATTTTAATTTTGCTGGGTTGTGTCTTCAAACCAGGGTACAAATTTTTCATTTATGAACATTCAAAAATCAACATTCATGATATTTTTCATAAATGAAAATCTAAAATTTTATATTTATTTTTCATGCTCATAAACGAACAACAAAAAATGTTCTGCCTATGTTTATACATGTATGCGTGAACCTGTTTGTTTTTGTAACATGCACACATGATAAGTGATAAATTAGCTTCTTCTCATTTATGTTCTTCTTCATAAATGTATGTATATGTACATTTATGAACGTTAAAAATTTATCATAAATGAACATGAAAGAATTTTGTAAATATTCTGAAGATTACTCTAAAATGTAGTAAAAACACATCCATACATATTAACTTAAAATACTATACAATATATTCCAAAAGAAATTTCGTAAATGAAAAAACAAAAAAATTTTGTAGTATCTCACACATGTATGAGAAGAAACAGCTAAAATATAAAATGTACATATTCATACATATGTAAATGAACAGTGAGGGAACATTTCGGTACTCTGCTTCAAACACAATGGTTTGATATGTGTTAATTCCGATCAGTAGTGCAATTCACGAAACCATTTTAACGAATATCGAATCGTTACAAAATTAAACAACAAAATTATCGATTTTGCTACGCAGCAACACTTTTTAACAATACTAGTATTGTTTAAAGTCAGCTGTTATTTTATCGTTAAATAAACGGACATCATTTTTGAGTTGCTTATTTTGTCGACAAAAACGTTCTTATTTGTCGTTGAATTGGTTTTATATTTAGAAAATATATTTTTTCCAAAATAAGTCTTGTTTTCATACTCGTTAAAATGCTAAAATAATGTAAACGTATATAATATATACATATATAATATGTACATATTTACTATAAATTAACGCAAATTAAATTCATATTTTATTTTATTGAAAGTTTTTTTAAACTAAATTAATTCCTTCTATACAGCACGCAAATAGTTGTTTTATTTATTTATTTAAATATATCAAAGTCTACATAATAATTTCATACATACTTTAGTAACACAATTTAATAATAATAATTTGTTTTCTTTTCTTTGTGCTTTTCGCTTTTTTGAACAGAGATGCCACATGTTACTATTTGTATAGGTAGAAAAAATTGTGTTGTCTACTATCGTTAGAAAGTAGTTAGTAAATCCTGCAGTTGTTACTGCAAACAACAAAAGCTGTTGACTATTATAGCGATTGTCGTATTGTTAAAAGTTAGTGAATTGTACTACAGGGATGGTAAATGAAAATTTCAAATTGTACCAATCGACTTTTTAATTGTACTTTTTGTACTGAAATTGAACTAAACAAATTTTGGTTATGAATTTAAATTTTAATTTATTCTTTTATCGGATGGCGAGTTAGTTCCGGTAGCTACTTAACTGATAGAATTCGTCTTAGCATTCAATGATTGTAATGAAATAAAAAAAAGAAAAGATTTTTCATTTGCCAACGTTTTTTGGGATAGCTCCTCTAAACAGTCGATAGAAGGGTTGGATCAAAATAATTTTAGTAATAATTTAATGATCAATATAAATTTAATTGTAACTGGTTCTAGAAATAAAGCTAGGAAAGCTTTTAAATTGTACCAAATAAGCCATTGGTGTACCATTGTACTTTTCAGGTTTGAAATGTACCAAAAAATGTACAATTTTACCAACTTTACCAACCCTGATTCTGATCTAGTTCGTACTTTGCAACGATGACATATCCAATCAGATTTCTTCTCTCCAACCAAATTGTTGTATGCGCTCTCATTTAAGAAGCAACAGAGAGAATTTATATTTTGAATTACAATTAAAACACTAGGAATTTGTTTGATGAAATGTTGGAGTTGCATTAGTTAAAAATTTTATTTCCGGCCGTTAAGCTCATTGTTTATTTTTGTTAATATTTCGTAACCTTTTTTTTAATTTTATTCTGTCGTGTGTGTATATTAATATTGATATTTTTTTATAAAACCTTGTTTCAGATATACAGTCTCTATACCGAGTTTTTTTTATATAAGTATGTACATATGTATTTTATCACACCAGATAATGATTCTTTTGCACTATATTATCGCTTTTTCAATTATTTTTCAGATGGTTTTAATTAACAAAAAATAATTATTTGTTGACAACATGTAAAACCACATCCGCTCTCACTCACAGCCGTTGGTTGTCATAATAATTTTGGCTTCTTGCATTAAAAAAACTTAGATTAGATTGAAAATTATTAAACCAGAAGATATATTATTTAATCAATAAAAATATTAAAAGTTTGTATTATTTCGGTAAACAATTTTGTTCACCGGAATGTCTAAAAATAATAAAATTTTGTATTTCCTTACACCACACC